>OY754333.1:73361973-73876973 GCA_963573305.1 Pyrrhosoma nymphula
CTCCCTTACTAGAAGATGGTACCGGTTGAGTGTCAAGGATAATAAGAAAAATACTAAATTATTGCTTAGAATTAGGGTAGTTTGAGCAAGATAGTTCCCTAGTCATAATGTAGACCATATTCGAATTTTATGTTTTAATTTAAGCGTCTGTAAGAAGTAATAAATAAATATTGTTATGTTAATGGATCAAAAAAATTGTTTTTTTATGACAAAAGTACTGAATTATTAAATAAATATAGCTACATAAGTTTCTAACTTGACTCATTTTTTTCACGACGTACGCACGCCGCCGCTGAAATCGCCTTCGCAACAGGTTTTTTTTGGAATCCTGCAAAAGGTCCTGCGGTGAGTAATTGATTAATTTTCATAAATAGTTGAGAAAACATACACACTACAAACCAATAGTTTTTTGACGAAAACTAGGTGTTGAAAATTCCTATTTTTTATTATTCTCCCTTTGGAATGCACAGCCGTAGTCTGTTCCATGTAAAACAGCTCATATTTTTGGGAAAATCACTCGAAAAGTAGCTTGGCAAGGGTTTAATATTTCGATATCATTAAAAAGATTAGATGAGTTTTTTCTTACAAATGACGTCAAATTCATCAAATTCTAGGTGAATTGATTTATCGCTCTAACTATCTTAAGGTAGAACCTGCGCTATGAATTACAATACTCATATTACAGGTAAAGAGGTAAAGTAAACCGAAACTTTAATGTGTCGCTCAAAACGATAATATATTAAATATAAATCATTTTACGTTCTACAACATAGTATGTACTTTAGTAGTTAACTTTAAAATTAACTTATATACTGGTATGAAGAAGGCATTTTATCTTGAAACCGTATTTCCGAGTCTTCAAAATTTTAATTTCATTCATTCATTAGAGTAATCTATCGGTTAGTGGTAGGTTATGATGAAAGTCAGAGAACATCCAACGGACTATTACACGTTCCGTGCCCTTTCTACCTCTAGTATTTCTTTCTTCATCTCAGCATAAGTCCTCCTTTCTTCATCCCGTCCATAAAACCTAATCTCTTTCTTCCCCTTACCCGCCAACATCCTTGCCTCTATCACGGCCTTCAGCAAACCATTGCCCCTCATTACCCCTTCCAGCCACCTACCCTGTCTTCCCCTAATCTCATCTATAAGTTTCCTTTCCTCGCCCATCATGTCAAGCACTTCCTCATTTGTCTTCCTTTCCGTCCAACGTACCTTCTCCATCCTCCTCCAGAGCCACATCTCGAAAGCCTTCAGCCTATTTTCGTCTTCCTTTCTCAAGGTCCACGTTTCTGCCCCATACAACGCCACACTCCATATCAAGCTCTTCACCAGCCTCTTTTTTACATCCTTACTTAAGGTCCCCGTCATCAGCTCCCTTCTATTATTGAACGGTTCCTTCGCTAGCGCTATTCTCCTCCTAATGTCTTTGCTACTATGTCCTGTTTCTTCTAGCGTTCTACTCAAGTAATTAAATTGTTCTACTTGCTCCAGTTTGTGACTTACCACTCTTATCATCAGCTTTCTCCAAGAGAATCTCATTACTTTTGTTTTCCTATTATTAATCTTCATCCCGTATTTCTCGCACTGTTTTTCCAATGCATCTACTAAAGTTTGCAATCCTTTCGATGACCGACTGACCAACTCCTGGTCATCTGCGAATCTATCCGGTAGGTGCAGTAAAGGGAAGTGATTAATGGTGTAGTAGAAGACAAAATATACTAAGAATTCAAAAATAAAATAGCATGTAAAAAACGAACATCGATCTGTATCACTCATCGATTATCACTGTGTATTAAACTAGAGTCCTTCCAAGATAATAGGGCAGTTGAAATACACTGATTTGGCTTTGTAGGAAATGAAAATTGGACAACTTTTTCACGATCGTATGATTTAAACGAAGGCCACTATCAAGGATTCTTCGGTCACGTGATTTCCATTCCCAAACGGCATTGGAAGTGTCTACTGATTGGCTGCATTTATAAAGTCAAGTGCGCTATTATCGTGGACGAACTCTAGTGAATTAAATTTTCTCATCGATAATGAACGCAAATGCATAGAATATCGCCTCCTCCTCTTACTCATATGAAGTGTAGCGTGGTTTTGCGCGAAGCCGTATGCCATAGATGCCTCGATATCTCATCACAATGTAACAGTGAATGTCGCATATCACATTCGATAATAGCCCTTCATCCTCCTCTGTTCCTCTCTATACGTTTCGCTTTCGTCCAGGCTCATGGTTTCCTTTTGGTCCAACCACTCAACTCTTACGCATCGCCGGTGCCTCCGACCTCTCCTGTTACATCGTTTACCCGTGATTTAGTGAACGCTCTTGAACGAGAGAGAGAGGAGAAGGAGAGTGGAAGGAGAGTGTGATCAAGGGGGACGGCCTCCCTTCACTCAAGTATGAGTCGAATTCCGGTCCCGGAATCCGATCGTATTATTCACGGAGGGAGTGGAGATGGTTGGGCACTAACACTGCAATTTTCACACTGAATTTTATTGTTCATGGCCGTGAATTCCCTGTAAAGCAGCATCATCAAGTGATGGTGTTGTTCTACAGCGTACCGTGCCAATCCCATGTAATGGTAACATTCGCCCTTGATTCGAGCACTCGTACGTTTAAAAAAAAAAGTCCATATTGCCTTTCTCCACTTGCGTTTCATCGTATGTAACTCCCCTACACCGTAAATTGATTGGGCGTTCATGTAACGGTGCTGCATTACACAAATACACTGGTAAGGTATTTTGTGCGTAAAAATATAAATGATCGATATTAATATATGAACATATTATTGTCCTTTCTTTTATTAAATTCACTTCGAAATACTTGTGGTCATTATATATTCGGAATTTCGCTAAACTCGAGTTCGCAAAATATCATGGCCCTAACTATATATTTTGGGGTCGAGTTATATTCGGGCTGATACGCTTGGTCGTTGTCAATCTGCCCTGCGATTCTACAAAATTCTGTACCCGTGTTTTAGTTAACGCTAGAGTAAGAGGTCGTGATTAATGGTGAAATGTCCCCAGGGATGAGTGTGGACTTCAAGCCCGGGAATCCTATCGCATTATTCACGGAACCTCGTGCCAATCCCAAATGGAGGTCACATTCACACTTTATTCGAGCAGTTGTAAATTTAAACACATAAGTCCGCAATGCCCTTCTCTACACGCGTTTTAGCGCTTGTATTTAAAACCACCACATTGTAAAGTAATTGAGCATTCATGTTACGACGCCCTATTATAGAAAAACATGGGAAAAGCGTTTTGGGTATAAAACTAAAAAGGAGACAAATTAAATTGAGAAAATAACACGGTCTTTTCGTTTGTTTTAGTTCACTGTAGAAAACTTGGGGTCGCACTATATTACTATATTCAGGGTCGTGCTATATATTTTGGGCTGTGCTATAATCGAAGCCTCACTATATTTGAAATCGTGTTATGTTCGGGCTAATATTCAACGTCGTTATTACCCAATTTTTTTAACACTCTGTTAGGAGGGATAGTGTTGAGGGTGTCGTGTTGGAGACGGGGACGGCCACCTATAGATGCGGTTGTGGAATCCAAGCCCCGGAATCCGATTGAATTTTTCAATTCACGGAGTCTCGTGCCAGTCCCAGTGGACCTCCAACCTCTTTCACCCTCGTCCCATTCACGTCCTCCTCGTTAGTTGCCTTTAGTTAGTGCTTTGTTCATATGTTCCATTCACGTTGTGTACATTCAGTGTTGCATTCTTTTTCTCGTTTCTTCCTCTCGTTCAATCGTGCATCATTTGTTTGTGTGTGCGCATGCTCACGTGTAAGCCAGTCATCTACTCGTATCTATCGGCTCATTGATCATGTTCTACATTACAGTAATCTACCGGTTAGAGGTAGGTTGTGATGAAAGTCAGAGAATATCCACCGAACTCTTACACGTTCCGTCCCCTTTCTATCTCTCGTATTTCTTTCTTTATCTCAGCATAAGTCCTACCTTTCTTCATCCCGTCCATAAAATCGATTCTCATCCTTCCCCTTCCCCGCTTACCCAACATCCTTCCCTCGATCACGGCCTTCAGCAAACCATCATTACCCCTTCCAACCATCTACCTTGTGTTCCCCTTATCTCATCTATAAGTTTCCTCTCCTTGCCCACCATGTCAAGCACTTCCTCATTTGTCTTCTTTTCCGTCCAACGCACTTTCTCCATCCTCCTCCACACCCACATCTCGAAAGCCTTCAGCCTATTTTCGTCTTCCTTTCTCAAGGTCCACGTTTCTGCCCCACGTTTCTGCCCCACGTTTGTATGTTTATATTAACGAATTTAAAAGCAAGATCCTCCAATGGACGTTACCCACTGTGGAGAAATGTTTGAAAATCATTTACCTACCTAGACTGTTGGCAACTTTTTTCTTTCAAATGGCATCATTTTCATTCAAAACCTCGATTAAATTCACCGAGGAAGAGTACATATGGATGTTTGTATTGGTTTAAAGAACACGTATTGGACTCGACGGGTTCTGGGTTCGAATCCCTAGCTTAGCGAATGAATTTACCTAAGTTCGTGTTACATATTTCTCCATAGCGAGTAGCGCTTGTTGAAATCACATGCTTTCAGTTCCCTTGGGATTAATAAGTAAATAGATTTTAACTTCGTGGACTGTGACGGCATGCGCATGAGTCGGTAGTGTTCATGTGATATGATTTACACGATTTCTCGTCATAACATCAAGTACCTTTTGAGCCTCCTGATCATAAAATCTTATACCTTAACTGCCTCCACAAAATTCACAGTGGAAGAGCACGCCTGGATGTCAAAATCTGTTAAAGCTATCGGCCCTAAATCGGGGTAGCTGGGTTTCCACCCCACTCAAAGCGAGCAATTGATTTTTTCACCGTTAATTTCTCACATGCTTCTGTCTGTTGCTCTCCCAATTTGAAACTTCACATCTGGAGACTTTTCTTATAAATTTCTTGTACCTTAAGCCTTTAAAATATGGTGTCTCACCTGAATCATTGGAGCCATTTTTTACATAAATTTTTCATGAATATGAAATATGTCATTGGATTTTAAGTTATTGGAGAATTTAAGTATGTGGCTGATGACGGAAGTGTCCATAATAAAATTGGACAGCTGGTTGTTTGTCCAAGTGCTTATTTTCGCGAAGATCAGGGATTCCTTCGCAGGAGTTGACGATAAGAAGTCACACTTTAGAGTGAAATTTAGCATTGTGGACGAATCTGACGCTGGACCTGAGTTAAATTAATTTGCTGTATCGAATTCACGATAATAATTTGTCTATACATGTAGATACTTTCGATTACGTTTTCATCGTGTTAGTATCATTTACTTTCATCCTGTTTTGAGAGTAGACACGATAATGCGCTACCTGAAATACTAAGCCCCTTTCTCTCTTTTCTTTTGTTCGTGAATTTTCGCATGAATTTTATCTTTCTTTGTGTGTAGTTTGTAGTGTATATTTTACCAATCACTCTTCTATAATTCCCGCTCAGTAACTTCCATTAATCATGCACCGTGCTAGAAGCAAAGTTGAGGCTTTTACGGGTTTTGGTGCGAGGGTATGTTTAAAATCTCTCTTGAAATTTTTATGGACCATCATCGTTGTTATTTATTTATAGGTTGAGTACAAAAACTGAAATTTCTTTTATATTTGACGCCGAATCATGAAGAATTAAGGCTAAATACTTAGTGTACACTTCTTGAATGAATTGATCAGCCTTTATGTATTATGGATTATAAAATATCAAATTGCAGTGAAATTCCGAGAATGATTCGTAAATTGACTCTACCGCTGTCTCTAGATATATCTAAGCATGGCGTCTCTTCATTGTTTCGTTTTAACTCTTTTTGTTTCAGCGCGAAGACCCATTAATTCCCACGGTATTTCAGAGCGCCGAGTGGTGTGAGACGAGCTTGTAGAGAATATTAATAGTGCTACGATATTTATTTCTCGAGACAGCCGCAATTAATGGAAATAAACTAGCACAGAACGTCCACCGTTATTTATTTTCCACTTTCCAAGTAGAACTGGGGTCTTAAATTTGTTAATGGTGATAGTGAATAGTACTATCAAATCATGTAATATTATCCAAATAACTAAATTTAGGCAGTGGACGTTTACTTTCCCATTATTTATGGGAATGAGTCCACCTCACGAGTGCAATGCGTCCGTTTGTCGAGTATTAAGTCACGCAGACTGGGAGTTAAAGGATCATAATAGGAAGCTCGAGGTTTGCTGATATACTTACCAACCAAGGCGTTTGACCGGCTTTATCCTGTTGTGCAATTAACATGTGCTGCGTCCAATTATATAGGCTCAATTACTGAAGTTTATCAAGACCTTCGTCACCAGGTAAAACTTCTTGAAGAAGAATTCGTGAAGAAGTCTCTTAGGAGCTTTTTGATGCATGCTTAATGTTCCGAAAATTTGCTGGTTACTTATTCTTAAGCCAGCGAGATGGAACTAAATAACTTTAAACGAGTCAACAGTACAGTTTTGGGTGGTTTTTGAACGATTCTTGGAGGCTATTTAGTTTTTTCTCATTAAATCGGCTTTTATTTTATCTATATATCTATTTTAAAATTTTTTAATCAATTGGAAAACCTTTTCTTTTCTGCTAATTCCCTCTCCAGCTCCTTTACGGCTTGTGAAACTTCTCAAGCCGTAAAAATGGCTATTTTCCTTTGGAGAGCACATCTCATTATTCTGCTGTGTGTACTCCATTCCTAATCCAGTTTGAAGTCCCTATCTTCTCAGCTGTATGTTTAGTTGGTATATTAATAAGTACATAGTTTATTATACTTTTCCATTTTTTCTGTACCTTTTTCCAGTGGTAAATTATTCCAATTGTATCCCGGTTGCTATGTTACCATTTTTATTTTATTTTGCTTGAATGTCCTTCGTTTTTAGTGCCATTTCTAAATCCATCGATCAATTACTCTTTTACACTCCTGCTTTTCGAATTATCTCCGGTTTTCTTTCATTTCTTTGATTTCTTTTTTCCAACACTATCCCTCCCTATAAGCATTTTTGCACAAAAACATTAACTCTTGATCCAGTTCACATCTCTCTTATTACATCACATAACAACCCTTATTTATCTCCTCATAAATTACAATGCTTTATTATGATGTTTTTAGTTAGTGCCGTATGGTTGTCTTCAGATTGCTTTTGATACTACATACTGTCCTTGTCAGTTAGTTTACTGGTTGTATCTTATTTTCGGATTTGGCGATTGTAATTAACATCCCACTCGTTTAGGTCGGTTTTAATAGACCCCGGCGTCTTAAGTAAGATAAGAAATCCGTAAATGTAGTCATTATTATTATCCTCAAAGTTATAGAAATACTTATAAAGTTATTGTCTCCTCCCGATTAGTCAAAATATAGTTACAGTTTAAAAGTTTACTCTCAGTAAACCTTTATTATTTTTTTTTTATGGGCAACAAATATTTTCTTCGGCATCGGAATGATTACTCATAATTTTTTGCTTCTTTTTTTTTGCTTTTGGATGAAATTTTCCTGGCTTTAGAAAAACAGGAAAAAGTCACAGATACCGTCATGAGTTGGAGAGTCTCTCATTTTTTAAAAGAATTCGCTTGCTTGTTTTTCTTCTGCCTTTTTCCCCCTGTTAATTTGCACCGAATTTCGGCTTCCTCGCATTCTGATTAAATGATTTTTTCTCTTCACTTCAAATTACGCGATACAATCCGCTCCGCTGCTCCTTCTCTTCCGAGTTTTCATTTTCCCAGAGGGTTTAATCTCTCTCTTTGGATAAAACTGATTCCTTTCCCTTTTCAGAAATGAAAGAAAATTTTTTTTTCTCCCCGGAAACGTCTTCCTTATACATTAATATTTCCGTCGCGTGGATTTTTATAAGTGATGGATGCGATAAATATTTGTCTCAAAATGACTTTTGACGTTATCCATCACTTTACCTATCTGAGTAGCTTAATGTCTTCACTTGAGAGGGGGTAATTATGTTATTTATAGGTATGTGGTTTTGCAGGAATGATGAAGAAGTCCTTCGTCATATTCTGTCGCCGCATGCACCGGAGAACCCATAGAACATTTATAGCTCCATGTAGTGTGCCCAAAATAGTTGTGTGGAAAAGTTTTCAGTTCTTGCAAATAGTTTTCGTAATCGATTTTTGTGCCGACATTTTTGGCTCCATAATTGTCAACTTTTTCCCTATTTCAAGCAATGGAAATAATAATGCTTTTGTGAGGTAACATTTTAATTACGTAGCAACATCAGCATAGACTTTAAATGGAAATTAATGCCAGAGGCACTTGCTTAGGTTTAATGGCCAATAAAACAGAATTACTGTATATTTTAGTTATGTTGTTTCATCATCTCCATCCTCCATGTCTGGTCTATGACTATTACAGAGTATATGCGCTTCGCCCGTTATATCGAAAGAATTATTTTAATCATATGCAACAATTTCATTATTTTCGTCTTCCCAATGGATACAAGGGGCACCATATTTTTGTATTAGATAGAAATTTCTCCCATGTTTTGCCCATTTTCGCATTTAACGCCTTGTGATTTCGTGTTCAATTTCCGAAAAAAGTATCTTCTTTGAATAGTTGTTGACCACTTTAATAATACATTGGTTAATTTATGGAGGTTTGGTCATGTCTTTTTTAAGAAACTTAACTTCCTTTTTCCGCCAACGTTTCGCCTTTTTATGAAGGCTTCTTCAGGGCTCAAAGGATCAACTTTCTAAAAAAATTAGCGTTTTCAACGTTTCCACATTTTTGTTTACTTGGTTTATAAACTCTGCTATCGGCCGATGATATGCATCGCCTATTGAAAACCAGAACTAGGGTACAAAATAAGCAGATTATTCCGCGAATACATTTTCAATGAACGTTTTTTTTTCAGCCATAGGGGCCGAATGCAGCAACACTTATATGGCATTACCGCATATTGATCGCATTAATTGGCTAATAACTCACAAAATATGTTGGTAAAATGCGTAAATTTTATTTTTATTCAACATCTCGAGATTCTTATAAACAGTTTTCCTAGGAAATGGCATTTATATTTAACAGAAAAACACTATTTTTACTCGTGCCTCTCCCTCTCTCGCATTTGACACCATGCAATTTTGAGCTCAATTTGCGAGAAAAATAGCTTGGAAAGGTAACATTTTGCTGTTCACATCATAAAAAATGATCAGGTTTTCTACAAGGGGTCAGAATTTTAATAAAATTACGTTTGATACCATACGGTGGAACCACCTTAGTAAAATGAGTAGGGTAAACCGTACAGTTATTGGCCACCCTACAGCTATTGGCCATTTGGTTTTTTGACGAGCATAGTAAGACAACAGTTGGAAAAAGTTTACAGTTATCACGCTGTATGGCATAAACAGAGATTTATGCTCCTACAGATTTCTTGTAATCACCACCACTTGTCACATTATTCAGTGTGGCAGGATTTTTCCGAGCACTTGTTTTTACAGAGAAGTTTCTTCTTATTTTATTATGGAAAGAATAAACTTAAAGGCATCACTGCAGCTCTCCTTTTTAAAAAACAACTTAAATAAAATTTTGAGAGATAAGTTTAGGTTACTGCTTAAGTAGTTACTTGTACTCAATATACCTATATGAATTATATTTCATTTTATGGTGTGGCCACCATAATCTGTTTCTAAGGGGAGGTAAGCCAGTTTCTCGGTATAGAAAGCTCCGGCATGGCCGTACGTAGCGTGCGATCCCATCTAAATATTCCCGTAGAATTACGTTTCACAGGCGGGCGATGGGCAAGCTTTCAGCTCAAAAGTGTTTCGGTAGATAATCCCGGTCGGTTGCTCCCGGGGGAACGTCCAGGTTTAAGCCCTGAGAGTCCCACCTCTCTCCAGTCTCTCCTCCTGAAGATGCCGATGAAAAGAGATTACTCAATAAACTTTTACGACCGTCCCTCAACCTCTCTATCCAACATCTCCCGAACACTCTTTGCTCTCATTCCCGCCTACACTCTTCAATCCCCCTCCCCTAGTACTCCCGGATATTCTCCTCCCTAAGCCCTGGCACTTGTGGGTTTTTCATCCTCTTCCACTGTTTTTTATCATTGAAGTAATGTACCGGTTAAGGTACGTTTGATGGAAGCGAGCAAAAACCCTCTACATTTTTACAAGTTCTGTGCCCTATCTACCCTATAATATTTCTTTCTTCATTTCAGCACTTCCTAGCTCTCTTTATCCTGTCTATATATCCTATTATCTTTCTCCCCTTCCCCGCTTACCCAAAATCCTCCATTATATCAAAGACTTAAGCATCCCTTCGCCTCTTATTATCTGCTCCAACCACCTACTTTACCTCACCTTAATCTCATCTAAATGTTTTCTTATCTCACCAACCATAGCATGTATTTCCTTGTTTGTCTTCCTCTCTGTCCACCGAACCCTATCCATACTACAATATCTTTTTGCCTCTCATTGCTTGCTCCAGCTACCTACCCTGCCTCCTACTAATCTCATCCAGAAGTGTTCCTCTCCTCTTTTACCATACCAAGAACTTCCTCATTCGTCTTCCTTTCCGTTCACCGCACTTTCTGCATCCTTCTCCACACTCAAATTTCGAAGGCATGCAGCCTATTTTCGTCGTCTTTTCTTATTCCATTTCTCTGCCCCATACAAGATACACTCCATGCTTAACTCTTCACCAGCCTTTTCTTTCTAATATTTTTCTCTCTGCATTATCATCTACATCTACATACCGCCTTGTGAACCACGAGTAAGTGGGTCCGAGTACATTTTTTGCCCCTCGTAAGTTTATTTTTCTAAGTGTTTAAAAATATTAAAATTCGGAGTAATTGCAAATGTTAGCGTCCAGAGTGTAATATGAAATACGATTTTTGGTCCGGGAGACCAAAAGATTTTTTCCAGTATTATTCAAAGACTTCTTGTCGAACTTGAGTCTGGATTTAAATCTTCGACACTTTAGTGGGAGAAGAGTGAAGCGGGCAAACATTATAGAAATACTCCTTCTTAACCTTCTTTTTTGTCAGGGAAAACGGTAGTGGTAAGTACGATCCACAGCAAAATAAACTTAAAACTGAAAACGTTAATAATTATTTGCAATTACTTGCATAGTTACATTCTTCAGTGAGACATAAGCCTCTTCATCCCATCCATTCATTTCTGTCTTATCCTTCTCCGATTACTCAATATCCTCCCCTCCATAACGGCCTTCAGAAATCCCTGGCTTCTCATTACCTGTTTCAACCACCTACTCAGCCTCCTTTTTAATCTTCCTCTTTCCTCTTCATCCCCTCGCTCATGATGCTGATATCTTCCTCGATCGTCTTTCTTTTCGTGTGTCATACTTTCTCCATTCTCCTTCACTCCCAATTATCAAACGCCTGAAGCCTATTCTCACCCTCTTTCCTTAGAGTCCATGCTTCTGCATTACACAGCGATTACTTTTCAAATTATACTCATCAGAAGTCACTTCTTCAAATTCTTACAAAATGTCCCTGTCATCAGTTCTATTGTACTAGTAAATTCGTCTTTTACTTGCACAATTCTCCTTCTAATATTCTCACTTCTATTTCCATTGTCCATCAACATACTACCCAATTAATTATATTGTTCAAAATGATATTACCGTTGTTATTTTATGCTTTCATGGTTCTTTTCCACCCTATTTTTACTTGTGGAGGTATATTTTCATTTCGCTATTTTTCTGAGAAACTGAATAATAATTTTACCTTCATTTATATCAATCCCTTCTTTCTCCCTACCTGCAGCCTAGAAGATACTTTGATCTCTAATTACACTGCTCTGAAACAAAAATGTTTTAGAATGAATGCATGTTCCTATATGGATTTTTTGTGCTGAGTTGAACAGTGCAATCCTTTTTTTTTCTATCACGCCAGACTTTCGAGAAAATCAAGAATATGTTTTCCATAAAAGTCCCGTTTATATCCCAGAGCAGGGCATGGGAAGTATCTAGTGTTCAAGTGTGATTACACCATTTTATGTGGTCTGGCAGCATTAATTCATTTGTTAAGTGTGGTGTATGTGATCTGCCAATAGTAATTAGACAGTTTTTTTTTAGTTTCACACGTGGTGAGGTGGTGGCACTGAAAGGAGTAAACGTCGAGTTTTTTACGTATACATAGTGTATCCACATTTGCGATCTGCAATGAGACCAATGAAACATGACGAAAGCCTAGCTATTCCCTCTCTTCCATCTTCAAGCTGTACATCGCCTCAAAAGGAAGTTAGTGATACAACGGACATCATTGGATCAGATACAGAGGAATTTGTACCCAGTACAAGTGACAATACCTACACTTATTTAGTCAGACCGCACTGAATGACTTGGTATGTGATCTTGCGTTACCAAAGGAAAATGCTGAACTGTTAGCTTCTGTACTGAAAGACAGACATTTATTGCTACCTGGCACTAAAATTTCATGTTACAGATCCCGGGAACAAGAAATAGTTACTTATTTTTCAGAAGCAAGGTCTATGATCTTCTACAATGATATACCGAAACTTGTAACGTGGCTTGGTGTGTAGTATATGACTTCTGAATGGAATTTTTTCATAGATTCTTCTGTAACCATCCTGAAAGGCGTTTTACTCCACAATGTCAATGTGGTTGGATCTGTACCTAATGCTTATTCTATTACTTTGAAAGAATCATATGAAAGTATGCTGTTTATATTGCAGTGTGTGAAGTACTCCGAGCATGGGTAGAGTTTATGTGGTGACTTCAAAGTTATCAACCTCTTACTGGGACTACAAATAGGATACATCAAAATTCCTTGCTTACTGTGCGAATGGGATAGTCGAGACAGACAAAATCACTGGCAAAGGCGGGAGTGGGCAACCAGAGGATCCTTGACACCCGGAACAAAGAATGTTATGCATGTGCCCCTTGTGGAACCCACAAAAGTTCTTCTCCCTCCCCTTCACAGAAAATTGGGTATCATGAGCCTGTTTCTACGTGCCCTAGACAAGGACAGTGAGTGTTTTAAGTATATATGTAGTGTTTATCACTGAATGACCCTTGATAAGGTGAAAGCAGGTGTTTTTATTGGACCTCAGATTAGGAAATTAATGTGTAACCCCAATTTTGAGGATACGATGAGCCAAACAGAAAAACAATCCCGGCATTGCTACAAAGATGTTGTAAAAAAACTTCCTAGGAAACAGAAGGAGTCCAGATTACAAAATCATTGTGAAAACCATGTTGGAAAAATTCAGAAAACTAGGTTATAACATGAGTTGGAAGTTACACTTCCTACATGCTCACATTGACTATTTTCCAGAATATTGTCTTGAATTTTACAGCGAGGAACAGGGTGAACGTTTTCACCATCATTTGAAAGACATTGAAAGAAGATACCATGGTGGTTGGACTGTTAACATGATAGCCGACTACTGTTGGTCCCTGAAGAGGGAAAGTACTTCTTATGCTTACGAAATAAGTGCAAAAAGAAGAAAATTTCTGCCTGTAAAATTGTATCAATTATTTATTGTTGGTAGTTCTTGTTAAATGTACGTACATTGTGTATACAATTACATTATTACATAATGCAAAGATAAACCACGTTCTTAACCATGCCAATGATTTGGTAGAAGGGTATAAATATATATATATAATTTTCATAATTACCCATTACCGATATGTATATATATATATATATATATATATACACTCATTCATTCGAAAATCAGACGCTCAAAGGCGCGAATAAATTCATACAATGCCTCAGATATGCCTCTCCCAATTTAATCGTGTTCCCTCAATAATCCATCATTTTGCTACGCTAATAGTGGTTGCTATATATTTATCTTCCACCTTAAGTAGTCGCTCATTCTTTGGTTCAAATGGAATTCGTCCCTCAAGTTTTCCAACTGTTCCTCATCTCAAAAATAACGTCTTCCATTCTCATAACCTAACACACATGCACTCAGCACACATTAACACGCCCACACCTTCAACCAGCCTTCAGCATATCCTTCGGAGGAGACGAGAGGCGGGCCCAGGCGACCGACCGAGACGCTCCATTATCCCGCGCGTTTGAGCGTTAAATTTTCAGCGCAGGCGGTAGTAATCTCATTTGCAGCACGGTGGAAAAGCTCTTTGTGTAACTCCTATGTTTAGGCTAGGGGGGGCTGGATGAGGACGCTCCTGTTAACAAACAGGGGTGCAAGCCAAGCAGCATTCGTGCCGGCGAAGGATAAAAATTGCCTCGCAATCTGAGACCTCAACCGCGCATATGCACGCTAATAAAAACATGGGTGTCAGTGGTGTCAGTAAAACTACAGTCCCTTGCCTCATTAAACAAATTAAAATTGGGAAAATTTGAATTTGCCTTGTTTTTATCTGGAAAGTAAATCCGTCGACGGGCAAGTCATCCATTCAGTCCAGTTAGATGATAAACTCGGCGAAAGGTAGTCATTGCCTTTCAACGAATTGTTTTCAATTTTTGATAACCATGGGCGGAAGTCCGCTATTGAAAAATGTACTGCCTACTTGTAATTACACGTAATTACAAGCGAGTAAACGTTGAAGCTATATTATTATTTTTCGGGGCTCTATGGCTTGGATTAGGTTCAACAATTCATAAATCGTTTTCCTAGCTACGCCAAAATATCGCGTATAATTTGAAATGCATAATTATCTGGTGGTTACAGGCATAATTCTATATTTATTGCTCACTAATGAGGTGTTTTAGGACAAAAATCACACAGTATTTTTCTCAATAACGATAGCAATATTACCATTACTGGTAGCTCATATGTTTTCCTGCGTAAATAACGTATTGTAAATGTTTAATTTTTTCCCTATTTGGTGAGTTGCTGCTGGACATTATTTAAATGTATTATTATGCCTGATTTAGCAAAAAGTATATCACATGGTTTTTATACAAATATGTATCAATTCATAAAATGACGTAAAGGCGTTTTCAGAGCTGTAGTTTTTCTTCGTCTGTATTTGAATTGTCTAAAGGACTGAGCTGAATCCCATTCATAACATTTCTCATTTTATCTAACTTTCTAGGGTAATTAATGGGTGAAATAAATTAGCATGAATAAAGAGCGAAAATTTGTCTCATTGTAGGTTTAATTAATGGTGGGCGCTCCTCTGGATTTTTCGCCAGCAGCTCCACTGATCCTATTACTCGTTTCTCTTCTCCTGTCATCTTACTTAACGCTGTTGGATTTTCTTGGCTCTGACGGGATTTCTTCTGGCCAATGCGTCGGAATTAGAAGAGTTCCGTTTTCAGTTATTCTAAGAATATCCTAAGGAGCAAGAAGTATTCTAATAATGTTGTTCCATTAGTAGGCACATACTGCCTTCACCCGTCAAAAATTGAAATTATTCTGGAAGTAATGCCGAGTTACGATAAATTTGTGGTTATAACTCATTAATTCATATCTTTTCACAGAGCCTTTAGTGTGATTACAAATTGGACTCAATTCCACCGGAATTGATGGTCTAAAGAGCCAGTGACTTTCAGTTTTTTTTACTAAGAGCTCTTAAACTAAAAGCAGAGAGATATATTAGAGAGGAGAATGAGTTTTCGTCAAAGACCAAAATGTTTTATTGCCGGGCATTTTCGTTTTCTTGGCTTTGCTTCCTTTTATATCTCGTCGTCGCATGACGTGTTTTATGCCATACTGATGTCCTGTATCATCGGTTTAATGTTCGGTTTGGTCATTTATTGGTATTTTTCGCGTATCCACTAATGACTTCAATCCTTTAAAGAGTAACGAGTGCGTGGAATGAATGATGTCTTAGTAATAACTACTTTAAAAAATGTAATTGCTATTTCATTTGCGCCGTCATGTGATAAGCATTTCGCACGTTCCGTTTGTAAATTATTATTGCTGGGCATCTGCCGATTTGACCAAGGTTTGGACGAGCCACAATTATAATTGAACTCCTAAAACACGTCCTCTCTTAAACAACATTTTCGCCACGTTTTTCCCATTTTCATTTAATCATAACTTTGCACGCTGAGCGTACCATCGGAATTACTTTTCGTCTCCTTCCCTTTTTCGAGTTTTCCTAAAATTCGTCCTTCTTTCTTAGCCTGTTTTATTACACCACTCATCTTGTTCAAATCCACCTCACTACCTTCTTACAATCTCCGGCAATTTCCTTTTCCCCCTTCCATGCCAAGCTTTTTTTGCAAGATCTTTTCTCCATTATGTGATAATACTTTCTTGATGATAATTTTAATGAAAAAAGTGACATTTTTACTTTAAATTAAATAAGTTACATGGTTTATGAAAATGCAAGTATAACATATAATTTTAAATCATTTTCCCCCGTGTTCCAAGTAATCTACATACGATACTGGGAGGTCAGGGAAATTATGGACAAAACTATCCGTGGAACTACAATTAGCTTGGTACGGTATTGACCTCCTAAGATGGTCGCATTTGTAATGCAGGGGAAATAGGAACTGGCAAACACATTATTATTAGAAGCGATCTACCGGTTAATGTAGCTTTTAGATGAAACGGAGTAAAAGTCTTAAAAATATTTACAGGCGCAGTCCTCTCTCTCTCCTAAAACGAATCATTTAGTTCAGTGTACGTCATAGCTCTCTTCTTCCTATCTATAAAGATTATTCTCTTCCTTCCCCTTTCCCCGCTTACCCAGCATCCTCCCCACCACCACGGCCTTCAGCATCCCTTCGATCCTCATTACCCATTCCAACCACCTACTCTGCTTCCTTCTAAACCCTCTCTCAGCTTCATATACCCACCCACTATGCAGAGTACTTCCTCGTTAGTCTTCCTTCCCGTCCACTGTACCTTCTCCATTTTCCGTCACACCCACGTATCACACGCCTGCAGCCTTTCATCTCTCATCCATTCCTCAAAGTCCACGTTTCTGCACCACGAATCGCCACACTCCACAGAAGACTCTTCTCCAGGCTTTTCTTAATATTCCACTCCATTTCCCTGTTTACAGCTCTCTCCTGTTGTTGAATTCCCCTATCGCCAACTCAGTTCTCCTTACGTCCTTATGTCTATGCCAATTTTCCCCATTTTCGACGGATACAAACCCACCCTTATCCACCAAAGGGCTTACTGTTTTTGTTCCTAACCCCTTCGTAGGAGCAAAAAAGGCACTGAAGGAACCTGATTGAGAGAAGGATGTTGAATAAGCCCGAGAGGAGAAGAAAATGAATAAGTTTTATGGATTGAATGTAGAGAAGTAGGACTTATGCTGAGATGCTAAAAACGCGGGGCATAATCCGGAAAACGGAAGGTCCAACTTAATTCACGCGAAAACCTAATTCACAGCTGCTAACAAATATTTTTTTTAGTGCATCTGTTTGGCCAGTGGCCATAGTTTTGAATATTCTTGGCAGTCATTTTTCTTTATGATCAGACGGAGGAGAAGTGCAAATAACGCTATTTTTATCTGTTGTTAACACCGAGAGATATTATCTTTTGACTATGACTACTCCGTAAGGCATGGCGTACTGGGTGTATGCACGAAGGGTGAAAGAGTTAATGACTTTTATATTATTTTTCAGAAGGCAAATAGATATGATTTTTGTTGAATGCATAGGAACAAATATTTAATTTTTTCAAATTTTGAAATTTTTCGGGTAACCTCAAACATAATTTTATGCAACTGTCAAAGTTTCCTGGGGGACTACAGGCCCAGAACATGTGTCCTACTTAATTTCTTTCTATCCTCCTTCCCCTACTCCTCTCCCACTCCTTGTCTCGGTCCCTCCCTGTCTTCCCCTCTGTCCAATGTATCTCCCTCCTCCCCTACAATCTCTCTTTCTTTGCTTCTCTCCATTACCTGGTCCCCGCACCGGGTCGCCGTGCATCAAACGGCTCGTGTGCACGGAAGGGAATTTTTTCGGTTTTTCTCTCACATCGGGGGCGGGGCTGAGGTTAGGGAAGGGAGAGGTGGTGACCGCTTTGAGTTTTCGCGGCCCAGTGGGGGTCCCCCTTTTTAAGAGGTTCACCCTCGCATGTACCGGACTGTAAGCAACCTGCCCCCTCAAATCTTCCCTACCGCCATATTTATTGCTTCTTATTCCGGGCGTCCAGAAGGTTGTGAGGTTTTCTGAGCGTATTCAAGCAAGGAGGCGCCATCGTTGACAACGGCTGGACCGTGGGATCGGTTTCATGGCGAGTGTGAAAAATCGTCGTCGGCAAAGAATTCAGAGCCGTCGGATCCTCCTCTGGTTTTTTCCGGCCGAAGCATTTCAACCAAGTGTGTTGACGTGTGGAGGAGGGATGATCTCAGCAGGAAGTTAGAAGAGAGTCAAAAGCTTAAAAGGGTGCGCGCTCGCTGGTTTTTATTCGCTTCGCCGAGCGATCCGATGATGTAGGAGATGTGTACCTCGGTCATGAGCTGAGAGAGGAAAATGGAGAAATGTGCCGCCTACGTTATGCTCAAGATACTTCATTTTGCAAATAGTAGAATGAAGAGAGAATCGAACGAGGGTGTTTGCAGTTCGGTAGGAACATGAGTTGAAGAAGAATATCAAGAGTAAGCTAAGTGGTTGGAGTTAGTAATTAGTGGAAATGAAGGGAATAATTAGTAATAAAATGGCGAGTATCTAGGAATGGCATTAATGGTGCATAAATAAATGAATCCGCGATCATTTGTGATCCTGAAAAGAAAGATTTCGTGTGCACAATAAACGATGGAGAGCCTTATGCTTCGTCGAAAACTGCTACAAACGAACAGATAGAAGAGCATATCGGTGAAAGGACTAGATTGGGAGTCTGTCGGAACTCTAGTCTATGATTACTGGTCAAATTCAGACCTTGCAAGTCTTTTAGCGTGGCATGCTGTTATTTTGACTCGGCACTACATCTCTAGAATTCATGGAAGCGACAAAATAAGATATACACAACCGAACAGGTAGGTACGAAATCCAAGAAGAGAGGAATTGACAAGTAAATTAAAATTGAAGATGAATTCAAATTTCCATTGAGAGCAAAGGAATTTTGACTCCTATGCATGTACCTACGTATTTCGGTCATCCAGGTTGCCATCGATAGGGGGAGTTAAAATCTCGTGAACACGCGCGCGTAAATAATGCTCGCATTACGGCATCAAAACGCTATTTAAACCTAATTTGACGTCAATAATCGTTCTTATTTCCTTATTAGAAGACAATGAACGAGTATGATTGAATCCTTGACGTGGAAATACATGTTAAGAAGCGTTACCTATCCGTGACGTCAAACCATTGCAATTTCGTTTTGGACCAATTGATTTTATCTAACTTTTTACCTTTTTTAAGGCATTTATTAATTGCGGTTACTCATATGTAAAGCCTATATATTTGAGATTGACAGAAAATTTGCTGTCATGTTCAGTACTAAATTGTGAGGAATATTTCCATTTTCTATTCCATTTCCTTTTGCATAGGCTGTTCATTTTTCCCTCGAGAGGTGGCCACTTCTCGGAATCATTCGAGCAAAATTGCCCACCGAGAAGAAATAAATTTCGTCCTCCAAGGCTGGAACGCCTCAAGAAACCGCGCGCCGTGTGCAAGGGTCGGTGCACCGCCGTAATTCTTTTAATTTGGAAATCGCTGCTGATCCGATCCGTTTATTTCGGCATTTGGGCCGCCTCATTTGCGATGTGCTGCGCCAGTCGTGTCTGCCATTGTTCTTCGCCGGCATCTGCCCTTTCGGCCGAGAGGAGGGGAGAAAAGAAGTGCCGAAACCCCGTTTGGCACTGCTCGCCGCGTATTTCTTTTCTCCCGGAGAAAGGAAGGAGTACGTGCCCGGAATTCGCGAGTCACGTCCTCGCCGCACTCCGGCGCCACTGTCGCACTCCGGAGGATTGATATTATTGCTTGTTTCCGGGGATAAGGGGAGGGGATGGCGAAGAACACGATCTAACTGGCTCTTTCCCCTGCTGTGGTTCCATGTCTCTCTCAAACGATGCAGCTTTCTGGATGAGTGAATTTGGACATTGCCCTCTCACGTATATCCTATAGCTGATAAAGTTGGTTAAATTCGCAGACGACCAGGGCTTGATTAGTGATTGCTTGCATTGGTATACGCATTACAAAAGCAGTGCGTGAAATACGGAACGTAGATTAATCATACGATACCAAAAGGAACGAGAAGGTTCAATCGGGCAGTAAAAGAGTATCTCTTAAAAAATTAATAGGTCAAAACTGCTGGAGGGCACAAACTGGAGACGATATAGCGAATCAATTACTTGGGTAACTCGTTGGAGGAAAATTAGTTTAGTAGTAAGGAGATTTAAGGTTTCAATAGGGTAGTTTCCTTCATAAAAGAAAACAGAATTCATTTATTGCGACAGGTGCCCCAGCATAAACGTATTCATTACACGCAAATTATTTGGATAAAAAGTCTTAGTTTACAAGTAAATTGAATGTTAATTTTAAGTTCATTTGAAAAGGCTCGGAAATGGCGGAACAGCGGCAGCTCTTATGATGACGTAACAGGTAGATAGTCAACATTGCGAGGTATATGGAATTGTCATCGACTGTACTTAGTATAGTATTTCAGAGTCCCTAAAATCTGGTGAACATGTATTAATATAGCTCGATTAAAATGCTCAAATTTCGGAAAGTCTCCTCCATTGAGCATGCCATTAAAAGAAGTTTTCTAGGCTCCTACGCTACCTGCTAGTACAGAGCTACCGCGAAGGAGTTCTTCGCGGCAAGCGTCGCATGCGCAGTGAAATGAATAACGAAACTGCGTACCTGTGACTTGGCGTTCTGTGGTGTTCCGGCCTAGATGTTTACGCTTTGATCACTTTCGTTTTGGCAAACATTTCCTTTATCTCATCTTCTATTCCTTTCATTTACCATTCCTATCATTCATACATTGCATATTTCATTAGTTACCTTTCATCATCAGTTCCTTTTGCTGATATACAAAGCCACAAGGTTTCATGAAAAGAAGTTCAATGGCTTTACAAACTGGTTTTGTACGGACAATCTACCGTAAGTGGATGTGGCCATGGTGGTGGAGTTCTTTAGAGAAGATGTTCGGTTTAGTGCAGGTGAAATCAGAGGAGTAAAGCAAGGTACTCTCTTCTGACAGCTTTTAACCACAAAATTCTCCTCTTCTCGATTAGTGGAACCGCGACGTAAGCTTTCTTGCTATCGTTAAATGATGTTGTGTGACACTGCGGCACAAAACAATTTTTATAAAGCATTGTTCTCGGAGGCATGTTACTGGTACTCCTTGGAGAATATGATGCTGATCAGCTGATGCAGTGAATCACGAGTTCCCATCAATGGTCTGTGATCACGGTGAGGGGTGATCAACGCATTTTAGTTGTTTTAGTATTTGCTCATACATAGTTTGCTTAGAGATTTTGTCATCCATTATGCTATTGACGGTAAGCCTTTTTTGCTAATTTCATGTTCTGGCAGTGACACCTCGACAAAGTGGATGAATTAGATTAATGTGTAATCGTATCATAGCTGCGACGCAGCACCTGCTCTCCGTATAATTATTAAGTGACGATTTCGTGCTTGCTTGCGGGAAATATTTCGAAATGAATACGAACAAAATGGTTTATTTCATGCTTTTCATACTAACTTTACCTAAAAAATAGGAGCTAGCACCATTAATTTGAGAATATATTATACTATACGATTTTCTTTCCCCATACCGTAACCATAAATATTTCATTATTTTGATGAGGTTTCTCTATGCGACTAGAGCAGCTAAATTAATAAATAAAGCTCATTTCCATTTTACACCAAGTTTACTTTTGTAAATAGTTTTTTTCCCGTCAATAAATTTATTATTATTTAGCTTTCTCGGCGGACGTCGTCTGCAGATAAGCAGCGGCGGCGAACCACCTAGCGGCAGATTGCGGTAGTTGCGTACGTACCTGTGACGTCACACGTAGGATTAACCAGCATGCAATAGTTTGCCGTCGCGTTTTCGCGCCGTTGAATTTTTTCACTTTTTAATTAATAAGGAAAAATACTTAACGCCATTTAAAAATCGAACGGCTTCAAACACGTACTCCAGGGGTTATAAACTTCAGATCTAGGTAATAAAAAAATAGGAAACCACCCTATTCGCTGGCGGAAGAAGCGTTCAGCAGTAGGAGGAAGCTGATGACGGGGATCTTGGGCAAAGATATAAAGAAGAGGCTGGTGATGAGTTTAATATGGAGTGTATCGTTGCATAGTGCAGAAACGAGAACTCTGATAAACAGTCCCGTGTTTCTGCACCATAGATTGACCAGTCCTCTGATAAAGTACGTACTCTTAATAGTAGGAGTAGTATTTTTGTTTAACGTGCTTCGACGGAGGTCATTTTACACATACTGTCTGTCACGTGCAGACAGGGACAACAGCACTCGGACGAATCGGAGGATCACCCCTCAAAACTCGAGCCGAGCCCAACGATGCTTAACTTCGGTGACTGATCAGGAACCAATGTTTCCACCGTGGTAGGCCGTCGCCTTATTATTATATAATAGAGCTGGATTGATAGGAGCAGTGCTGCTCCTAACAATCCAGCTCTAGGGGTTATTGAAACGAGCAAGCTCTTCCTGCGAGTTAAGATTGCAGTCTAAGGGAGTGGTAACGAGTTGAAGAATGGAATAGTTTGAGTAGACAAGGGCCAGCTTCTATAAAAGTTTAGTTGGTATATTTATTCCTACTTTCATCTAAACCTTCATTTTCCGGTAGATCGTCTTTTATAGTAATAATTCTTCTATAGCACCAAGTTTCTATTGCGTCCCATCTTCTAAGCTCTGACGCTGTTATTTTTAAGGCTTAAGTGCCAATAAGAGGATGCTTCTGATAAAAGGTTTCGTAAATGACTTCCATTTGTCATGATGTAAATTTTACATTCACTCAAGCCGTCTAGTTCTTCCGTATTTTTACATCATCTCTACGTGGCGCATAGTGCTTATTTTCGTGCATTTCATCTTCATATTACATCGATTACGCCACATTTTCATTGCTTCCAATCTCATTTGTTCTGCTTCTGTCATATTCCAATAGCTTTCTTGCCACATTAGATTTTGCTCCAGATTCATGTTTAATAAAGTGCTTTCTTAGTTCGAAACTTTTATCTCTGGCTGTCACTACACTATTATTTTGGTAGAATGCCTACCTGGCTTGCGCAATTGCATGCACGTAATCTTTTTTGATTCTTCCATCTCTGGCGATAATTTAAAATACTCGATAAAAAAATCCGGTCGAGGATGTTTTACTCGGTTAGTTAAAATTATATGCGTGATAAAGTTTTGGAGCTCTTGGTAAAACTTGTATCTTATAATTAATCAGCTAGAGTGGGGGTTTTTATGGATTTGAACGAGCATACTTTTGGCTAGGTCTCATAAATCCTCTCGCTATTAACCATTAATCATGCAGTGCCTGTATCCAAACGTGTTACTTTCACCCCGTAGTCTTTTTAATTCGCCTGTACTCTCTGTAAATGACCACCTGATTTATTCATATTCGGCTTGCTTTCTTTAGCCCACCATCAGCTTTCAACATCCCTTGGCTCTCCGCAAGACGTTAATTTGAAAACCTCGTCTTTTCCGAGACTCGTTTTATGTACTTCATATTGCGGGTGGATGATATCACCTCCTTGTCCTTGAGGAGCGTATAAAATAATTCTTAATCCGTGTGGCATTACTCAGTGTCGTGGGCCAAATAGCGAGTGCCTCATCTTCAACAGCAATGCTCAAATTTCAGTAGATCCCAATGGCATGGGACCGCTTCTGAATTAAACGCCCAACACGCATAGCGGGTCATTTATGCGTGATGTGTTGCGTAATTTACCACTACCTGATTTCGGAATCCAAAGAGAAAATTTGAGATTCTCCTGTGAAATTTCATCGTTTATTTTTCAAAACCCTCCATTACTTGAAAGTTATATTTAGAAACCGTCTTTGTGTATTTATTGGCATAACACAATATGTAAATGGAAGAAAATGACGCGAGTACTCGTCTGGTCTGGTCCTAACTCGTCTCGGGAGGAATTCTAATAGTAATACCAGTTTTGGATTGAATTGATGTAATAGTTGATGAGTTTATTGGTAAATCTTGATATCTGGGAATATATAAGGCACTTTTTACGTTTTACAACGATGACCGAACGAATTGACTTATAGAAGTTTATTTTGGCACAAAATCATTTTCAAGCATCCCTGCATTTCACCGTCAACGTGCATCTGTCGAGTGCCCAATCTGTCCTTAAATTAGTTTTTGAATCCAGAAAGTTCATGAAACCGCTAATTTTTTGGGGGACGTGGTCATTTTGCCACAGAATTTTTATTTTTAATTTAGCTGATTAAATAATTTTTGATAATAATTTAGACGTAGTTAAATTATACGGTCGTTGGGACAATAGAAATGCCTTCAAAGTGATGCATAGTGCTTTATATTAGCGCGCTTGGCGTACAAAATGAATAAGAAAAACGGCATGGTATCCATCCTGACGCTGACAGCGGATCAACTTATTTTCATACTGGAAGGCAGTTCTCTAGAAGTTTAATTCATATTTATTCGTGAATACATTGATCCTTATTAATTTTCACTCTTTAAGTATTTGATATTTGATTTCTTTTCACCTCTTTTTCTCTGCCATAGATCCCTAAAGCGCGAGACTAGAACATCAATCTGCAACATATTGAGGTCATTTTCCATCATTCAGTTGGCAAGATAAGTTTGAGAGGCGATCATTTTTCCTGAAACAAACTAAGGAGAACAAATTGCAATACATCTCTGTTGCGTTTCAGAGGATTCATTTTATTCTTGGAAGGTTTTCATACAATTCCTCAGAAATGCCGTTCTCGAGATTGCATTATTGACGCAGTACCGTGTATGACAATTGGCGTAATTACTCATTCCACGTTAGTCTTTGAACGCTCCAATGCTTCTCAGAAATGGATGCCTCCGCCTTATTACTCGGCCGCAAATTGCAGTATCTTCTTGAGAAGCGTAAAGCCGTATTCAAGGTCAATTCGAGGACGACTTTCAGTTAACCCCCTCCGTTTATCTCAGTGCGTCTTGTTACTATTATCGGCTCGGATGAACTGCACCGTCTGCTTCGAGGGAGCGAATCAAAGGCACCGAAGGTCGAGTGGGGAATGCCGTGAATTTTTTTCAAGCACCGCTTCGTTAAGACTTATATAATTCAGAAAAACAAGCGCACGGAGTGTGTTTGTTGAGTGCCAACGTATTCTCCGATGAGAACCTTTCCTCCTCGTCGCGCGATAAGGAAAAATGTTCCTCATTGTCGGTAGTACTTGGTTTCATGAAGAGTCATTTGAAACAATAGAATTCACCCCTTCACTTTGCACCAAACAAGTACACAGGTTATCGTTTTGTATTTCATCATTTTTTCGTAGCATTGCTTAGACCCAGTTATGTTATCTCTGGCTAAATATTCTCACGGTATGAACACCGATGCTAATACCCTCTCCCACCGATAATGAACCCATCAACCAACTGGTAGTCTGATGGTATTTTAAGAAGCGCCACCCTCAGTTAACATCAAGTAAACGAAAGGGTTTCGTCAACTTCTGGTTAAAGGTTAACTAGCTATTGTAAAACCGGTCCTTAGATTTCAAAGGAGCGTAATTATTATAATATGAGATGGTTGAATTCATAGTTGAAATATGGGAATCGATGTTATTGGTTCATTGTAATTGCTATGCAAATCACCCCGTGCACCGGGCTACTTTGCATCTAATTTTTATTCCCTACAATTCTTTACTGAAGTATATGAAATAAAGCAATGATTACCCTATAACCCATTAGTGATTCCGTTCTATAGGACTCACGATGCAATTCATTGGAGCTAATCAGACAAGTTGGCAGTGCATTTCTCATAACGTGCAGTATTCTGCTCCATCTAATTGCACGTAACAGGTTCTTATGATTGAAATTCCCTACCTGACCCACAGAAGGCAAAAAAGATGTATTTACTTCTTGTGAAGTGATACAGACTGCACTATGATGGATTTTTTTAAATGTCTATATTTTCATTGGGAAAGAGACAATATATGGGGTAGAAAGTTATAAGATCTTTGACGATGATGGGTTAATATGAAGGAAGAGGATTGGAAAGCGTTGGCGGGAGATATCCTTTTCGGAAAACCATTTATACTGCTCTTTTAGTGTCAAAGTTGAATTATCGTTTAATATTCTGAGGAGGCTCGCAATGGAATACTTAAAAAACATCCCGTGATTTAAAGAAAAAATAAAAGAATCTTTTGCTTCACGAAGTAGTTATGAGCTCTAATACCTTTATTAGTATCTTTCAGCCTGTTACTCCAAAGGCGTAATTATGCATTTAAGTTTAAAGATTAATTATGTAATGCTAGTAGGGGAGATATGCCAACTATTAATGATAAATGTATTTAACATTAACAAATTGAGCATAATATTTCAGGTTTGCTAATGTCAATATTAATATGGTGGAAAAGATCATTTTCGTATGTGGGTCTTAAATCTACAATACTTTACCAGAACAAATAAAAATGCTTCACATGTTAAATTAATAACTATATAGAATTTCCAAAAATGCTCAAAGAATGGCTGCTTTATCACCAAAATACTGAAATGCTTTTAAGCATATATTTTGTATATATTTCAACTGTGATTTATTATCCTTGCTGCTGTTTTTTTTAGCATTGCAATCTCATGATGGTGCCTCTATTCAGTTAACATGTACCTTGCAGTCCACTTAATACTTCCAAGAATGGTATACAGCGCTATGTATATATATTTTTACTTATAAGTATTGGGAATTCTGGACGAAATAAGAGGAGGTAGAAGATATGAAGAACTGAAGAGGGATCTAATAACGGGCCATTCTTAGGAGGGAAAGCGAGACAATGTCTATGAGGTTGGGATGCAGAATGGGGACTGTCCAAGAACCTACCAATCAGCTGGTAGAATACTTGAATGAATTGGAAGTAACAGACACATTATAATGTGTTATCGAAGGAGGCAGCAGAAGTGGTAGCAAGAGGTAATGATAGATAAGACGTAATTGAAGTGGCTCGAGGAAGGGATCATTTTGGGAGAAAGGGGGTTAGGAGGGGAACTAACCGAGATTTTGGACGACGTGGGAGGGTAAATAGTAGATATGGAGAGTTTAAATCGGGGATGATTATTATCATATCGGGGATTGTTATAATAGGCAAGCGAATGAAGTTATTGGCGGAAAAGGGGACTTCGAATTGACCAAACTTCTGGTTGGGGCGCTAGGTAAATCGCTTGAACTACCATATTGGTGGAACTCATAGATGGTGATTAGTGCTCCGACGTAAATTTCCTATTTTACGTAATGTGTGATAGATGTTATTCCAACACTCAATTATGTTATACTCACTAAGATTCACAGACAATTTTGATAGCTGAGCTAATTTTCTATCAAAATTACCCGAAATTGTATTTTTATGAGACATTCAAACTACTAGTTATTTCGTCTGAATACCTATACCTGTTACTTTTTCAATACTCTATGGATGTTTTCTTAGTTTTTGTCTTTGAAATAATTTCTAAGGAGGCTAAAGAGACATAGTGATACCGAGTGTATCTCTGGAGTGTCTTTCAGATAAGGCGGCTCCGGAAGCTTCCTAATTTGGTAGTTAGAGGTAAACAAGGATTTCTTGTATGTATTTTGGAGAATTGAACTTCATTTTAGTGCTATCGTTACGACCAATATGTTAGTTATACGAAATTAATTTGTGTTCAAAGGTTAATCGTAGCCCCAAAAAAGGGACGATGGATGAATAGTAATTATTTCCTTAAATTTGTGAACTACTAGCAAATCTAAATGTGCTATTTCATACGCCCGAAAATCATACGCTTGCCATTTTCCATGCCTGCGAGACTAGACTGGATATCGCGGCACGTGGGGATCGATAGAAAGGCAAGAGGCATTTCCTCTCCTGTCAACTGGTTTATTTTTTCCTCCTCCTCTCTGCATTCCAGGGAAGGGGTTTTGAGTTACGCCGACAGATACGAGCGATATATAACCCGCAGCGCTCCCCCTTAAATATATTATGTCATGACTTCATGACCGTGTACGGGAATGAGCTGGCCCTTCGGAGTGCTTGCTCCCAGAGTGGAGAGGAGGGTGAACCAAGGACACCCGTTGCGATACCGAATGAGAATTTCCGGTGACGCCGATCCGGTCAATGAAGGCTGGCGATATTTAAGCTGCGGGAAGGAAAAACGAAAATTATTTTTTTTTCACCCGTCCAAATGCCTTCTGCATCAATGAGTTCCATTAAGGTTGTCGAATACTTTTCCACTGTAATCTGTAGACCACGGTAGTAAGTTATTTGAGGCTGGAATTCCATGCGGAGCCCGAATGAACTCCCTTAAGTGACGTAGGTGCCTGGACGCGTCACAACTGAATAAGCGAGACGTGATTCAGTTGCAGAGTGACTAGCAAGCCATACAATTTTCCTCGAGTGAAACATCTTGGTTAATTTATTTTAAAAAATACCATAAAATGTTGATTAAATCAATTTTTCACTAGTTATGCGCTTCTTTTCCGTTTGAATACCTACATAAGAAAAAAAATTATTATATCTCTTATCCATTGCCTCAAAATATTGACCCTCAGGAAAGAGGGTGTGAATTTATTTGAAAAGTTTTATATGTGGCTGAAATACGAGTAGAGAGAATACTTTGCAGAGGTGTAAAGGCAAAGGGACTGTTAGGTACGTTTGAGAGGGAAGAAAGATGCCGCAAAGAACAAGGTGACCGTAGGGCGCGATGGAATAGATAAGTAAATGGAAACAGAATTTCTAACATAAATTATCCGAAGCAGTAATAATGAAGCTATTCAACCTGTGTCACTCATAAACTTTTGGATAGCTCCTCGAACGGGGAAACATCTTTGGCGAATTAGAAAGAGTGAGGAAAAGGAATATTTCGGAAAGGATAAAATTGTTTGAGAAGTTTTCTTAGCTTTGAAATAAAATAATGTTAGGTTATATGTGATAGCGTATAAAGGGACTGATTTTATAAACTACGAGCGGAAGGTACCCGTTGAAATTCAACGGGTGTGAAAAACGTTAAACTTATTTTGTTTGCAAACCGCAAAGCCTGAAGAAAAACTGTATGAGTGGTTATTCGAGGAGCTCGTAACCTATCTTGTATGTTGTGTTCATTGTAGTAGACACGCTGACCGCTTTCCAGGTGCACGGAGAAATGAGGACTATTGGTCCACTTTCATGCACGGGAAACCCAAAAATCGGCCAAACAAACTCATTACTACTTATATCGCAAAGGTTGATAGATGGTCACCTCATCCGGTTCTCTTGAGCCGTCTTCTTAGTGATTAACAGCTTGATCGCTTTCCTTTTGTACAAAAACATATATTTGCATTCCATTCCTTTAATTCAGTTGCACTATTCAACGTTGATATGTGCGTTTAGTATCTTAATCAGGATTGGACAGAAGGGTACAATCCAGAGGTTGACAACGTCAAGAGGAGTATTGGCAGCAGAAGCCATGTTTATTTGACCTATGAATCCTCCATCACCCGGACTGTGCCTTCGGCATAATCATTGGTTTCGTTTGTTAAATAACAAATATATGGTGATTCTTAGTGCACTTGTCGATTTTCATGCACGGATGTCGTTATTTGCACAGAATTTCCGTTCTTCTATCGGGTAAGAAGCATGTAGTGACGTCATTATAATTTCCGCCATCTTAAAACAGATTGAAGGTTCGAAACAGATGGGTCTGTCATTGAACCAGATTTAGAGCTGGTTACCCGTCCATATGTTGGGTAAGGATGAAATTTGTGCGGATCTTAGCGTAACCCAAGAAACACCACGGGGATATTCTCATGAGATCGCTGGTGGGCATGTCTTTAACAATCCAAGTCTAACCTTTGTCCTTTTTCTTTCAAGGGCTCATTTTCTCACAAATAAGACATCATTATGCTTTAGAAGATTTTTTCGAGAGGTTACTCTTTTTTCTATTAGGCATGTAGATGGATATATTTTTAAGTCCATGGAAAGGAAACACAGCGGAAAGTGAGAGTCTAGAATAGGCAACTCGATGATCGAGCGAATGTACCAAAGTTAACTGCACTTTAACACTTTTAAACATATAAATAACTCGCGACGTTAATGCTGTCGGAATTGGTCTAAAAACAGTTCGCAATCGTAATGATAGGCAGACGGTTTCACTACGTGTAATACATCTGAGTATAAACGATAATAAACAACGCCGTGTTTGTTGTAGCAACAGAAGCATTATTACAATTGATATTCGCTGTACGTAAATATTCTTGCACAATTAATTGTGTATTCTATGTAATTCTATGTATTGTAATTCCTTTATGTGTAACGTTTACTACGTAAGTGTTCTCTCATATATATGCAGTGCCCCTATGAAAGCTACTTTGAGAATAAAATTGAAGAGTATGCTTGTTGTAAATATGGATTGAATTTATCGATTACCCCCTGAAGCAATCTATCATGGGGCTCTTAGGACTCTGGGCCCTTCTGATACAGATTTTATTTTTACGTGCTATCATGGACCTGCAAGAATACGTGATATTTAAATGCTAGAAGCGTGAATATCTTTTGAAAAACAAATCTCTGGTTGTCAAGGAAATATGCTATTGTTGATTTCAGAGAAAAATGTAGGATATTTCAGCTAAAAACCTGAATTTTAGGCAAATTCGGAGCGTAGAAGAAAATCGATTGAAAGAATTAAAAACTTCATTTATTCAGCCATCCGATAAAAATAATCCCAGCCCTATACCTTGAGTGAAAGTACTTTTAAAAAGCAAAAGATGAAACCACTGCACCGAACTCAAAGCTTGCCATTGACCACCAGGGGGACCTTCAGGGGGCCTTTGGGGGCCCTGAGGGCTTTTTGATATAGCATATGTTACAACCAGATATGTTTTCTATCTGCATGCCAAATTTCAGCTCAATCGGTCCAGTAGTATTTGCGTGATGGAGCAACAGGCAGACAGAGGCCATTACATTTTTATACATATTAGTAAGGATCACACCCTTAACCCTGGAAAAATAGGGTTTCGGTTAATTGAACCCTACAGTGTTTGTTGTCTACCAGTAACAAAGATGTGTTCCAAATTTCATCAAAATCGGCCATGTGGTTTAGGAGGAGATGTGGAACATACATACATACATACATACATACATACATTGACTTTTATATATATAAAGATTGTGATCAAAACGTACTAATTTTTCGATATAATGCTCAAATCAATGATATACTTAACTACTTGCTTCATTAGGTTCGAGCTCCGCTGCAATTAGTCGTGCTTGCGATATGAAAGAAGGATGCAGTAGATTATTGAGCATACGTTCTCAACGCTTTTGAATATATATATATGAGAAAAACAATTGCGTCTCTGGTTGCCCTCCCCTTCCTGAACCCGAATTGGTCATCGCCTAAATAGCATTTTGCTCTGCCCTCCAACCTTCTATTTATAATTCTCAGTACAACATTTTCCGCGTGCAAAATTTAACTGATTGTTCTCTACTCGTCGCATTCTGACGCTTTCTTCTTCTTTGGGATAGGTATTAATACTGTTTTCACGAAATCCTCTGGCCATACTCCTTCTTCGTAGATACTGCGAATAAGTTGAAAAACGATTCTCTCCCCTTACTACCTAGATTCTTCAGGTCGGTTATCGGTTCCCACGGCTTTTCTACTCTTCATCTCTCTTAATGCCTTCTCTATTTTGCTGTCATGTAACTCTGGTCCGAGGTTATCCTTATCTATTGTTCCTTCATCCTCTATATCTAGGCTAAAGGGTCTATTCTCGCTGTCATATAGCTCCTCTACGTATTGTCTCCATTATTCCTAGATATCTTCCTGTTCGATTTATATCTTCCCTGTTTTGTCCTTAACCTTTGGTATCGTTTGACCTCTCTTACCACCTGATAACATTTTCACCTTGGCGTATAAAGCGCCCACTAACCCCTGCGCCTGCTTCTTTTCCATTTCCTCACATTGTCCCTTCCACTAATTTTGTTTTGCCCGATTGGTCACTCGCCTGAGTTTATTATTCCATTCCTTGTACTTCCTCTTGCCTACGTCGGTGTTGACGTTTTTCCATATCCTTCTCTCCTCCATTTTTTTATCATTTCTTCCATAACCCACTGCTTCTTAAACCTCTTCTTTTCCACCGTTTCTATTGTTTTCTCTGCCGCTCCTGCGATGCCTGTTTTTATAATCTCCCATCCTCTCTCTATTGTTCCCATCCACTTTGCTTCACCTACGTTATTTTCTACCACCTCTTGGTATTCCATCCTTTTCAACCCTTTCAATGCTTCAAGTTTAAACCTCTTTTATTCCTATCTTTACAAAGCCTTTTGAATGTAACTTCACACTTCATTATCACCAAGTTATGATCTATGATGATGATGACATACCTAGGTAATTATATAGAAAGATATTGTAGTAGGACAAAGAAGGCGAGATTGGCCATTTACTTAAGAATCACAAGCATGAGCAAGTGGAGCAATTTTATTATTTTGATGTAACTTTGGAGGTAAATGGGCTTCGTAGCAGGGGCAGTAGAAGGAGAATTGCGACAGCAGAGAGGCTTTCAGGAATAGGAAAATGGAGAAAGTGCGGTGGGCGGAAAGAGAGATAAACGAGGAAGTACTTGGTACTGTAGGTGAGGAGGGGACACTCCTGGAAAAGATTAGGAGGAGGAAAAGGAGGTGGTTAGAGCAGACAATGAGGAGATGCTTAAGGCCGCGATAGAGGGGAGAAAGTTGGGTAAGCGGGGAAGGGGAAGAAAAAGAATAGGGATTATGGGTGGAATCAAGAGAGACGTATGTTGAGGCGGAGAAAGAAATGAGTTACAGAATAGGGCCCACGCCTATAAAAAATCTATAGAGTAGGTGTCCTAATTTCAATTTAAACCAACCTTAACCCGTGAAGTATCCTAATAATAATGACTTAAAACAGTATGTGGACGTTTTTAACGCTTTTTTCTTAAAGGGAATTATTTTCTCCAACTTGTCGGGGAATCTGAGGAAAAAATCGGCAGTTTGCTTAAAGTCCTGAGTACCAGATCATGTGTTGTATTATTGTCTCTTTAGAGTCAGCGGATTTGAAATTGAGTAAGCAATTTTGGGCTGAATATTCACCCTAATGAAAGCGACAACGCAGTTTGGAGTTAACTCGATTTCTCGGAAGTATTGACTCGTGACCTTTTCGTGACAATTGATTCAATTATTCCTCCGTTCGGGGAAAACTGTTATCATTCCCGCAAAGTCTGATGATCCTTTTAATCTATTATACGCGGGACGCGGAAATAATTTTGCTTGGTTTGAACTCCAGGCGATTGCTTTGGTGTCGCTTTGGATTGTCTCTCGACGCTTTCGGAGCGGGAGAATTGCTTTTTGTTGTTCCCATTCTCTCTTCCGTTCCGCGGGGCGAGGAATGCGCAGGTCCAGGCGGGGAGAGGGGGGGTGCATGTGTCCGCCGTAAAGTGGGGCGAGCGAGGACAATTAATTTCGCCGATGTTTGCCGCATCATCGCCGCCAATGCGGCATTTTCCTCCTTCCTAACCCTTTTGATGTGCGCGCCGCGGACATAAGGACGAATTTCGGAAAACATAATTTTTCCTCCCATGAAGCCTTTGAGATGTGGGTTTGGAGAAGAATGAAGAGAGTAAGCTAGGTGGTAAGGAAGACGGACGAGGTTGGATATGGTTGGAGAGGAGAGGAAGGTGGTGGTGGAGGTTCCGGGAAGGCAGGAAGGATGGATGGAGTACGTTTTGAGAGGGGAGTGCATGTTGAAGAGGGCGATAGAGAGGTTATTACTGAGGAAGCGTTAAAGAGGATAGGAATTTTGTAAAGGAAGGATAGGAATAAAGAAGAGGTAGTCGTTATGAGGAATATAAGTGGGATCTGATGGCAAGCAAGCAAGATGGTATATGAGGGAAAATGAGGTGATGTCTCAGAATTCGGAATGTTAGGATAAGGACTGTCCAAAAACCTACCAATCAGCTGGTAGAATACCCAAATGAATGTCCCTCTCAAATTTAACGGTCTATAAATTGTAAGAAATTCTTCTCCTCAACAGGTATCCACTTGTAGTTTTTAGTTCCTTCCACCCCTTCCACGGCAATTTGTGTCTGTGGCAGATCTTAGCATACTCTTTGACCTTTGCAACATTTATCCAGCGTTCTTTCAACTGATTGTTTGGTTTTAGGATAGTCCCTACATTTTCTGGGTCATCTTCTCCACTTTTATGCGCACAATTTCAACCCCGCCATCGAGTCTTTCTCTAAGTACTTTAAACCCTCTGCATTTCCTGATTCCCAAAAATCATTCACTCATTCTTTTTCCCATTTAAAATAATGGTTGGTGAAAACTTAAATATGAAATGAATAATGAAGAAGAGAGGATGAGAATAGGCCACAGGCGTTTGAGGAGTGGGTGTGGAGGAGAATGGAGAAGGGGCTGAGAATGTAAAGGGAGATGAACAAAAAAGTGCTTGGTATGGTGGGTGAGGAGAGGAAACTTTTTGAGGCAGCATAGTAGGTATTTGGAACAAGTAATGAGAGGTGGAAGGATGCTGAAGGCCATGATAAAGGGGATTATATGTTGGGATAATGGAGAAAGGGAAAAAAAGAGCTTTATGAATGGGATGAAGACAGTTAGGTCGTACAAGGAGATGAAGAAATTAGAAGATGGTGGCCCGCGCCAGGGAAAAATCTCGAGGATTTTTATTGTATACCATTAAAACCTATATGTTATCCGGTAGAGCCCTCTAATCATACTTTACCCGACACTTCAATTTTTAAAAGTGATAAAATATGATAAATTTACTGTACCTGAACAGACATGTACAAGAATACTTTTAGTCCCGCGCACCATTTACGAGTACAGCGAGAGCTGATCTGGTCTCACGAAAACATGAATCAGTAATCATATATCTCCTTCCCCAGTTGCTTTTCCCTTCCTTTTTAATGTCTGGTGTCTTATCATCCCCTGCCATACGTCTTTTCGGAAGCTCGTGGATTTTGGGCGAAGACGATTCGGGGAATTATGTTATCCGTCTAGAAATGGACGATCGATCAATTGCAAAATTGTTCTTTTCAGCAAGCAACCGCGTGTAGTCTTTGATTCCCCCTCCACAACAAGTGGAGCCGATTGGTGGACTAAAATTACTTTCCTCGGTTGTAATTCCTCTCAGTCCCTCTCCCGTACTCCAAGTCATTTTATGAATTCATTACCTAAATGATTCTTTAAGATTTCTTAATTGGTTAATAACTTTCATTTCCGTAGATTTATTTCAAGATACCTAATCCTCCCTTTTGGCTTTCGATAATCTTATGCTTGATACAGTTTTTCATGCCCGAGTTGATATTGTCGACTATATCTCTATTATTCATTCATTAGTTATCATGCTTATAGTACCGTATCTTTCCTATTCATAAACTATTACAATGTTATTTCACTCATCAATACGTGATTGTTTGAAAAAAATAAGGGAGCTTCCTAGGACTCCATATATTTAATCGCTGTTTGCATTCTTTTATTGTGCCATATAGTATTTGGTATTATTATTACTTATTTTCCAATTACTTATTTTCCGATTTCTCTGTTCCCCTAATCCATCTAAACTTCTTTCCTCGTCCTATTTTTCTTTTTATATTTACATGCTTGGTTCCTCTTTTCATACCTTCTAATGTGCCTATCCGTTTATTTTTCTTCCCCGCTTTCCTAGCACTCTATTTTCATTAACGATCTTCCTAATATCCTCTCCTCTAATGACTTGTTTCATCCATCTGCTCTATTCCTTCTAATTCCATACTACTCTTTCTTCCCAAGGAGTCCAGTATTAAGTAAGAATTATATTAAATGTTTAATGGAGAATTGGTCATTTAAAAAATCACTTTTCTTCTCTCGCCAACGTTTCAAAACTGGTGAAAACATCTGAAGATGAAACAATAAAGTTTTGAAACGTTGGCGAGATAAGAAAAGTTATTTTTTCAAATGACCAATTCTCCATAAAACATTTAATATAAAAGAGTGGTCAATAACAACTCTCATCATGTAATAATTATAGTATTTGTGATAGAAGTGTGATTTAAAACGATAAAGTATGAGCAACTTTTGGTTTACAAGTTGGAGTAGCCCGTGAAATTACGACTTTTTGGCATGTCCACGGTATCCCATGTGCGTAAATATTTTATCCTCCGTTTGTTTTGGGTACGATCTTAGTTTGGCTAATGGATTTCAGCTTGAAATGCTTTTATTGCACTCACGACTCATGGAAGAGTGCCCGGTTTATGCGGCTGTAAATCATTGTTCCTAATTCATTCAGTATTTCAAGATTAGTCATCAGAGGCGAGGTTCTCGAATTATTTGCGACCAGCGAGCGGGATTAACTAGTTCGAATTTATGTTCGCCTGTGTTCATCAGGAGGCGGTACCAGGATTTTCCCAACTGATTCGAAGGGGTGTTTTCTTCGTCCCATTTGCATCCCGCGTCAAACCAACACCTTATATGCCGGCGACCTTTTCCTATCCTCTCATTTCGGTGATCGCCTCATTCCGTCAAGCTCATGCAATCAATTATATGGAACGCCCGTGGTTATCTTGTATTCCAAACTTGAACTTGATGCGATGATCATAGCCCGAAAGGCAAATTAGAATTTTCATTTGAGTTTATCCTCATTTGTGTTTTTCCTCAAATCGCTCAAATGATTTTGAGCAATCGCTCAAAATCATTTGAGCGATTGCTCCGTCACATGCGTGAATGTTGGCATTTCCATTACAAGAAAGACGAATTACCCCATTGATTTTGGAATTTGGTAACCCATTATTAGCTTCCGAAACCTGGTGTTGTAACAGGATTCTTAAGATCAAATGGACGGGTGAAATAAGATATGAAGAAATTTACATAATAGTAAAAGATTTTATGGAACTCTATGTAGAAAAGAAGAACCATGGATTGGACACACCGTGAGGTACAACCTGTTTGTGAAAAATATAACTGAAGGAAAAATAGACGGAAAAGTCCCATGAAGTAAATACATAAACCAGATAAAGGAGAAAGCACATAAGAAGAACTAGTAGTGAATGAATGAAGTTCATTGGATGGTGCAAATAATACACTGCCACTTTATTTGGTTGACTTTTCCGTTAGGAAAGGTATGTGACCATGCATTGTTTTCCCAATTTTTGCATTACATAAATGTTCCTAAAAACTCCATTTTTAAAGGTCTTTCACATATTAAGCGTTTCTTTAAATTTTCTTAATCTCGGATGGGCTAGGTAGTGGTGGGAAAATAGATAGTTGAAAAAAATTGGATTGTCGTAGAGGACCATGGAACGTGGGAAGTTATGGCTGAGAAAACTCTCTGAAATCAAATGGTAGGTATTATGCCGTTGGATGAATGAATGAAAACTTAAAAGTATTGATATAATAAATACCAACGATCGTGTACTCACGGATTCCTTGGTCAGCATGGATATCATCATCCCTACGTCTTGGGGATGCTCCGGAATGCCACAAAAATTTCATGTGCGAGTAAATAGTGGATTTCTTTCGATGAGAAGTTTACGCCCGAGATGTACCGAAACTTTTTATGAGAAGGTATAAGTGGTCAGTGCCTGAATGACGGCGGTGTTTTGACGCAACTCTCTCTCTCTTGAGTGAACTCGGAGCCGGTATAATGGCAGCACTCAAAATCGAAACGAAGTTCTGCGACCATCAAATCCAGTTCTGAACTTATCCGGGTCACCACTTACGTCTTATTTTCCACTTACCACACGTGTAAGAGGGGCGTATGGCGCTTATTTTTTTTATTTTTTTTGGTGGGTGGTCTTCTCTCAAAATCCCCTGCATTTTGTAATTTAAGCCCCCTTTCTCGGAAGCAATCCGGAGACCTTCCTTGCCGCCGCTTCGCCGTCTGCGCCAGATGCTCTTAAAGCTGGTAGCGGTGGAGAATAAGGCGGGGTCTCCCATTAAGCTGAGGACCATCCTATCCCCACACCGATGGGCGGCACACCGCAGGCGGACAATATAGTGCGTAACATCTCAATTATAGTACATCAAGCGACCTCCTCCTCCCTCACTTAAACTCCTACCAACCTTGAAGAAAATCCCTCCTCAGTACCCTTAAAAGATCCCGGCGACCCTGAGGAGTGGGCTCGGGAGAAAGGAGATGGGGGAGGGGCTGTGTTCCTCCTTTTCTGTTGGGGGGGTCATGAAAATACCCCCGCAAAACCCTGTCCCCTTTTATTCTGACCCAAAGTCTTCCCCTCCCCCAAGTCTATACCCTTACCCCCTTCCGTCTCTGTCCTCTTTCGCCATTCCCTGGACCCATCAAGGAGTTGTGCTCCGTCCACTCCCCTCCCCCCCTTACCTCGTGCCTCCCCCCCCCCCCCTCACCTTAAAAACCTCGTTGGCCTCCCCTCGTTGACGTTTATTGGCCATTATAGGTCCCCCGGGGAGGTGGTGACCCCTGACGGCAGCCTTCTTACAGCCTTCTCCTCCACTCTCCCCGGGTCTGAACAACATCCTCCTTTGCTCCATTCCCCTATAGAAGAGTGCCCCTGTCTCAACGGACTTCGCTTGGGCAAGCGGGGGTCGAAATGAAATATTTAGAAGCCTTGGTATAAGGTGGTTCCACCGTTTAATGTCGTTTAATTCCTATTCTGGCTCCTTGGAGGAAAACGAGTCCTCTATTTATGGGTATATGGAAAACAAAATTTCAACTTTCCTCGCTGCTGTTTTCGTTAAAATTAACTCGTAATAATGCGGTGGTGAATGCAAGAATGAACGTGGCATGGTTAGGATTAGATAAAATTAACGTTTTCAGGCGAGTTGTAGTGGAAGGATTCCGTGTCATCAAATGAAATTACACTTTTCCACGAAAATGAACTTTGTCACGACACGTTTCTGCTTACTTAGTCATCACCAGGTGACTGCCAATCACTTGACGATGGCTTAGTAAGCTGAATCGCGTCGTGGCAACAAAATGTTTTCGTGTAAAAATGCCATTTCATTTAATAACACGGTAAAAATTATATTTCCCTTCTCATTTAAGTGTCATTCGCACAAAAAAGCTGTAAAATGAAACCACATTTTCACAGGGAATAGAATGGTAATAAAAAAAGGCACCAATCCATTTCAATTTTTAAGTCGTTTGTCGTTTGTCCATAATAGTTAACGAATGAAGTCAACTAATCTTTTGCATCTGCTTCGTTGGTTTGGCCATGATAAGAAAATTAATGAGTCGAATTATGAAACAGAATAACTTAGTTTAGCGAATAATAATAATAATAAAGGTAGCAAATCGAGGACTAGGAGTCTGAAATTAGGACAATCATACTCTAGTCCTCTCTTAAACATCACGCATCACATTCATGCCCTGAGTGGAAGGGAGCCTACCCGGGCGGGACTCGAACCCGCAACATTAAGGTTACCCGGTCAGGTCCACCCCACCGCCACCAAAGCCGGCAAATGTATGAATGGTGCAAGAGAAAGAGCTGGACGGAGAAATTGGGTGAACGTGTTGGAAGAGACGTGTTGGAACGTGTTGGATAGGAGAGATGTTAGGAGATCAGGAGAGCGTGTATGAAGAAATGACTGAATATAATAATAGAGTAAATATACCTTATTTATCTTATTTAGTATCTTTACTCTATGATATAATGGATATAAAAGATGTATGCAAGGTTAGAGCAGTATGGCGGAAATTGTTGAAAGAGAGCCAGTTTACTAGGCTCAGCACCAATAAACATGATCTCTTTACTTTGCCTATCCCGAAAGGGAACGGCTGATTGGTATACATATATGTTGTCAATAAGTTCTCACGCAGGCCATAATTTACCTGGATTTCACTCGCTTCCGTAAATTTTGCGGTTCCTCATTAATGATTGTTTTGGTGCAAACGTCGACTTTGCCTTCCTGGTGTTAATTGGCTTCGTAGTTGAGGTGTTCTTCTTTTTACCCGCCGCTGAAATTTGGATTTTTAATGTTATATTTTAATGTGCCGTCATCGTACACCTTGTTTACTCCTGCAACATTTATTCAAACAAGCGGAAAGCAAAGGATTTATCAATTTAATACAAATCGCGGCCACGCTGAATTTGTAAGATTTTTATAAGCCCTTGGTCGCGGTCATTAGCAAGTTATGTTTAATATTTCCAACTCTCGCTGTTTATGTGAGCTATATAGGTATTCCCTACCGCCTTTAGCTCAGAGTGCGAAATTTTAATTGAGATCAGAGACTAATTAATCGTGCCTATCGGCGTAATTAATGAAGCGTGACCGTGTTCTCGATTTCCGTTTGAGGCCTGGTTCTGCCTTCCATCCTGATTGCTAAGTGGAAAATCGTATCTAATGATTAATTAAGCTTGACCTGTTATTAGCTATCAGCGGCTTCCCTTATTCGTACCGTGTTATGGAATTTCCTGACCAGAAATTGATTTAGCTTTAACATCGAGGAATGTACACAAAAATCAAATTGGGAAACTATCAAGAATCAACTTTTGATAGAGGTTGATGAAATAGCGCCCAAACTAGTTTCTCTGCTGTTGGTTTTCAATGGATTAACTTATTCTTTTTAGAATTGGCCGACTACGAACCACGTTGATTCAACTGTTTTTCTTTTTTTGTTCTTCCTTTTTCCTCTTTCTCTACTCCTTCATTTTTTTCCTCTGCTCCCTTTTCCTATCGTTTGTCTATTTCTGACCCGTCCTCGATTTTTCCTCTCAAAAGATCCGGAAAGCTGCCACTTTTCTCCCTTTCCTTCGTCTTCTCTGAAAAATATTCCCATTTTTCGCAGGTGCTTTTCCGCATTTACGACCACGAAAAATCCACACTTCACATTTATATCGAAGTAGTACTCCCAAATCCTACTGGTTAACTTCGCCTCTCCCATACTCTCAAAAGTGGCCATAAAATGAGCTGCTAAAGGGCAAAAGTGGTGCAAGTCAGTTATTTATTTATATTTCTGTTAGGCGTGCAGAAACATTCCTCAAACTGCTTTCTGTTTGGCACACGAGTGGTCTTACTTCCCCGTTTTTACACTAAAAAGCAGCACTTAAGATGGGCTAAAGCGACTAAAGACGTAGTTTTACTTCATTGCACTTAAATTCTAATGTTCCAAAATATGACACTTTTGACCCATACCATGCTTACTCTTACGACTCAAATGCAAATCTCATTTTACATGTGGCATCCATATTATTTCTGTATCGAAGTACAGATCGTGTTTGCGTCTTCTGGCGTGTACTCCATTTTCTCTGATAGGGCCTAAATTGTATCTCAAGATCTTCCTTTCTTTAATTGCCAATTTTTCCTTCAAGATTTTTTATCCATTGCAAATCATTCAGCTGATTAATACGCTTCTGATCTTACTAGAGTAAATATAGAGTGTCTCAATTTGGCATTAATGGGTAAGGACTTTTTGTTATATACCTTATCCATATGTTAGTAAACCCTTTACTTAATGCATTTTCTTATTTATTTGACTGCGAGCAATCGACTACTTTAACCACTGAGCTTATGATGAACGAAGGCGTTTTAAGTCGAAAAACATTTTGCCTTTCGTCTGAAATGGTCTTTCGTTTCGGAAGCTTCCGGCGGCAATCCTAAGTTCGGTTCAAAGTGTGCCGGTGGTCTGAGAATTTTATTTTACTACACTCCGATCCATCACATTTCTTTTCCGGGGAAACAACGCGGAGAAAAGACAGGGGCGGGTGAGTGTATTTTGTCTATTGCTTGCTCGAAAGGGACTCAAGAAACCGCTCCTACGCTCCATCTCTCGTCCAACAAACAGATGGAAATGTTAGGTCTCCTTAATAGGGTCGTAAAGCCAAGAGGGTTGTTGTTGATGGGGTGTGGAGTCAGGATGACGATTCCACGGCCTCCGTGGGGGTAGTTGTATTAAGGAAGGCGGAGTGGAAGACCCTAGGGGTTTTGGCATGAGTGGGAAGCTCCTAGGGGTTCCAAAAGTACGACGTCTTTAGAGGAGGATGAGGGCGAAGGATACGCTGTCTTTCACCGAATAGGTATGTACCCTGGAAAGGGGTCGTTTTCTTGTTGACTGTGCTGTTAATGCCGGCGCGAATGGGTATTGTTCAATGGTGTTCATGCCGATAAGGTGATTGGAGTGATTTTTGTTTATGTACTGATTTGCATGTAAGTCTGCATACGTATTTTCATTAGTGATATCTATAAATAAAAGTGAACAAAAATGAATCATACAGATTTTGTTTTTTGGTGATTCAGTGCTGTTTAAACACGTAGCCTTAAGCCACTTGAAATGTCTTTCGTAATTATTCGATTACATATGTACAGATTTTCTGCTAAACATGAAATAATAAATTTCTTCTATTTATAATTGTTGTTAACAAATATCATGGTGTCAAGCCGAGTTCGATATTCGAAAACAACATATTTCAATGTAATATCCTCTAAATTTCGAAAGCTTCTCGGAAAACTAGAGTCATAACTTGATTTAACAAAGGAAAAAATTAAAATATGATTCTTGTATCAATTCCACTACCGCCCGTATGGTGAGTCCCAACGCACAAACAGATTTCTTTAAGTGAAATGTGGTCCAATTATTTTTTTCGACTTACTTGAAAAATTGATTAAAATTTACACTCAATGGCTCATGATTACCGCTTCGGCCAACTTAAATGACTACGAATGCGGCGGAGCAGAGTTTGTGTTAGTTTACCGCAAATATTTCAGCATTTCTGATGCCTATTTTGTGCGCATGCAATCGTGTGGCTTGAAGAAATTTATCTTGTGGTTATTTTCTTCAGGAAGGCTTACAATGTTATAAAAATTGATATTATTCATATTATTGTTCACTAGATATGATTTGCCGGTTAATATAGGAATTGAAGGAAGAAGAAAAAAATACAATACTTTACTGCTGCCCACTCTTGTCACCTTGCATTATTTTATTCTTCAGCCCAGTATGTGTTCTACCATGCCTCTTTCCATGCACAATTCATCTCCGTACAGTTATAATTAAGTGCAGAGACCTATCTACCAATTTTTTTCTTTCTTCATCTCAGCATTGCTGTAAGATATTGCTGCTTGGCTTTCAGTATTTTAAAAAAATGATATGAGCAATAATCTTGGGGTACTTATTATGCAATTAAAATGTTTGCCGTGAACACGATTCAGATCGTGGGAGAATTTAAAACACTTAGTAGTATTCCACAATGATTTATTAACCCAACCGGTTTCAACGCTACAGCGTCATTATCAAGGGTACAATTCTTTGTACCCTTGATAATGACACTGTAGCGTTGAAACCGGTTGGGTTAATAAATCATTGTGGAGTACTACTAAGTGTTTTAAATTCTCCCACGATATGTTGTTCCACCAAGTTGAGCCGTTAACAGTTGAAATGCGATTCAGATCGTTGTTGAAACAAATTTCACAGTTGTGACAAAATTCATTAGAAATATTGATTTGTTTAATAAAACTATAGATAAAAATGTTTTGGGGACTTTCTCCTATGGATCTCTTCTGAAGTTTCCATTTACCTAAAAACAGATTTTCATTCTATCATTGGAATTTTATTATGCAATTAAAAAATGCTGGTTTTCACTCTTTTTCCTTCATTTCTCCCTTCAAATCGAACATTTGCTTACCTAAAATCGTGCATGGGAGACAAAATTCTGAAAATATGCCCAATATGTTCTGGGGTATCTTACTTCGTGTACTTCCGCTCCAAGGTAAAATTCAAATATTTTTCATTTCTTTCGCTGTGAAAAGAGGAAGTAATTATGTTCATATTACCTACTTATAAAATCACCAAAAAGATATGAAAATATGACAAATATGTTAAGCTTTGGGAAAGGTTTGAACAGCTCTCTATGATGGATTACGGCATCAGATGCAATAGGTGTAATAGTCCGATATGAGAGCGTAAATATTCATTCATTTAGTATTAATTACCTGCGAAACTTTAATTTAAAAGGTAGTTTCCACTTTGTACTTTCCCTAAATTATTTTGTTTTGTCTTTGCAGGTAAGAATCCTGATCTTCAATACAATCCTGCGAACAAAGCAAACTGCGTTTAAAGTTCCTACTGCAGAAAAAAGGGTAAGTGCTAGTTATATGTGCACTCAAAGAGATCCTGAGAAATATGCGGCTGGGCAATATTTCAGTGGAGGAGAAAGTTTTCAATTTTCGTCATAAAAGAGCATGGAACGAGAGATTTGACTCAAACGAATGATTTCCGCTTTTGATGTCCCTAAGAGACAGTAATGGTTTCGAAAAATCAAAAACCTGTGCCGAAGTTGTTGCTTTAAGGGCTATAGTTCTCATTAATGAGATAAGCTATTTGGCTTAGTTGACAATTTCATGAAAAAAATGCTTAGTAAATTGTACTAATGTAAGATTATGGGTACTTACGTATATACTTATACATGTCTGTGACAATAGTAATCGTTTTTAAATAATACGTGCCTAAAATCTGTCACAATGATTATCTCCTGAGCTATTATACGGACAGAAATTATTTTTTATTTCTTTATTGATATCTCTCCATATGCTCCGATGAATGCAAAACACCTTTAATTTTCTATAAGGCTTAATAAAGGAGGGAGGAGGAAGTCGAGCTAGGTTGGAGTATTAGCCTGGTCTCATGGTGATATTCCATTATGTGTATCCTCAGTATAATGTGGATATTTAGTTTCGAGAGCTTATGACATATTTACCTTTCTTCATTGATGGGTCAAGTTTCATGAATTCAGCCATAAAGTGATTCTGCTCCTTATTTTAATGAGCCTTTTTAACGAATGACTTGATGATTGAGCGTTTGCATCAAGGAAATAAAAATATGATTTGCTAATTTCTGGATTGCCCCAGGCCGAGAAGGATCCCACGTGAGTCGTCCCTAATTCGCCCAATTAAAACCCTGAGTCAGGTATCAATATTTAATGAGCAATTAAATTTAAAGGCTAAAATGCGAGAGCGTCATAAATTAGTGGGACTGGGAGATTCTGTTGGTCCGGGGGCGGGAGCATGGCTCGCCGCTGCGCCAAACGACACGTGGAGATGTACGGGTTTGCGTTGCGGCAGTTCCCATGAACTGTTTGGGTAACCTAGTTTGTCCAGCTTGGCGACAGCATTAGCATACACACTTTAGTGCTAATCCTTCCTCCTACCAGATAATATAACGGAGATCTGGTGATGTTGCGTCAGTATTTTATTAAGTTAATATCTCCTTGAGAATTTCCCAGTAATATTCCAATTCAACCGCGTCATTAAGCGCAACGTAAATATCTTATTTAAATTTTAAATTAAAACCTTTAAATCAACATCAGCCAGGTTTTAATAATCAATACCATAATAGTCATGCGACTGATATAATTATTGTGTGCAATTGTGAGAAACGTCTTCTATTGCGCTACGTTATTATTGGGTTGATGCAAAAGTTCGTGTAGTTTTTTGGCTTCACAAACTTGGCTTGACGACGACTTCTTCTATTCCAAAACAGTAGATTTCTTTAGCCGTGGAATGGAGAAACTATGCCATAGTTGGGAAAGAAGAGAAGAGTGAGAGGAAGAGGGTAATTAAGGAGAAAATACTACTCCTTAATTTTGTATGCAATTCATCTAAAATTAAAACATTTATCACACCAAAGAGCGATAAGAACTTATGAATCGTCCTAATATACATGCGTACGAATATTTTGTTTGGCATTCGCATTAATGTATTTTCCCCCCTTGTGAAAGACGATAAATTTCAATGTAATCCTTTTAAGTCATGTCGGATTTCCTTTTTTGCATAATCCTCTTAGCATAAGCCTCCGACTTTTAAGGAGAATATAGGTTGCTTTCATCCTGTTAGTCCGATTGCTATAGCTGTAACCAGATTAGGTGCCTCTTTTGTCTTCCTAGTTTGGGAGCAAAGAGCAGCATGGGAAGTGTATCCTACCGTATTACATTTTTAACCATGTTCGTTATGATCATTCACATCTAAAAGTATCACATTTATCCTGATGCTGTTGGCAGACATTTATACTTATAATTTTCAGTTGCTTGTAAAGATTTTAAATCAAGCTTTGAGATGCTTTGCCTGTTTATTCACCAGTTACTTTTGGCGTTGTTTGATCCTAATCATATCTTATAATTTACATAATTATTTGCTAAACACAGTTTCTACCTCTATTGTCGTCGTACGTGGCCACTTAACTTGTATAGGATGAATTCTGTGAACAAATTTTATTGAAACAAAAACACAATGATTGTGGCTTTTTTAAAAGAAATTTTGAAAGATAACGTGACATTCATTGGCTGATAATTGATACTCTCTTCTTGTGATTTCTATGCATATAATTGCTAGAAAATAACTGTGTCCTCTTTTGGTCGTCCGAAAATGTGATAACGAATACATAGCCTGAAGGTCATCACGAAAAATTCTAAAAATGCCACTTTTTTGCGTGTTTTTTTCATTTTTGAGTGTAGCGAAACATAGTGAATTGTTCATAGATTTGTTTGGTTTGTTATATGCGCCAGCGCCTTGCAGTTAACCCTACTGTCATGTTTACGCACAGCTATCCAACATATGAGTGTGAAGTATCATGTTTATATCTTTGCATCAGTTTCGCACACCGTCAGGCCTGGCGAGGACATGAATTTGGAGAGAGCATCGAGAAATCTCTTTCTGGTCCGGAAAAAGGGTAGTATTGCAAAGTTATTCTAGGATAGAAATATGATTGCTGCATTTCCTTACCCAAGGCTTCAGTCGTGCAATTTGAAAAAGAGAATGCATTTAATTATGTCTGGCATGATGTGGTGGACCAACATTATGAACTTTATATAAGACACCGTCTCACGCTCTACTTCATGGACGTATTTCACATTGTAATAATAAAAAATACTTGGCAATTCCATAGTATCAATATAATTTTTATAATAAAGCTGTATAATTGCAAAATATTTTTCATTTTTACATTAAGAAATTTATTTAAATGGATACTTAGTTGTGTTCCAATGGACGTTTTATTGTACAATGCGTTTTTACACAAAAGCATAATTGCCAGGGACAATATTTTTTATTATTCCGTAAATTTATTATTTAAGATTACTGCTTAAGTAGAATTTAAATAAAGTTAATTTTAAATTGATTACTTTTGGGTCCCACTGGCAGTAAGTCATCAACTTTCCTAATCAGTCGGTGCCGTGATTTACCTGAATCGCATCATTGGATGGTTAGAGGTTATTTTTATGGCAATTACCTCTTGTGTTTCTAAATAATTTTACAGGTCATGTACATTATAACTACGATATTCGTTCATACCATGTTTCATAAGAACTATAGGAATGAGAAAATATACAAATAAATAAAGATTTTTACTTGCTAACAAAAAAGTGCAAAATGATGTAGCCAAAATATGCCACAAACACGAAACGTGTAACACATCGAATTGAATAGGTAGGTAATTAATTAGAGCATAGTATTCCCGGTAATAACGCGATAAAACCTCCAGTCGGGAGAACTCATTTTTTATTTATTTAAAGTTCAAAAAGTGATTCCGCTTCCCCTCGATCTATGTGCTAGTCGTTCTTCTTCGAGAAATGCGAAAACCCCGTTCACGCGGTCGTGTGATGCACGACGAGAAATGATATTTCCGCGCCGTGCAATTTCGTACTCCTAGCACGGCGAAACACGCAAATGAGTAAAACATTACGCCCCGGAAGTGTGCGACGTTTCTTGTTTCGTGCTCGAATCTCGCAGCGCTGGCGCGGGAATCAAAGAACGCTCGACGATTCTCGCACTCGTCGGAAGTTTGATTGGAAAAGTCGCAAGGGTGATGTGTGTCAATGGCGGATCCCCATGGCACCAGGACTCGTGGGAGGGATGGAGGAGGTGAAGGGGGTAAAAAAAAGTTCGGCCTTCTCACCACTCCTCCCGAAGCGGGATCCTCCAAAAGAGAACCAGATGCGATGTAACTGGAGGAGGCAAAAAAAAAAAGGATGAAAGTTTCACTTGGTAGGAGAATTCCATCGGGAGAGAGATGCGTTTTCACTCGAGGGTTTTGCAGCATGCTCTCCCTCTCTTTCTCGACGCGGCACGAGACGCCTTTTTCTCGTCGATTTATCGAACCTACGAACGATGGTCTTCTTTATCTTTTTTTCCTCGACAGGGTTTTTGGCCGCGGCCCTTATCAGGGATTGAGCCCCGAGCGGTAAGGATGTTCCCTGGGCTCAGGGTAAAAGGGAACGGCATTTACTGCTTTGCGTGTGAAAGTAATTGTGACCATAAGTTATTTTTCAACAGAGTATTTTTCGTATTTTTCATGTTAAAAATTCCTTGCCGCACTTCCGATTTGTATACTGCATTATACTTGCACGAAACCCTAAACGATTAGGATAGATACTGCGGGTGGCTAACGGTAAAGGGATAAGAGAAATGGACGAGGACACATTATTTTTCAGCAAGCTATTTTTCGTATTTTGTGATGTCAAAAATAACTTACCTCACTTACGGCATTTTAGTACTAGTACGGAAATGTTCATTGAGGGCGCGAAACGAATAGAATCCGTCGCGGGCTCGCGGACTTCACGGAGTAGAAGGAACGGCATTTACTCTGGTAATGGTGACAAGAATTTATTTTTCGGCGAGGTTTTTTTCGTATTTATACCGTCCAAAATTCCTTACCGCACATGCCATTTGTTTGGTACTCTGGACTAGATGGGAGGTTTATACTCACGAGGGCATTGGGAGCTGAATGATTAGGATCCGGCCGCAGGCTAGAGCAAAGGCAACAGCCTTCACCAAGTGTGTGTTCGTAAATGTGATAATTAGCCATTTTCAGTTAGGTTTCTTTCGCATATTATGCTCTCAAAAGTTTTTTCTTTGCACATTTTCGAGTGGTTTACTACAAATTACTAGGTCAAAAGTGTACATTTCAATGAGGGGATTGGGTGCTGAACAGTAAGAATCCAGTTGCGGGCTCAGAGGAAATGTGCTTCCTCGTTCGTCCTTTTCTCTATCCACCACACCATTCTCCTCAGTCACCTACATCTTAAACCCCCGCAGCATATATCTCGTCTTCCTTACCCAGAGTCGGCATTTGTGCACCATACATCGCTATTGTACTCTTCACCAGCCTCTTCTTTACATTCTCTCCCAAGACCTCTGTCATCTGCCCCCACCTATTGCTAAACTCTTTTTCGCCAGCGCAAAAATGCTTTAGATTTCTTTGCTGCTATGCCCGTTTGCCTCCAGCGTTCCACTCAAGTAATTAAATTGCTCTACCTGTTCCAGCTTGTGCCCTCCTTCTGTTACTATCAGCAGCCTTGATTTATTCGTGCTACAGATGTCATTACTGCTGTTTTCTAATGATATATCGTAATTATGTGCTTCCTGTATAGATTACCTAATGCATTTATCAAAGTCTTGAATCCCTTCATTGATCGATTAACCATCGCCTGGGAATTTTGGGAAAAAATCAGAATTCCGACCCGATTCTATTACGCAAGAGAACACCCACCGATATTCGCACATCCCTTTCGCCATTAAAGTTGGCCGCCAAGCGGATCAGGTTCTTCCTATCTCTCGAAATAGGAGAGGGTTAAAAAGGCGTATACCGTCTGCCGCTCTATCCTCCCTCGGAAACGTTCAAACTTTTTCGACGACTCTTCTCGCCCGGCGATTGAGCGTCTAGGGGATTCGTCTCGCGAGACGTCACCTCCTTTCCCCAAGCGCGATTCTTCCCTTCCGTCACCCAGTCTGGTTTCTTCCTCGCCGTCCCCGTGGTGCTGGAGCGCAGAGATTGATGGCGGGCTGAACGATTCTCGTGTCCCCTTGTTTTTATCGCTCCGCGTGACCCTCTTCCATCGCGGAACATCTCTCCTTCCCCCGCCTATATAATTCTTCGCTTCCCGATTCGCCCATCTCCGAATTGATTCCAGGGCGGGTGCATCGCTTCCGGGTTTTTCGTCGTTGCGGGTAGGGGAAAAAATTTCGTCTGCGAATTAATCTGTTGTGTCTGCCTTCAAACTTCTACTCCTCCTCCTCTCCTTAAATAACCCAGCACGTCTGGGACCAGATGCGTTCCGAGGGAACTTAATTTTTTTTCAGGGAAACGCTTTTTTGTGAAGTGTTCCTCTTGTAATCCGAGGCTTAACCTCATTCTTGATTCTAGTTCTTTGGAATTAGGCTCGAAGAAATTGTAAAAAAAAAATTCAAGTTTTCGCCTCATAGTTGGATATTATTCCTTCTGATCAAGCTTAAATTTCTTTGATGCGTGTACATCCTGATATTGAGAAAGTGAGGGAAAAAAACATTCCACAGCATTAGAAATTCTTAAAACATCCGCAGGTAAGAAGTGGAGCGTACACCAAAACTGACTGAAAAGAATTATTCACTTGGAATAAACGTGTGAGAATTGCGTTAGTGAGAAGTGAATTGTATCATGAATGAGAAAATGAATTTAGTGAAGTGGCATACTAGAGTTTAGTTTAGGATTGAGAAATAAATGGATCGCCGTATGGCTTTGAAACCAGGCAATTGAGAAATAGATAGGTACGTATTACGTAGCTATCGGCGATTGAGAGCATTGGTTCGGAAGAGAAGAAAAGGAAAATGAATTTTGTTCATAGTGTGAAAGGGAGAGAAATTAGCACGAGAAATTCAAGAAAAATGTGGATGGTGGATTCATTAAGAGATGAAAAGGCTGATTAAGGAGGTGAGATAGACAGAATACGCTAGTGAAGGAAAAAGAGATACAGGATCGGCGTTTTCAATTTCGTCAAATGTGGTGGAAAAGTTGGAAATGAAATGTTGAGGTGAAATTTCTCTCGACAAACACATTCGCCAAATTTTCTGAAGCTCCTTTCTTGATCTCTCGTTATGCCATATTGCGTTACAGTACCCATCTCTTACGAGGTCATATTTGTTTATTCTTTCTATGCGCTTATAATATAAAATATTCTCTGGCAATCTCTTTCTCCTCACTCGGTCAATATAGTCAAGTTAATCAATTATATGAATTATTTGTGAACTTCATTATGACTACAGTCAAGATATGGAGCGAAAGCTGTACAAATATACTGCCAAAAATGGTACAGCCACTCGATCATTGAAAAACGAAACAAGAAGGGAAATGCAAGGAAAAGTTAACAAATTCATAGCTTTGTCTACAGTTACCAATAGTCGTGAAGCATGGATGAAAAAGGAACATGAATGCAGAGTACAAGTTCAAAAAAGGAAATATTTACGAAAAGTTGAAGGATCCACGAAAGCATGTTATAAATCAAATGAAGTTCCCACTCTGTGGAAAGCCAGTTTCAACTAGAGTTTGGCATTTATTTTTGGACATTCAATGAGCGCCTGAAACATCCGCCACTGCAAAACGAAACACATTACTCATGAGCTCTTAAGTTGGTTGATTCTTTCCAATCCATCTACATTACATTCCATTAAAGTAATCCGGTTAAAGGTAGATTTTGTTGAAAGTCAGAGAAAATCCTCATGATTTTTACATGTGCAGGGCCCATCTACCTCCAGTATTTTTTTCTTCATCTCCGCTTACGTCCTACCCTTCTTCATCCCGCCCAAAAAAAAACTTTTTTTCTTGCTACCCTTTCCCCGCTAGCCCAACATCCTTCCCTCTATCACGGCCTTCAGCAAACCATCGCCCCGTCATTACCGCTTCCAGCCACCTACCCTGCTTCCCCCTAATATCATCCAGGAGATTCCTTTCCTCACCTGCCATGCCAAGTACCTCCTCGTTTGCATTCATTTCTGTCCACAGCCCATCGAATGTAAATAAAATATCCGGTCGCTTTTCGATGGATTTTGCAGCAAGTGATAGAGGTTGTTTTTTCCTTGTTAAGAGTTCCCTTAAGTTTCCTTACTCGTGTAGTTGCATTTCCTATGCTTCTCGCCATTTTATATCAAAGCTCGTGGACATGTCCCCCCCCCCATAGACGTAATTGCACACCACTAGGTACCTCCGCTATGGGGAAATGTTCGCCCGCAGAAAATTGTCCGACGCGTTAAGTGCTATTTCTGAAGTGGAAAATAATGTATGTTTGATGACCCGAGTAGTGGACTTGTATAGAGTATTGGACGTATTTACCGTGGCGACATTTTATCTTTTCTCTGCCTAAGATTCTGATTTACCTTTTTCGTGTGGAGATCTATTACTCAATTTGCATGTAGCAATCATGGTCAACATATATATTTTATTGCTACTTGGACTTACCTTTTTGGAATATAGGTTCCGGCTTTATGTAGTAGTTATTTATTTTATATTTCTTCGATTTTTTCTGTTTTGATGCATCATTTACATCTCTGCCTGGAGTGCATGTGTCTTTATATTGCAGAATTATAGCTAAAGACGTCTTATAATCACCTGAATCGATAAGACTTTTAAAGGAATTAAGAAAATTATTTTCGCATAAACATTCGGTCTGCCTCTCTCAAGGATATTTTATTTCGCCTTTCTTATGCACTTTAATCCTTAAAAGGCTACTATATATTTAAATGTACAATGGATTAAGTGGTCTACTAGTCGTGCGTTAAGGTAAATATTCCATGATTCTTTCTTTATGCTTGTTTTATTCAGTTTCCCAGGTGCTGTATGCTTATTTTTTCAGTTTTGCTGAATTTGCGGTACTCCCAAACTTAAATCTCACCTCCTCTTTCAACCTATTTTTCTCTTCAGCTCTTAGAAAATTCTTGGCTATTTCCGTATGGTGTAAAATTCCTGTTTTATCCGTCCTTTCATGAGTTACAGTCTCCTTTTTGTTTCATCCGTCTGCGGATCACGCAAAGGAGTTTATCCCAACTGCTGCGAGTAATGCTTCCTATGCCGGTACCCGTACTCGAGTTTTTTTTCGAAGAAAATCGTCCTAATAGCTTTAAACCAGTCTTTCTTTTTTGCGAACTTGAGCTCTGGTGCCGATACAGTCCGGCTCTGTGAATAGCGGAAAGTGGGACAATTTTAGTTTAAGGAGAACTGGCACTTGCTACTCAGCCCCCCTACTCATCGGTATCTTGTTTGTAAAAGTAAAGGAAAATGAAATCACCGATGGGCGTTTTCTTTTTTCTCTTAATTTAATCGCATACTCTATGTATAATGGTACCATTCGTATTTTTGAAGGACTACACACTTACAAGCTTCTGAAATTGCGTTTGACACAATGTTTTCGTTAACATAGCTCGGTTTCCGCCACATGTCTATGGGACACGGTTAAAAAAAACTTAAAATGTTCTCCCCTACCGCCCCATTCCATACGCCCCTCTGGCAGATCGTATTAAGGTGGCTGGAGTGGTAATCGTGAGTCGTTGAAGGCACATTCTAATAACTTTTCAAGTAAGCCGAAAAAAATATTCTTGGACCACATTTCACCCACGTACACCTGTTTATACGTTGGAAATCACCACAATGCAGTAATGTATATGATGCAAGAGTTATATTTCAAATTTTCGCCTTAATTAAAGCATTGTTTTGACTTAGATTTTCGGCGCGAAATTCGAAATTTACGCGAAAATCATATCTAAATACGCTTTTCTTACTCGGTATGATACCTTGATATTTGTTGGCAGCTATTATAATAATATGAAACTTACTATTTCGCATTTAGGAGAAAATCTGTACTTTAGTAATAGAATTTTTTCAAAATATATGCCGTGTTCAATAAGATTACTTGTTAAAATACCATTGAATTGCCAGGAAACCAAATCGGTAACATGCAGTTTTTTTTTATTTTATCGATAGGTATTACTAACAAGGACACGTATGCAAAGTTTCACGCAAATCTGTATACAAACAAAAATCGCTCCAGCCACCTTAATAGTGAATAGATGTACTTCGTAGAGACCCGCCCATCTCCGCGCGTGACGCATGTCGAATTTTCTCGTTGCATCCTCCTCCCTTCTGTCTCATCGTCGGTGGATTATGCGTCGTCGGTTCTACGAGTCGCGTTTTATTCGTCCTCGCGTCAAATTGCCGCCCGGGAACATTTTTTTGCGCCATCATTTTAAGGACAACCGTAAAAATAATAATAAAAAAAAACCTTTGAGCCTCCCGCAGCCACGAGTTATGCCCGTTTTGCGGGACCCGCGGTGGGGCGTCATCGGCGAGGCGCAATAACCATAATCCCCTCGTCAAATAGACTATCTTCTCCGAACTTTCTCTCACTCCTTTGGGGCTGGCTGGCTTATCGTGCTGCTTTCCCCTCCGCAACCGCTATGCTCATCGGCTTGTCCTCCCTCTTGTAAACTCCAAGCAAAAGACGCGTCCGCTACAACTTTAAAACCATATAGTTATTAAAGTGACACAGCTGGCGCAGCAATTAAAAACAAAATATGTGAAATAAAAAAAACTACTTTGTTACGGTTCACAAATAGTGAAACTGGTTAATAAAAAAGAAATGAAAGAAAATACCTAAATTATGGAAAGGTACCAAAGGAAAATAGAAAAAAATAGCAAAAAAATGAGGGCACTAATGATGTGATTATCTACGTATGTATTTATGTAAATGTTGAATTAAATTTATGTTTCTCTCTCTCGTGGAAAAACATACACACTGCCACAATAGAATCACCCGTGGTTGCGTCTTTAAGTTGTAACTATATAGTCAAAGCTCCCAGCAAAAGACGCGCCCGTACAAGTTTAAAACCTTGCATAGTTCCATATAGACATCGTGACGAACCTCTGGTAAGCCATATCCCCCATGTTAGTAGTCCCTAGAATACTGTGATTGCCGTATGAGATCGAGAGATGGGACGGGTATGCTAACGATGACTTTTTGTGTTTCCTGCTTTAAAGTGACATATCCGAGGTAAGTAAAAACCTTGTTTCGATTTTTACTAAAAATTCAATGTATTTTCGACGGCAATGCGCACAATTATTTGGAAAAAATGCTTTTATAATAAAATGGTCGCCTGCGCTGTTTATATAAATAATACTAAAGTGGTACTGATAGTTGTATTTCCTGATCACGACGACGATATTCTTGACATAGCTCCTACTTGTCTGTTTCTCCTTGGGATAATTATGCATTGCCTTATCAACTTAACCGATATCATGCCGAATTCTCACAATAAGTAATTCGAAAAGTTATGTACCGCAAGCGTGTAGATAAATATACTTTTTTCGTAGATTTTCGCAGTTCATTTTAATGTTGGTAAATTTCTTTTGGTTTTCTGCGATTTAACTGAACTTTTTTATCAACAGTTTCGCCGTGCTATTCTGCCGGCTTCGTCAGGCATTCTAAATCAACAATGAAAAATAAATAAACAAACTTAAGCGGTTATTATCTACAGCATGATTAATTAATACTTTAGTTTTTCAAATGTCTTTTCCACGTATAAGGAAGTTTGTAGCCATCTTCTCTGTTTAGGTTGTTAGGTCTTATTTCTATTTCAATGGCTTCCCTGATAATCCGTGGATAGTAGCTAATTTCTTTACATAAAACTTTCGCCCTTTTGATGTCAATACTGTGACCTTCTAAAAGTGTGCCTCAGCCACGGCAGAGTGATACCAATCTTTCTTCCGAAGAGCCCGTTCGTGTTCCTTTAGTCTGCATTCTATGGTTCTTTTGTCTGGCCAACATATGATTTTCCGCAACTACAGAAAATTTCGTATATGCCTTCGAACATTGTGGGAGATAATGGATCTTTAGCTACTATTCACGGATCATCAGGGAAGCCATTGAAATAGAAAAAATATCTGACAACCTAAACAGAGAAGATGGCTACAAACTTCCTTATACGTGGAAAAGACTTTTGAAAAACTAAAGTATTAATTAATCAAGCTGTACATAATAACCGCATAAGTTTGTTTATTTATTTTTCATTGTTGATTTAGAATGCCTGACAAAGCCGGCAGAATAGCACGGCGAAACTGTTGCTAAAAAAATGTTTAGTTAAATCGCAGAAAACCAAAAGAAACTTGCCAAAAAAGTGTAGATAAATATGTTTAGGCCCATTACGCTGATGATAAATCACGGTCACTCGATACTGTGGAAGTAGCTTCAACTTTGCTTTCGGCCGAGAGTAGGTAATGCCACCTATGGTACTTTAATAACTCTATGTTTAAAACCCTCCAGATGAGGTCATCGGACGCCGGCCATGTTTTCCCCCCTCTCTCATTTCCATCCTACCCTCCTCCGAGTCTCTTCCGAAGCCCACCGTCCCTTATGAAACTCGTCTAAATTATTCATGTCGCACAAGGTATTAAGGGATGAGAGGGAGAGTCGGGAAAGTTCTAGAGAGAGAAATAAGAGCCTCTACTTCTTCCATGCGAAGGGTTGAGAAAGGGGAGTAGAGTAGAAGTTGCAGTAGAACTTGTAATGGTGTCGCGTAGTCCCTTTATATGTGGTCCTTTGCGATACCCCCGATTCCCTCCAGGGCTCTTCCATTCCGTCCCTGAGGGAACCGAGTTAAGCGATCGGTTGGGCCTACGGTAAGCGATATCCTGGCCCAGTTCGTCCCCTTCAATTCTCCAAGCACCTCATCCCGTTGTATCCTCCCTGTTATATTCCGAAGAATCTTTTGTGGAGCATTGAGTGGCACGCTGACAATACCTGAACGGAGGGAAAGATAAAGAGTATACAAAGGGGAATGGATACTTTTCTAATATTTTTTACTATAAGAAAAATAAATCATGAGAAGACGAAAGTAATGAGATTTTCTAGAAGTGAGAAAACGGGGTTGAATATATGGGTGGAAGAACACAAAATAGAGTAAGTTGAGTAATTTAGGTGGGTGTGAAGTTTTGGAAGAAAATTGCTTTGGTGAGTGACCAATCTACCAATCAGCTGATAAAAAGCCAAATGAATGAATAATCATAAGGGTTTTCTACCGGTTTACATTTAAATTAAAAAGGGTAAAAATCCTCCAGATTTTTACAAATGAAAATTTAAGCCATTTTATGAAGGATTTTTTATAGTGTTTTAGTAAATAAAGAGTTATCTTCATATCTTTTCAAGCCTAAAATATTTGGAAGAATTCCATTAATAAATACCCTCAAAAGAGGTCTCAAAAGTAAGTTATAAGAGTTTATCGGTGAATGGGAAACGGTATTTTCCCCTGCCTTTCTCCGATAATTTTCTCTCTAAAGAATTTCTGTCATTCTCACACGATGTTGTCTCATCTGAACCTTGGTAGTGGGGGACACCAGATGTAGAGTGGCTCTTGCCGAAGAAGTATTTAAAAAAAGAAGGGAATTAATGAGGGAAGGTCTGAGGAGAGACGTAAAGAAAAAACTGATGGAAACTCTTTATGTGGAGCGTGGCGCTGTGTGGGATCTGAAACTTGTTTATTGCGGAGGAAATATGTACGTAGACATGGAGTCGTTTGAGATGTGGGCTTGGAGCAGAATTGAGAGGGTGAGCTGGGTGGCGAGGAAGAAGAACGAGGATGTATTGGATATGGTTAGAGAGGAGTGGAAGCTGGTGGCAGAGGTTTAGGGAAGGCAGAAGGGATGGACGCTTTGAGAGGTGAGGGCATGTTGTAGAATGCAATTGAGGGGAGAACGTTAGGGAAGCGTGGGAGAGGATAGGATTTATGGACGAAATAAGAAGAGGTAGATGGCATGAGTAATTTGAGAGAGATCTTATGGCAAGCATCTTCTTGAGGGAAAGTGAGATGATGCCCCAAAAATTAGTTTGTTAGGAAAAAGACTACCAAACCAAAAGTCTACCTATCAGCTGGTAGAAACCCAAATGAATGAATAATCATAAGGGTAATCTACCGGTTTAGATTTAAATTAAAAAGGGTAAAAATCCTCCAGATTTTTACAGATGAAATTTTAAGCCATTTTACGAAGGATTTTTTGTGGTGTTTTGGCGAATAAAGAATTATCTTCATATATTTTCAAGCCTAAAATATTTGGAAGAATTCCATTAATAAATACCCTCAAAAGAGGTCTCAAAAGTAAGTTATAAGAGTTTATCGGTGAATGGGAAACGGTATTTTCCCCTGCCTTTCTCCGATAATTTTCTCTCTAAAGAATTTCTGCCATTCTCACACGATGTTTTCTCATCTAACCCTTGTTTTTTCGTTCTCCCCGCGAGACTTTCTCTCAACTCGGTCTTCTGGTCCCTGCGGTGAGCGGAAGCTCGTTGTGTGAAACGACTCGGGAGGAAATGAATGAATGAAAGATGTCGAAAGTGCCACACCAGCAGTTGAACCTCAGTGTTTTGGCGCGGGTTTTGTTCCCATGATGAGTTTATTTATCCTCAGGAAAATCAATCGGGATACACGTTACCCTTTGCTGGCGAATGCAAAGGCGCGGTATTTTTTCTCTCAATAAAATCCCCAAGTTCCCAATGAGAAAGTAATTAGGATGTAGTGACTATGTTTGTCTAGGGAAGCGAGAATCGCCGTATACAATAGTGTTCTCATTGTGTGGTGGTGAAACCTGGGTATGCCAGGATAAGAATAAATGTATGATATATGCCGTGGAGTGTTGTGGTAAAATTAGGGTGGATAGGGTAAGTTAGTAATGAAAGAACGTGGAAGGCAAGTAGTTGTCAGTACTAACCCTCGGAAAGAAATATAATGTTTCAAATTCTGATTGGTGGCCAACCAAATGTCGGTAGATATTTGTAAAAACTAAATCACAATGTTGGGAACTTCATAATAATTCTTCTCAATCTTATTTTCATTTTCGTAACGTAATATGAACTTCTTCACCTCTTAATTTTGTCCCCGTAGTTTCCGTTGAATTATAACGATGATAGGTGCGTAGAATATTTTCCTCGTTCTAAACTTTTTATTTCTTTAGCATATTTTGACCTGGATTTTTTTTCAATCTTCCTACAAACCGTACTTTCTCATGTCTTGTCCATAGAAGTCTTAATTTCTCACTTCATTCTTCAAGCAGACATATTCTAATATTTCTCTTTCATTTGACGAGCCACGTTCGGATGTATGTAGAGAGGCATTACGCGGATTGCGAGTTCCTTTCCGCTCACCTTGTGTTGAATGTAAGCGTTTGAAAGAGAGGCATCATCAAGCCTTCCCGATGTATCTCACGGTAATTACTAGGAATCAGTTATTGGGAGGCTTTCCTTTTGAAAGCGTTCGGAGAGGGCTCTGGTAGAAATGATTCCGATATCCCGTGATTGATACTCGCTTTTACCCGTCGTCGATGGCGAAAGCTTCCGCTTTTTTGTGGCGTATTTGAAAGGACGGCGAGATTATGCCATTGCGGGGGATTTGATTCAGGCGTGCTTGTCGATGAGAGGGCAATTCTGCAGTTTTCTACGAGTTGTATTGGCGGGAACGCTCCGTGAAAAAAAATTCAACCGGCTCCAATTTAATGCTCGAGCTCTTCCAGTCATAATCGTAATAATGAGCATACATACGTACGTTGAGCCGAAGTGTCATTTATTTCGTCCTTCCGAGAGGAAAGAAAAAATTTATGGAGAATTACGCAAATGATAAGAATAGAACGTGCCCTATATATTTTCTCACGTTTCAACTGTATTTGTATTGATTGATATTAGGAGTGATTCATCTCAATACTTTTTGCCGTGATTCTTTGAAGTTACGTCGCATAGCTCAGATTTATTTTATTTTCTGCAACCCAACCTAAAAATTTGTTCGAACCAGGATCTTCCAGCCGCCGGTTAGGCGTGTAAGTCTGGTACACCACGAAGCCGTCTTAGTCCAGGGCCTTTAAATATGAAGGTTTGGTGGTGTAACTAACTCACACACCTGACCGAAAATAGAGAGGTCTGGGGCTTGAATCCCAGGCAAGTGAAATGATTAGCTCGTAGGCTTCCGCGGATGTTGTGTTGACTGTTTAATCTTTCGGGATTCATTCCGCGATGTTTAAAATTGCAAAAAAACAATATTTCGCTGGTCCTCCTGCCAGCTTCATCAGGTTAACTTAACTGATTCTTTAGTCTCGCTCGTCTTTATACATATGAGTGAGGACTCCCATTGTTGCCGGAATTTTAAATTTAAATTAATTTTTCAAATTTAAAATTCCGGCAACAATGGGAGTCCTCACTCACATATATATAAAGACGAGCGAGACTAAAGAATCAGTTCAGTTAACCTGATGAAGCTGGCTGGAGGACCAGCGAAATATTGTTTTTTTTGCAATTTTAAACATCGCGGAATGAATCCCGAAAGATTAAACAGTCAAGTGAAATTATTGTTCCATTGCTAACTTCATCCCTTTGGCATGACCTGCCGAATACGTCTGTTCTTTTTTGGTTGGCCTTTCCTGGTTTGCCTTTCGAGAAGATTTTGATCAGCGCGAAGAAGCAGTTGAATGGGTAGGTTCTTAAGTGTACAAAAACTACATATTTCCATGCACCATTGATGACTATAACTAAAACAGACCCTGCTATAACATGTAATTCGCCTTTAGCCTCTCCCCTTTTTTCTCTTCCCTTTACGTGTTTGGTGTCTTATCACCACGTGCCACACGCCCCTGCGGGAGCTCGCAGAGTAGTACTTAGATTTAGGTGTCAATGCTCGCTGAAACCAACCTCGATGGGTAAATTTATACATTACAGCAACTGTACTGCAAACTCTAAAGGAGATTGAGATAGGTGATCGGCAGCTGCGGTTGTTTCACAAAAGAATTATTAGTATTTTTGTTTAACGTGCTTCGACGGCTAAGGTCATTTCGCACATACTGTCTGCCACGTGCAGACAGGGGCAACAGCACTCAGACGAATCGGAGGATCACCCCTCCAAACTAGAGCCGAGCCCAGCGATGCTTAACTTCGGTGACTGATCGGGAACCCGTGTTTCCATCGTGGCAGGCCGTTGTCCCACAAAAGAAGATGAGGCAGATAGGTCGGTAAAAGAATGATTATTCGGGGAATGAAGGAAGGTTGAAGAGAAAGCAGCGTCGTCAGGAGTATTCATTTCCGCTTTAGTGCTTGAGGTCCATAGTTTTACGTATCATTCAACTGTCGCACTGCATATATATGGAAGTGCTTTCCGCATACCATCCTAGAAGGGATGGGGTTCCTTCTGAAAAATCTCCACCACCGCTGCGATTCGTACCCTCGGCCAAGGTATGGGGAGCTAGTGCAGTAGTCATCTCATCTACTCAATTTTTCATGCTCACTCCTTGTTTAATGCCCCAAAAGTATTGATCGTTGAAATAAGGACGTGTAGGCCGAATCATCTCCGAATCAGGGTGTTGTATTGAAGTTTCGAGCTGGAAGTAAGACAGATGTGATATCATCATTATTATTATTACAGGTAGCCTGCCGATTAATGAAGTTTAGAAGTAAAATAGGGCTACTTCTACTGTACTTTCGTAGCCGCAGATACTTATCTCGGAATCCTCCTACCCCTCTTCATTCCATCTATGAAGATACCTATTCTTTTTCGTCCCCTAATACCACTTGTCCCAACATCATCCCCTGTATCACGGTATTTAGCATCCCCTCGCTCCTCATTATCCCTTCCAACCACCTACTTTACTTTCTCGTAATTTACTTCAGTAGATTTTTTTCTTCTCACTCGCCATGCCGAGCATTTTCTCGTTCGTCTTCTCCAATGTCGATCGCACCTTCTCAATTTACTTTCACATCCACATTCCACCCCTCTCACTTTCTTTCTTACCTGATCTCAAATTCCTTCAGACTATTTGCATCCTCTTTTCCTTATATTTCAGGTTTCTGCGCCCTACAATGCTACTCTCCATTTTGAACTCTTCACCAATTTTATCTTTACATTCCTTAAGGGCCCATTTACGCGATGCTGACTTCAATACTGAAAATTGAAATGTTTTCAGTATGCTTAAAATCGTATCGCGGTTTTATCGCTTTCGATGAAACAATCGAATTAGACTATCAGTACTAAAAACAGAATTAAGTACGATACTTATCTTCCATCCGATTCTTGGATCCAACGGTCAATCACTGGAAATCAGGTGAGTCGGATATTTCGGGAGAATACCGGTGGTTGAGCTGGAATCTACCTGAATAATCTTTGGAGGAACTGTGTGAACTGTAATCGAGAAAATGTGCTCTCGAGACTTACAGAACTAGCTCTCTGGAGCTTGTTTCGCATTTTTAGTAAACGATGTATGTAGTTGCATTTGTCCACTCTGACCTATGTTCCCTTCCCAGTAGACCTCATCCGGAGATCAGAATGGGGGACTATTCAACCTGGAGGAATGCCATTACGTCATATATTGGTGAATGCAAAGCTGCATCTAATAGGGATATTAATGTGGTGGTTTTCTGTTGCTTTCAACATCGCAGTATTCCGATCAATTCCGTGGATTTCGCTCTTGCCCGAAGCTGTGGCAGTTGATACCGGACCGATCTTCTTCATCTGTGCCATCAGTGCTTTCTGCTGAGAATGCTGCCTCTCGGCATTGGAGCCGGGTTGTTAGGGTAGCATGTATGGTATGGTAAATGCTCAAAAAAGTACTCTTTGTCTCGATCAAGATTTTTTCCGATAGTATTCTGTATTCTAAATTAGGAAAATATTAGCCGTAATTTGGGTTGGAACCTATCTCCGGGTAATAGTTGAATACGCTGCCTTTTGAGTCACCCAGCCCCCTATATATGGAGTTTATGAACCAAAACATTATGGCACAGTTCATTTAGGTTGCGCAGTTCAGAAAATACCCGAACAGTGCCACTGCGCACTGAAACCAGGCTCAGTGTGTAAATACAGGCTCCGAGCTATCGAATTCGATTTCTGTTCCAAATTTTTGAGTTTGAGTTCCCGGCGCTAATTTCAGTACTAATTTCAATACTTACTTAAGTGTCGTGTATAACAACCTTAGAACGGTCCCAGTTCTCTCCTACAAGAGAACTCTTCTTTTGCTTATGCTGTTCTCTTTCCAATATCCTTAACAAGTCATATATTCCTCTCAAGTATCCCGTACGACTGAGTAACAGGATGGCGAGACGTGAAGATTTGATGGATTTGGTGGTGGAATGCATGTTATGAGCTAGGTTCGTGGGCAGCTAACTTCCTGGACGGTCGGAAAGGTTACTTTTTTTCTTCTCTCGGCACGGGTTTGGGAGAGTGGGATGCTGAGATATGGCGGGCGTGGGTGGGAGTTTGACTGCAAAGGCGGCAAGTTTAAGAGTTATAGTTCTAACTCTCCACCCCCTTCTTTGGTCACCCTCACCCCTTTCCACCTCTACTGGAATGCGACTAGCCAAAATCCAAGGGACCGCCCGTGTCTTTTCGGGCTCCTTTACCTTCAAAATATACCACCTTGTGGGCGGGTTCCATTGGTCTTAAGAGCAGAGCATAAAGAACAGCGAAACGAATATTCATACTTTGATCGCCCTTATCATCAAAACCATCCAATTTGGATCCTTCTCTCCTAGCTTAAGTTGACCGATTGATCGGCTCTCATTAAAGATTTGTAAAAAAAGTTGCAATCCATTTTTTGCGTATGAATGAGGCTCCTGATGATTGAACTATCTCAAAGACAAGCGACTTCCTGTGAAATTACTTGTATTTAGTCAGCTGGCGTTCGAGGTGATGAGTGTGGAGGAGGATGAAGAAAGGTGGACGTAAAGAATATATGAGGGAGAGGTATGGTGGGTGAGGAAGGGAAACTTCTGGATGAGATTAGGGGGAGGCAAAGTGGGTGGTTGGAAGAGGTAATGAGGGGTGTGGGGTTGTTTAAGACTATGATATAGGGGAGAAGGTTGAGTAAGCGGGGAAATTGAAGAAATAGAGAAGTTTTATTGGAGTTTTTATGGACAGGATGAAGATGGGCAGGACGCATGCTGAGAATAAGAAAGAAATATTATTGGAATATAGGGCCCTGCGCATGTAAAAAGTCAAGAGGAATTTTACTTACTTCCATTTAAACCTTAACTAGATACATTAGGTACTTGATTATGAGGGGTGATGGTTTACCGAAGGCAAAGATAGAGGGAAGGATGTTGGGCAAGCGGGGAAGGGGAAGAAGGAGACTAGGTTTTATGGACGGAATGAAGAAGGGTAGGTTTTACGGGGAGATGAAGAAAGAAATACTAGAGGTAGATAGGGTCCTGCACATGTAAAGATCTGTAGGATTATCTCTGCCTTTCATGATGACCTAACATTAACTGGTAGATTAATCTAATGAATGAATGATATACAACTTCATCGCGCATTTTCGTCGTTGGTAGCGAACACCAACCGTCAAGGAGATAGACCTTAATAGAGGGGAGGATGTTGGGTCAACGACGAAGAGAAACAAAGATAATAGGTGGGCTTAAAGAAAATGATGTAGAGAAGAAGAGCGTATGCTGAGCCGGAGATTGAAATCTTGTGAGGAGATAGAGGCCAACTCCTGAAATATCTAGGAGATTTTCACCCACCTCCATGTAAACATACTTAAAGCGATAGATCACCTCAAATACTCATAATGCCTGTTGCTCACGGTAAAATTTTCCATAAAACAGTTTTATAAAAATTTTTATTGAAAGTTTTATGAATCGTACGTAAAACGTACTAGCTTGCTCACGGTAAAACTCAAGAACCTTATAAGAGGAAAATCGAAGCAGTACTAATATGAACTGCTATGCCGTAAATGGCGCTAGCATCGGGTATACCTTGAGGTTAAACCTTTCTCCATTCTCTAACACTCGTTGCGGGGCGAGTTTAGTGGAAGGAGGGAAGAAACTGTGTAGGAGAGGTGTGTATATGCTAGAGAAGCAACTGCTCGATCGCTGCGCCACGTACAGTGGATAAGAGGAAACGGTATTTTTTCACAAGATGGCGGAGTGGAAAAATCGCACTTCTCAGGTTTGAAAGTTTCCCATTTCTAAAGTAGTTGATGCATTGTTGTGTTGAAAGTGTTAAACAAATTTGCAAAGTTTGCATAATAAGTGAGGTGAAATTGGTTCCGATATCTCTGTTCAAAGTGGGTGAAAATCGCGAAATCAAGTGCGAGACGAAAGCTCACCTTCGCGATGAGCGGAACATCTCATTGGTTGTTGCATAAAACGGTTTTATGGAAATAGAACCTGTCCTATTCCGTAAAACGTTTTATAAAACTCGGTTTTATAAAACGGTTTTATCGTTAGCAAGCTCATTTTTATAAAATTAGTCGGTTTTATAAAACGTTTTACCGAAAATTTTACCGTGAGCAACAGGCATAATAATGGTCTTACCTTTTTCCAAATCACTGCGAAATACGCAAATGGGAATGTACGCAGCCATGCGCACAGGTGCAAGGATGTGCACCAAAGGGAAGATATTCGACATGAAAAAATCATTAGACTATACCAAAGTTCTAATGTATCTCTTGATAATCCACTATTGCAGACGTCTCTTCCATTGTGAACCTGAGACGAGAGCATTGAGTGTGAATAAATCTACGCTGAAATGCTTGAACCTTGAACTAAGGTGGTTAGGTAGCGTAACTGGCTAACACATCTAATCGGCAATTGGGCTGTTCTGGTTCGATTCCCGGTCAAGTCAAATGATTTTTTTCATGGCTAATTTCATGCCTTCTTTCAATCATCTAGTATGCTTATCCTCATTGTCGTAATTCCGTCTCCCCACCATGTCACCAACCTACCAATCCATCATCGCCGAAGTTATGTTATTTCTCCAAGGCTCCTTGTGAACTCGAAATCACATCTTCTAGCTCCGCCATCATAAGTTACATTCATGTACTAAAATACGTGTTAAGTTTCTCTCTTTTAAGTTCAAAGTGAACCGGTCTCATTCCATTCTTCCGCGGCCTTTATCGTCCTATGCCGCTCACTACCTGCTCGGAAAACACCTCTTCTTGCCAACCATCCCCACCTACGTACTTCGACCTGCTGTCCTTTAAAATGACCTTTTTCCCCAAAAACCTTCCAATTTCCCATCTCCCGCTCACACCTTTCTCTCCCACTCCACCTTCCCAGATCTCAATTTTTTTCTCTCGCTCCCTCCATCTCCTTTCCCCCAAACCATCTTTCGTTCTCTTCACCTCAAAAACCCAACCCCTGTCTTTCCCCCCATTCCATCCGACTCCACTAGTCCCTAAAACTCGACCTCCTCTCCTTGTCCCATTTCCCCTCCCTCGTCTTCGCCTCGGAGAGCCCGAAACGAAATAGTGTAAACCATCGGAAAAAAGGGCGGAAACTCTAAGCGACAGGTCTATTTCCCTCACCGTTTATCAGGTTTTTGGTCTCTTTCTCTCTCTCTCTATCTCTCGTTCGCGCGTCAAAATAATTTGCTAGAGTATTCGCACCTCTCTCCCTCAGGAAGTTTATCCGCCTGTGGTTCAATCTCGTTAGCGTTGCGATCCGGAAATCGCTTCGTGCCGATCGAGTGCTTACTTCGTTATTCCGGGTAAGCCGCTCTCGTCTTATCTCTTGAAGGGTACTAGTACATAGGTACGCTGGCATGTGTTGGGGTTTCTCATTCTGACCTGTTTTCCTCCTTTTAAAGCATACTTGTGAGGTTTAGTGCAATCACCATTATGCGAGGTAATTTGACCTCATTTAATCAAAGCACGGATAATATGGAAGACTTGTGGGCGAGCCTATTGCATTTATTTGGGTAATCTACCGGTTCAGTCAGGTTAAAATGGAAGAGAGTTAAAATCCTCATTAATTTTTTTGTAACAGTTGCGGGCTCCCATCCCCTAACATGATTTCTTTCCCCATTCCAGCGTACGTTCTACCTCTCATCGTCCCGTCCATAAAACCCAATCTCTTTCTTCCCCTTCCCCGCTTACCCAGCATCCTCCCATCTACCACGATCTTAAGTAACCCATCGCCCCTCATTACTTCTTCTAGCCAACTACTCTGCCTCCTCCTAATCTCCTCCAGAAGTCTCCTTCCCTCACCATTCATGTCAAGCACGTCCTCATTTGTCTTCCCTTCCGTCCACCACACTTCCTCTGTTCTTCTCCGCACCAACAACGAATAAGATATGTTCATGCTTTGCCTAGTTTCAATTAGTGACTTCGTAATGATGAAAGTGTTCTATGAATCTTTGTGTAAATGATTATCAAATCCATTGCCACATTCTAGCTTTCGTTTGCTGGAGCTGAACTGGCCTAGTGCAGCCAAAACGTTTGAATCCACCGCTCATATGATTCGAAACATCAGTTAAGCGGAAGTCGGATGATCATGACTGTACGGTAATTTATTTCACAAGAGGGTAATCTATTTCCGAAGTAAAATTATTGTTGCTAGTTTCACCACCTCGCAGAGTTGTACGATGCCAAAAATTTTCTGTTTAAAATATTGCCTCAAACTGCATAATTATGTTGTTTGAGTTACCTGATGTAGGTAGTTTGGTAAGCGCCGGCCTGCCGAACAGAAGGTAGCAGGTATGAATCTCGCCTCATTGTGTTGTCTTTATGATGTCTTACTTTCTTAAGATTAGGGTCATAGGTTAAATAGTGTTATATGATGACGGCTGCGAGAGAACTTGAACCCCAAATGCACTACTTATATCAGTTCGTTCGACATTTATTAGCGCGTCATAACAGTGATAGTAATTCTAGGTACAATTTAAGGAAAAGAACATCTGATTTTTTTCTGCGCTAACCCTGCTTTCATTTTTAAAAGAAATACCTGACCCAAATGTGTACCTTCTCACAACACACTATAATAGAACACTTCTTCGTCTTTCAGAGATTCTGGAGTATTCATTTGCATGAAAATTTAGATTAATGGTCTTTTTCAGTGAAACTAGTTTGTTTTTATTATCAGAGAGACTTTTTCATGCTGAACATAGTTCATCATTCAACCTTTCCAGGTTTCCCTCCTTAAAAAAAAGTTCGCGACCGCCATTTGTAAAACGTATTACAAAAGGCTTGACAGATTACCTTCCTGCTCGTTGTAAGGTTATCTTAGCTCCTTATTCGCCAACTGTGTCCTTATATCCCCTGTACATTCTTTCTTACAACATGTTATATATTCCTATTCTCACCTTGCTCCACCTGCTTCTCTATGTTATACCTAATCCAACACACTACTCGACCTTTGAGTGACGATAGGCTCATGGATATCGATGCGACCCACACCGAGAACCAATTTTTTCGGATTTCAAAAGTGGAAGGCTCAGCAAGTTGTGAGTTTTCCGAAATGACGTAATGTTTCTTTCGTGGTTTGACAGAATTCTCGATTTCTTTGGCATAGCCGTCATATCATTTCTGCTTTCTCATGAACTATATCTGAATGCTCTTCTTCTCTATTTTATTGGAAACCAACGAAAATACCTCAACATGGAGTTTTACATTCGTCTTCATGATGGAGAATTGTAGAAAGAGCGTTGACTTGGGAGATAAAGGGCACAAATGAGTCCTTGTTTCTCTAGTAATTTAATATTATACCTATTGTCGCGAAATGCATAACTCTTAATCTATTATCTTATTGAAATAACACCATGAAAATAAGATGTAAAATAAAGGTAAATAGGAATGAGGACATAAAAATCATATTATCCTTTTTCGATCACCCTATTATTGGACCGAAAACCGTGAAAAATTTAAGTGATGACCAAGAACTTGGATAGTTAAGGTAGGTTCTCTCCAAAAGTCTGCATGTCAGCTACAATGGGTGATGTGATCGTGCTGAGCACTGATGAATTGAATGCAACAAGGGATGCTGTGTAAATACGTCGTAACCAGTTGAGTCTAATTCAAGTTAAACCCTTTGGAAGACAACAGATTTCATTTTAGTCTCTTTTTATGGTGCAGAAACGTTGACTCTGAGAAGGAAAGACAAGGATTGGCTGCATGCGTACGAGATTTTCCGAGAACGGAGAAAGTACAGCGGACGAAAGGAAGACAAAGGAGAAAGGGTTTGGTATTGTGGGTGAGGAAAGGAAACTTTTGTAGGAGTTATGGAAGAGGCAGGGCAGGTGGTCGGAAGAGGTAATTAGGGGGGAGGGATGCTAAAAGCCTTGGTTGAGGGAAGGATGTTAGGTAAACGGGGAAGGGGAAGAATAGGAATGGATATAATTGTCGGCATGAAGAGTGGTGAGACGTACGCTTGGATGAAATAATAAATACTAGAGGTAGATAGGGCCCTGTACATGTAAAAACCTCGAGGAACTTTTGCGGGAGCTATGCGCCCAATATTTAAGAATATTGCATTTAGTTGTTTGCCCGCTCCACATATTTCATCATTTCACTTTAGTTAACTATGTACAGTAGTTAACTCAGTACATGTAAAAATCTCGAGGATTTTTACATGTACAGCCAGGGCAGGGTCACTTCCATTTACATCTGTCTTAACCGGTAGATTACCTAAATAATAATGTAAGGACTGATTGTGTTGGTCGACAGAGGTCTGCGCCTGTATGAATCTTGAGGATTTCTACTCACTTCCATTTTAATGAACCTTAACCGGTAGATTATCCTAATTATAATCACATTTGCGTTAGAACCAAGATTGTAGGAGGGAGGGAGGAAGAGGATAGATTTCTCGACCATTAGTTTCCATAACTCACGATCCTCGTAGTCATCTCACCTTTCGGTCTGGGAAGGTCGACCTTTTCAGTCAAAGGGAACAACCCACCTTCACCGATCGACAAGGTCCCAAACGGGATACCAGGCGCCTTCGCTTCTTAAGGAGGTGTTGTTTCCCATTATATTGAATCAATTCGACCAAACTCCCCGAACGCCTTCCCCATTCCCCACTCTTCACTTCATGATTCGTCGCCCGTGTACCCGGATGTTACCCCTCTCCCCAACGGCCTTCCCTCCCCCCTTTTACTTTCTCGTTTGAGGGGAAGGGGGGGGGGGGGGGAGGACTACTAATCCGACTCATTGATGAAACTCGCGCGGAATTTCTCGTCCCGCTTAGCCTCCCTCTCTTCATGGCCGACGCAGTCAGCGCGGACGGAAATAAGCGAACCTTGGGCTTAAAAAGGGGGTGGGCATCGAGGTAAGGTGTGGAAGGGTGAAGAAAGCTTCATCTACATCTACATCTACATACTACCCCGCAAGCCGCCTCAATAGGCGTGTGGCGGGGGGTGTTAGGACACCAGCCGTTTACATATAAAAAGGAAACGCTCTATGAAATTACGCCTTGCATTTATTAAAGTCCCTTATTGTTCGGGGGAAAAACGAATTCCCATACCTATCCGTTCGGCAAAATATCTCTCTTAATTTATCGTTTCTGTCGGACCTGGAAATATAGTGGGGTTCTAATATGATGTTCTCCGTGTCGCTCTGAAAGATATCTATTCTCAATTGCTCAAGTAATCTAAGCCTAGCGCGCAGCCTCCGAGTCTCTAGCGGCTCCCAGCCTAATTCGTTTAACATCTGCGTAACGCTGTCTGTACGCCCGTAGCAGTTTTTGACGAATCGCGCAGCTTTCCTTTGTATTTTATTAAGTTCCCGAATTAATTCTTTCTGCACCGGATCCCATATGTTTGCTGCATATTCAAGGTGTGGCCGGACGAGTGCGAAATAGCACCTCTCTTTTACTTTTTCATCTGAGAATCTTCCCACAATACGCTTGACGAATCCTAGCTTCTTCAGAGCTCTGCCACAAATATTTCTTATATGTGTTCCCCACGATAGGTTTGAGGTTATCGTAACTCCCAGATACTTAACTTCATCTGTCGCCTTTATCTTAACGCCATCCACAGCATATACACGGGGATAGTTGGACGACCTCCGCAAGAAATGTAAGCTTAGGGCACAGGAGGACGCGTTTGGAGGTAGTTTGAGCGAGATTTGTCCCTTCTAGTCATAACAGAGAAAGACCATATTAAAATTTGGTTTTGAAATTTAAGCAGCAGTAAGATGAATGAAGTAAATATTGTAGCATTAAAGACGTGAATACTTTCTTTTAAAATACTGAAATTCTAAGTAATTAACTAAGTGTGCATCTCAGAGTGTTTAATTTGACTCCGTTTTTTCACGCCCTACGCTGAAAACGTCTTCACAACCGAATATTTTTCGCGATCGCTTAAATATTACTGCGGCGGCAAGGTCTTGAAAAGCAAAGGCGGCAAAGTTGAGAAAACATACAATCTACACGCTGTTAAATTTCTGACGATTTCAATGCGTTAGATATTTCTCGTTTTATAAAATAAAGTCTCTCTGGAATGCACAACCAAGTAAACTGGCTGGTATGTTTTGGCAAATGCCTCAAAAAGCATTATGGTAAGCGGCTGATATTTTGCTATCATTGTTAAGATGAGATCGTTTTCTTTCTAATGAGGCCAAAACCGTCGAATTTAATGTGAATTAGTATCACGCTCAAATAACCTTAATACCTGTCCGTAGCTCTCGCAAAAGTTCCTGGCGCTTCGCAGTGTACCATTTTCACCAGTGTATGACTCACCACAGTCTGGCAATCTGTTTCGAGTCGTCTCACAATGAGACTTCGAGATAGGGTCCTTGGTAAAGTCATGGCGATAGGTGGTTTTTATCAAAGCCTTGCGTTCTGTCTTTTTTCGCGAAGTAGTTTGGTTCCTCTGCCTCACTCTCTCTATCTCTCGCTGCCTACCTGTCTTCCCCTCCGTTTGTTCCCTTCATTCCATCTCTATCCACCTCCCGTACTTGCCGTACAGTCCTTAACCAGGAACCTTTGCGGGAGGTATGCGGCCAATATTTAAGAATATTGCATTTAACTGTTTGCCGGCTCCACATTTTTCATCATTTCACTGTAGTTAACTATGGTTCTTTAAAAGTTGAGTCCTATTTAAAGAGAGGCCATAGTTACTTATGGGTTTGACCGCTATTTCAAACTTCGAGTGCCTTTTCGAAAAAGCTACTCGCTTTCCACTTGGGCAGGAAATTAGGTATTACATGCTTGGTATGGAATCACCCCGTGCCACTCACCCCTGAGGTGTCTTGTGCAGTGTTTTGTGTATGCAGGTATGGAACCTCCCGGGTATATATGTATAGTGGTATGTGAGGAGAACGCATCTACAGCCGTATAAGTAATAGAAAAAGTCTTTCCATATTATAGTGGTAGCGAAACACGGTGGCAGTTACCTAGAAGACCCTTTACAGTGGAAGTGTACGTTGATTACAAACTAGATCCGCACGGGGGAGAAGTGAGTCTCTCCGCATTTGATCGCCAGGGTTCCCAAGGGTGCATCAATCGTTACCAACTTCAAACGACTCTTTGGCTCTCTAAGGCTATTAATCCAGGTGTTTAGATGGGCTTCTCCGAAGGGTAGTGACCACCAATCAGTTCATTTCCATCCAGCATTTTCTGGATCCTAAACCCTGTAAAATGCGCAGCTGACACCTTCCCGCTCCAACAATTTAAGTTGGCTGGAGCGGCATTAGTGGCTCATTGAGTGCTCATTTTAATAAACTTTTAAGCAAGTCGAAAACAAATTACATCTGTTTATGCGTTGGAACTCACCAAACAGGCAGTAATGGAAATTATATAAGAGTTACATTTTTAATTCTTTTCCTTAACTAAATAATGTTATAACTAGAGTTTTCGGTGGGGTATTTGAAATGTTGACGGAATTATATTTAAATGTGTTTTTTTTCGAATATTGGACTCAGCGTGACACATTGATAGTTGTTTGCAACAATAATCCAAATAATAAGGAATGTATTATTTCATGTTTAGAATAAAACCTGTACACATGCAATAGAACTAATATGTGGCATAACATTTGCCTTAAGGTTAAGTGTGAACATATCAATGGATTGCCAAAAATCCAAATCGGTGTGATGCAATTTTTTCAGTTTTATTTGTAGATATCGCCAATAAGAAGACCTATGAAAACATTTAACGCAAATCTGTAGGTAAACAAAAATATCCCGTTAGGTTGGCAGCATATTTTTGTCATGTGCTGGCATGTGCTGTCTTCCCCTCCGTTCCTTAGCCGACCCCTTCCACACGCACACAACCCCTCCTTGACGTCACGCTTTCCGCAAGGCGATTGCCACCAAGTTTCGCTACAACTGTGAATGAAATATTAGATGCTCACTTCTTTTTTGGGGAGGGGAACACGGAGGGGGGGGGGGCGGGGTTGGCTCGTTCGGTGAGGAGGGTCAGAGTGAAGTGGTCGCCTGGGCCTTCCATCCATACAAACCGCCCTTCAACGAACCCATACACATTCACACAGTCTCCCTCTCCTCCCCCCTTACACTCTTTCCCCACGTTCCTCTTTTTTCCATACCGACCCGCATCCCTCACTTCAACTGTTATTTATGTCTTCCTCTTCCGAGCGCCATTCCGAAAAGGAGAGAGCCTCCTGACCTGTCTGAACGCGTCCTATTCCCCCCTCTCCCCTCCAGCCACTCTCACCCCATCTCACCCCATGCCATACACCTCTCCCCCACCCCCTTCCTTCACTCTTTCCGAAATCCTCAACCCATACTCCCCCTCTCCCTCCCACCTGTTCTACTCTCTTTCGACATCCATTTTCCACCTCTCCCCGACCGTGTTCTGTGTGAACGAGGTTGTGCGAACGGTTATCTATCGCCTACTTTATGGTGCCTACCAACCGGGCGACAAAAGCGCTATTTCGCGTATAGAATACATATCCGCCTATCTTTTGTTTAAGGACCTCCCGGAGAGGCGATGCTGTAGCCTTATGCAAAGTAAATTTTTAGTAATACGTTTGTTAGATGAACTTACATTATCTTTATAAATTTATGAAATTTTAATACCCCTCAATAACACTTTGCAGTGAAAATAAATTCAAATGAAAATTCAGTTGTAGCCTCATAGCCAGGCTGGTGCTTGCATTTTGGCGGTCATATTGACTCCTGCCAAAATTTGGGAATGTGAGTGTGGTTCGAGTAGATTTATCTGCTAAGTAATTTTTTTTCAAGACTTCTAGTTGCTTCTGAATAATTTGCAGTCTCTATTGCTTTACGTTGTGACCTCCGGTTTTCCTTCATTACTTTTCCTGTCACGTGAGAAAACTTTGAAATAGGCGGCGATATCCTCTTTTAAACCCCGCGGCTATATGGCGCTTATGGTTAGTAATGTATACGCATGGGCCTTACAGGTATATCGCCCGGTTGATGGTACTACTAATACAAGGTAGGACGCTCCCTTGTCCAAAATGAGTCCGTTCTGCGCATGACGTCATCCGGATGACACAATCAGCGGAAGAATCGAGAATTAGCAGAGGAATAATGGATGAAACCTCCAATAATTAAGTTTTTAGCAATGATAGAATGGAGTCGAGTAGATATTTGCATCCTTAGGTAATGATATGCAGTACATATATACTGAAATACAAATTGCTTGATTTCGTCGATTTCAATTGATGCAATGTTATTTTTTTAACTTTCTGAATATCTCATCTTCTTATGTGAAAGTTAGAACCACAATTAGCTCCAAAACTACGAGCCTCCAGGGTTTGCGTACGACTCCGACTTTAGTAGATCATGGGCAATGCACATTATATTTAAAAAATGGCATTTTGAGTCTTCAATTAATTGAGCGCTAATCAGCTTAAATGAATGTTAAGCCGATGATCGAGAAAATGGTTCATATGTTCGAGTGGAAATCTGTTAAGCTAATATGATGATTCGTATGAACTAAATGCAGCAGTACATGTTCATCCGAATGTCGTTATGGAGTGGGTGCGCTCATAGCTAAATATCGGCTTTCTCGTAATCATTGCATGGGTGTACAATTCTGTTATGTCAAATCACCAGTCCGTTAATGCTAACAAGGCACTCTGGGTAATTGGCGGTAATCACAATGCGATGTGTCTGTTATTGAGAATTAATGAATAGAGATAAAAGGTTTTCACCCAATCACCCTTATTGGAGAAGTTGTATTTATCATACAAACTATCGGTATGCGAAGCTCATGTACTTGAAGGTGAAGGAAAAATATCGTTGACAAACGGCGTTGCTTTTTCATGATTCCGTTCAATTGTCTCGGTCATTAAATGTATTTTATCGTATTTTGAAGTCACACGATAAAAAACCGTTTGTTGGGAATTGAGTTAAACTAAGGTTACAAGAATATTCATACTGGTGCATGAATATAAAATGTATAAATATATAAAAGAAAACAATAGAATAATATGTTGTCACATGACTTACGTATCTGTGCAAAATTTCATCAATATCTGTTCAATGTTGGAAAATGAGTTAAATTGAGGTTGCGAGATTTGAGGGCACAGTTGAACCATTGTGAGTTACACAAAAGCATGTAATAATGCCTGACTTGGGAGTGTTGAGAAACGTTTGATACTTGGGCGTTATATTTTCAAACTTGATCTTTGTATTTTTTGTTCTAATTACTTTAAAGCAGTAGTTGTGTTATTGATTTGTGCAATGTTTTGTTTGGCTGGTTGTTTGCCAGGGGTTTGTTGACGAAGAAGGATTGAGGATTGTTGGGAGAGCAAGGAGAGAGAACGGATGTGCTGTGGACTCCTGCAAGAAGTTTTCTTTTGATTATAAAGAAATTGTTGCATAATGGATTGCATAATTTACTAAAAGTGCTCCGACGTTACAGTAGTATCTCCAGCTCTGCTCTCTGCAGGCCGCGCTCGAATTTCGTGAGAATCAGCTTCGTCCTTAACCTTGTCGCCCGCCCGAGTGAAATTTAAGCTCGTCGGGGTTTCGGGAGGGGCAGTGGGATGAAGGTCAGCCGCAAGTGAAGGCGGGATAGAGGAGGCAAGGAGATGATCGCGGCATGAGAGAAAGAGGAGACGATCGAGCTGGAAGAGAGGAAGAGGGCAATCAACGGCTCTGATCATGATGATGAATTAAGCACTAGAGGGGATCCTTGCCCGGCACCAAGTTTACCCAACCTTTCTTCGTCTGTATCCATTCATACATCATGGAGCGAGACTGTCAGGCATTTCTTCCATCAGACGGTCATCTTCCCCCGTCTTCCACTAAAAAAAACAAGGCCCTGTCGTAAGGCCATTTCACACGGGGCACTTTATTTCAAAATCCGATGTACGTATTGATTTGCATTAAAAATTGCGTAATTTAAAGCGGCGAATTGCTAGATTGAATACGCAAATGCGAATAACAATAGATGTGAAAATAGCCCCTGCTCTAATTCCGAGTCTGCGTTCTCGCACTGCGAAAACGTGCTGCTTCAAATTGTGCAATAAAGAACCCCGTGTAAAATAGCCTATTTATGTAGGATGTAAAATAGCCTACGTAGGATGTTCTTCAAGCAATATTGCTTCGTTTCCTTTTTATGTGGCTGAGGACACTAAAGAGATCAAGCAAAGCAGTTTACTACTTGAGTAGTGCGCTGGAAGAAAATGTGCATAGTAGCAGAGACATTAGGAGGAGGATAGCGCTATCGAAAGAAGAGTTTAATGTGGACCGTTATGTGGTGCAGAAACGTGGAATCTGAGATATGAAGACGAGAACAAGCTGCAGTCATTCGAGATTTTGGTGTGGAGGAGTAAGGAGAAGGAAGAAGGCAAAGTAGGTGGTTGGAAGAGGCAATGAGTGGCGAAGGGTTGGTGAATGCCGTGATAGATGTAAGTATGTTGGGTAAGCGGGGAAGGGGAAGGAAAAGAATAGGTTTTATGGGCGGGGTGAATAGGGGGAGAACGTTTACTGAGATGAAGAAAGGCATTGTGTAGGTAGATAGAGGTCTGCGACTATAAAAATCTAGAGGATTTTCACTGTCTTCCACCAAAAACTACCTTAACTACTAGGTGACCCTTAAAACAAAAACATATATCATTTAATCTGGAGCGTTTTCGATTTTTGTCATAACCTTTATCAATGCAGAAAGAGATTGCGGACAGATTAGTAGTTTCTAAATTCTGGTTTTGAATGAGGGTAAAAAGAAGTCGACAATTGTGGTCGTAGGTCGTAGCAAAGAGCAGCAGATCCTAGATAAGAGAGAAGGTGACAAGTTATGCAAGATGACACGAAGGTTTATGGGAACATTTTAGAGCTGAAGAAGGCAATTAGGTTTTACAGAAACGATTGTAGTGTGTAGTAGTGGTAATTAGGAGCCAGACGAAAGGTAGTTCCGTGATGGTGTCACGTTAAAATTACCGTTGAGTGGCGTGGGGATACCTCTCAACTATCACTTCCTAGAATATTAAAGTCACTCACAGAGAATTGATTCCTGGCAACTACGGGACGCCGCCCACTAGGGCGGGTGTCGTGCCCGGCAGCGGGGGAGGCAAGGCCTCCGCGGTCGTCATCACACGAAATCCTTGCACAGCATCATCATCGGCGGGTTTGCTGAAGGCCGTGATAGAGTGTAGGATGTTGGGTAAGCGGGTAAGGGTAAGGAAGAGAACAGGTTTTATGGACGGGATTAAGGAAGGCAGGACTTATGCTGAGATGAAGAAAGAAATACTAGAGGTAGAAAGGGCACGGCACGTGTAAGAGTTCGTTGGATATTCTATGACTTTCATCACAACCTACCTCTAACCGGTAGATTACTGTAATGAATGAATGAATTGCAGTGTGGTAGGAAATACAAATCATGCATTTAAAATCCTCATCCGTCTTGATTGCATTTTTCTACTCAGTTTTTGATGAACTGCTCTTATAACAGAGAAATAACAGCTAAGGCTATGTACGTCTACAGACAAGATCAGAAAATGAAATTATGGGCTCGAGTTGTACATATCCCGAAGGAAAATCAGCCTCTCATGTTGCCATATCTAGGGTACAATTCCAAGTTCTGCTGTTTTATGTGCTAGACTGTATTTTCCCACATGCTCATTTTTCCCGATCTAGACTTTTTTGTGCTAATACTTTGGGTTCTCTTTCAATAACATCCTATTGCGATAAGTTTAGTTTTATTTTTTCTCACTGTCGCTTGATAACATAGTGCCTGCAAAAGAACTCAATGATCCATGTTGTTCCCGTTGAAATATCCAGCGATTCGTCACAATACTACTTCATAGCCCTAAATATCCGTGAAGGACTTCCAATTCCATCAGTATGTCTATTCCTATTCCATCTTGACTTGGTCAAGTAGAGTTATAGAAAGAATCAAACTTGAGGGTTTTTGCGACTTTATACAAGAATTCAATATAATATTTAATATTTTTAGTCCAGATGAAAATTTGATAAATCGATGCACTCATTGTCAGAGCTGTTGTCCACCACCATAGTTCTAGCATTAGTGTGAATTGTTTGTGCAAATCAGTTTCGATATGTCATGTCTCCTGACGTGTATGTAGATTTTTTCAACAGCTGAAAAATGGTTAAGTTAACTTACTGAAGGGACTCTCTCTTATCTCAAGGATACGTAATGTCTTCATGAAACTTTCATGTGTGTCAAGAATGCTTGTGTTCATTCATAACATTTTCCTTGCAGTAGATAGTTTTTATTGCTCGAAGCATCTCTTAATGGCCAAAATGAAAGCAGCATGCCTTATTCATCATGTAAATTTTCATCTCCTCATGACATTAAAAGCGAGTTTATCGTTCATAAAAACTCGGAAGTTCCATATAAGTAACAGGGCTTTCCCGGTTAATGTCCATGGAAAGTGAATGAACCACTTGGCTCGTGGCGTAATTTGAGCACTTAAATTTGACTATCGAATAATCGAAAGTGGTGAGATACTTCTAAGACACGCTTATACTTTTGATTTCTCGTTCTTCAAATTCTACCAATCAAAGGAGCTGAGCAGTAGTTTCTCCTCCTTGGAAAAATAGTGGTGATTTTTATTTCAAAACTCTTAAGTATTAGATGAAGTCCCAGGAGTTTTGAAGTTTTGATGCATATTCATTTCAGATGGTGAGTGCCTACCTCTCTAAACTGTATTCACTGCGGTATATTTTCAATACTAATTTCATAGATTACTTTAAGTCCACATCACCAAATCCCTCCCTTCATTAATACATCATGGATAATGAATAATATTTTTTCTGTTAGCGTCCTCACAACTAAACCCATTTTTGCCCTAAATATATTCTCTTAGAAATTAGCATAATTATGCCAGCCGAGGTACCTGGCTCCGTACCCATGCTGTTATCTATTTCCTTGCAAATTTGCAACACATCCCGACTTTATAATTAATAACTCCTTACTTACCTTACGAAGTCATGACAAAGCAGATATTCTATCCAGCACATTTGTAGTAGTCCATAAAAAACCAACGGTGATCGATACAGATTGGAGGGATCTGAAAACTGCCTCAGTAATGCGTAACATATCTATTGTTTTTGCACTGCTGTCACTCATGCTAATGCAGCTTCTTTTAAAGGTGGCAAGCGAATATTCGTTACCCTATTAAATTTAATGTAAGTACGAATATTGGTGCGTTCGCATAAATCGCTAATTCTTGTCGGGAAGCGACACCTCACAAGCATGAACTACACTATTGGTATGCTACCAATGTTTGAGGGACCGTTTGTATTAATGTATTTTTCAACAACATAAATGGAGAGAGATACAAGAGTTGTACCTCAAACATGCGCGGCGTACTGCTAGAACTAGGTATAAGAAACTTATACAAGTATTAGGGAATAAATCAACTAACTAGCTACGCTACCTATCGACAAACCTCGGTAAGTCTCATTGGCAGATCTTACGGTCTCTTATCGTTCGCGGGAGAAATGACATTTTAGATATGTGCGTTCTGCAATCTAGTTCTCTTATTTTATTATCATGATCTGATCTCCCGTATTACTTCTGGAAGGAGAGGCGTAATGGAAGGAAGCTCCGATTTTAGATGGAAAGAAACAGACACCTTAATTACCTGCTGCGTCCACCTATTTTGTTTTCGTCACGCCTTCATTTTCCTCCAGCAGCGTCCACCTTTGCTGTCCCATCGTGCCAAGTACTCTGTCGTTTGTCACACTCCTGATTAAACTCATGAAAAACTGCAGGTGGAGAGGCTTATTTTAGGTGGAATATGGAGAGGACGTCATCCCGCCGGCAAGAGGATGATGATTCCCTCATAATTTCTCCCTTTCTCTCTCTCGTAGTCTCCCCACCTCCCAGACCTACGCGCCTTCCTTGCGATGACTCAACCGTCTCTCCTCCCGAGAACCCCAAAAGCTCTCCGGTGATCAGCAGACGTTTTCAAGGGATGGGCCGTTCTGAGGGCCAAGGGCGAATATTTTTGCGCGGGATGACTCCTCGTTTCCCCGGTGTCTGGCTGGAGGTTAGCCGCCTCCTCCCTCCCTTTCAATGACCGCCCGGGGCGGTCGCCCCTCCTACATACCTGTTTTGTCGCGGCATCTCTACAAATCTCTTCTTCACATCAAGCTTTCCCTTTCTCCCAGGCCTTGGCGATAACTATCCTTTCCCTTCCGTCACGACAGTAGATGCCGCAATATTTTTCGCGTTACTCATTCGGGGTGTTATTCAGGAAGGACTCGGAATAGTCGACCTTAGGAAATTACGAAATTTTAACACCACAGCGTCGAAAAATCTCTCATGCTGCATTAGAAAAAGATGCGTTTTGTGGGGGATGTGACGTCACGGCCTCGATATTGTCAAGGTTCAGTTATTTCAAGCTCTTTCTGAATTAGCACCTTGGTTACGTCTCGGGCTCATCTAAATTGGCTCAGGTGGGTGTGGGGCAGGTGGTTATTTTCCATCTTCATGCACTGTATAATAGGTACGCTACAAACCTTGTATACACGTTTGCTTTATTCGACTAAATTATTGCAAAGTGATTTAAAAACTATGCAGGATGTATGCGAGGCGTGCTTAGCAGATAAAAACAGTAGCATTCAGATAGCAAATCAAATAACTAGCTACACTACATATCAATGTACTTATATAGTCTAAATGGTAGCTATTATGCTCTGTATTCGTCAGCGAAAAAATGATCAATTAAACCTGTCCGTTCTGCTGTCTATTTCTCTAATTTTATACTAAATGGTAATGCTCACCAGTTCTCTTAACTTGTTTTATACATTAATAACATTCCTTTGGAATTTTTACTGGAGGAAATATTTTTTTCTGGAAATATTCTTACAAACATTTTCACGTTTTCCTTTTTTCACGCACATTTTCGTGATATCTAGTCAATTCACTCACTTTACCCAATGCCGTTTTTGGAAGTCTTGCCTTTGTGCAGTACTCTAAAGAAAACAGCATTATTTTTACTGTAGTTTGTCACCCTTGTTCCTCCTTTTTACTTCTCAGTGGTTCTTTTTTCCTCATACATATTGCCGTCTCTTTCTAGAGTTAATTTACCGCGTCCGGTAAACATGGACCCCGATCTCTTTCTCACCTTAGGAATGGAAAGGGGTCTCCAGGTTATTTAATCAAGGAATCCGCGGCTAAACTTGTTAAATCAACTCAGTTTTTAAGAGCAAGGGATGGTGTCAGGCTCTTGATGATATCAGAGTTCTACTTACTGCTCCGGCCGCCCGGAGGCGCCCAACGAGTTTGACACCTCCGGATTAATTTCTTGAACGCCCCCCGGAGAGAGACTTTTCATGCATTTTGTATCATTTTCCCCTAGCGGGAAGTTTTCAGGGAGGACACTTCCGAACGAAATCATTAGAAAACTGGACGACTCAAGGGTACTAGTAATCCCTTGTCACTAACCTTCCACCCTCCTGTAAACTCGTGTGATATTGTGCTCCACTGTAAACCAGGTAGGTAAAAGAATTGTTGCTAATATTTGGTGAGTATCGATCATGGAGAAGTCGCACGAAAAGTTAAGAGAGAAAACATTTGAAATTCTACGAAGTAAGAGAGACGAACTTACTGGACACATTTTGCGACACAAGAGCCTCTTTGAAAACTATTTCGGAAGTAGAACTGAAAGTGAAAGACAAAGGAAAACCAGGAATGAAATACAACAGGCAAATCCTAAAAGAAATAAAAATGAACGAAAGTACGAAATGTAGCTGTTGGCTGAGAGGAGAGTAGGGTGGAGAGCTGAAACAAACCAATCTTCGGATTGATGGCGTCTGATGACGACTAATCATGGTTGGTTTTGATGGATTTATTTATTGCTAAAGGTGATTTAACAGTTAAATTAGTTGTTGATGGAAGATATTGAAATGAAAAACTTTGTATATTCCACATATATGTGGAATGTGCAATGTATGTTTTTATCTCAATCATGAAGCTAATCCATAAAGTTACGCCGGATTCCCTGACCTTTCTCGAGAATAGAAAATATCTCGTTGAATTTACAGGCGCAAGTCCCTATCCCCTTACACGGTTTCTGTCTAAAGCCGAGCATGCGTCCTACCTCCCTTCATACCATCCATTCTATTTCTTCCCCGCTACCCAACATCCTTCCCTCTTTGACGGCCTTCAGCATCCTCATAGACCTGATGATGATGCGCAGCATCGCAACCATCGTCGTAAGTGATCAAATATATTTTAGTGGAAAAATGTTTCCTTTACCCTCATAATGATGGTCGTTGTCTCCACACTCGATTCCATTCTTCAGCTCGGCATGGATACAACCTCTCTTCATCCCGTCCGCAAAGCCTTTTCTCTCTTTCCCTTCCCTGTTTAACCTACATCCTCCACTCTTTCAAAGACATGTAGCATCTCCTCGCCTTTCATTACTTGCTCCAGCCATTACTCTCCTAATTTCATTTAGAATATTCCTTTCCTCACCCGCCATAACTTCCTCGTTCGTCTTCCTTGCCGTCAATGCCACCTTCTCCATTTTCCTCCACACCCACATCTCAAACGCCTGCAACCTATTGTCTTCCTCTTTCCTCAGAGTCCCCACACCACATAACGCTACTCTCTATATTTGACTTTTTGCCAGGCTTTTCTTATCATTCTGACACCAGGCCCCTATCATTACTCTTCACCTATTTATGAACACATCCTTTAGTTAATGCAGTTAATTAAAAGTAGCGCTGCCGTCCATAAGGTTACTAATTCGACTACAATTCAAAACTTAGGAGGGGTGTTTAGACCCCTTTTTATTACTATGCGTCCTCCTTTCCGTTCATCGCAATATCTCGATTCCCCTCCACACCAGCATCTCAAACGCCCATCTATTCTAATAATGAATGAATGAAAGTCAGACTGCGTGCCACCGCTGCTGAGGGAGCGGTGCTCGAAAAAGTTTTTAAAACAAAGTCAACTCTCGCTCTTGCGCCATCAATTCCATTCCAGCCCAGCCACCATTGCTGTACCCTGTCCCCGTCCTCAACTCCTCCTCCGCAACTTGATCCTTGATGCATATGCCCACCCTGGTTTCGTCTCCCGTTTCCAGAGTTCAACTTTTCTCCATCCTTCTCTTTCTGCTCCTTTCCATCTCATCTTGTTTCGTTTTCACGGCGATCCCACCCCCGGCGGCCGTGCTGGCAATTCGTTATTCCGCTAATTTGCTTTCACTTTCAAACGCCAACGTCATTGGTCTTGACGCCACTCTTGCAGAGTTAAGTGGCCTTTCTCCCTCTCTCTCTCTCTGTCTCTATATCTTTCTCGCTTTTCCCTCAACTTCCAAGCTCCCATTTCCTCCCCCCTCCTCCTCATTCCTTTCCCTTTTGAGTTGCTGTCACTCCTTTTATCCTTGATATTCACCTATCTTCCTCCTCTCTCTCGTGCTTTGCACCCGATGGGATTCGCATGAAAAGGTCGAGCCGTTAAACTGTGGGAGATTTTCCATCCAAGGTGTTGAAGCTAGCGAGCATCAGCGCACTCCAGCGCAAACGAACGACTTCGAATGGAACGATGTGCGTTGGCGAAACGTTTGGTAACCTTTCTCAAAGGAAGCACTCTGTAGGTGCACAACAGTCATGACCGAATATTTGTGCACATTTGAAGCGTGCAATGCCATAACGTTGTATATGCCATTTTCAATAAAATACTGTTTCCGACAAAAAAGCGTTGTAAATACCATCTTCAATGATAGACATGTAATATTGTTCAGCCAGTAGCGCTCCGAGTGGGAGAAAATAATGAAAATAATACCATGTAAATAATATTTTTCCATAAAATTTAGTGTTTTTGTCTCTCCAGAAAGAAAACACTGTCGGCCCTCACAAAGTTTTGGCATTGAACGCTTTTTTATCGAATTCATTCAAAATTAGTATGCATAAACAAAATCCTTTTTACCACTGAGTAATAAAAAACGAAATATCCCACGATTGACGCTTTTCCTGACAATCTACGCAAAAATAACAAACATGGATGGTATTGCCTATGTTCGGCATGTAGCATTCTGTGGGTACGCAACAGTCGTGGCCGAATGTTTTGTGTATAGTTATCGAATCTTGTCAAAATAAGTATTTAAAAACGTAAGATTTTTGCCACGGAGTAATTAAAAACTACGCGATATCCGTGTTTGACGAATTTACGGATCATCAACACACAAACAACTAGCGTGAATGCGATTGTCAACGTTCTTTCGTTATTTATCGCACATTGACACCGCTCCCGATTTGTTTTGAAGTGCGCAACCTAGTGCTCTGGGTCTGTTACGAATCGAAGGCCAGTGCGCTGTTTTGATTCGAAGTGAACAGTGAACTAGGGTGAATGGAAAGCTCACTTTATTGCGTGATATCAAACGAAGCCGTGAGCGAGAAGGATAACCTCGCGAATTTCAGCGCGCGCGCGAGTTCATCATGGTTTTCATCTCTAGCCGCCGTCTTTTATAGATTCTAGCTAGACCCAGGTTTTGGAGGGCTTTCCTCACTCCTAATCTGATCGAGGATTCGAATGGGTAGAAATATTTATATACTTCACAGTCTAAGTGTAAATAGTTCATCCTTGGGACGAAAGGTGGAAATCGCTGATATATTTACTATCTACGTTTTTCAAGAAAATTCCAGCTATAGGGCGTGAAATCTGAGCTTATTGAAGGGGTACACCCTGTACAATTACCCACGGATAAAGCTTTAATCTGGACCTGGGTTTCAATATAGGTACATACATCTTCACCATCACATGATGGTGATGTATTTAAGTGGAACCTGGTCCCTCATCTGCGTTTTATTAATTCGTGGAAAACTGCACTCGGCTTATCCCTTCCTCATTATGTATTTATTGCTGATTAAAATGGTGTCATCACAAAACAACATCATGAGGTAATTACCGTGATGGTTGTTTTTGTTACAAAACAATGGTTATCAGCAATAATGTAGGTAGTGGAAAATTCAGTGATTTAAGTTTCGTAATAAGGATGAAAGATGCTAAAATTAGCCAAGATTCAGAGCTAAAATATTTGTCCTACGAGCTATCTTTTTGATTGTCTCCCGACTAGCGCTGACGGGATTAATGCCAGTTAACACGTTGAACGCTGACTGACGACAATTGTCGTCCGCCGGGTGCTATCCGGTGACTGCGGACGACAATTGTCGTCCAAGCTCGCTTTGCCTTTTTAAAGGCCATTTAATTTCAGTCACCGGAAAAACTCGAAAAAAATGCCGCCGCGTTGAAAGTGTTAATGCCCAAACATTGCTGTGACCGTTGTTTAAGTGACAAGCACCCGGTAAACTTCCTTAGCCTTGCCTCAGAACTGATCCACAATATATTACAAACGCAGCCGCATGAGTTTTTGTTGTATCAATATGAAATGTTGATTCACCCGTTTCTTTTTTAATCAAGTTATGGTTAAAGTACAAATGCTGAAAAATGATTTCAGTTCGGGTTCACGTTTTTGAAATACCGACTTGAAATTTTCTTTAATGGCCTAGTCTTTAAATTCACCGTCTTTTGGAAATCCCAGTAGTATTACCATGCATTTCGACTACCAAGAAGAGAAAAGATTGAACCATGCGGTAAAATCGTACTGAAGCCATTAAAATGCGCAATCGGCCATGTTGAATGGATCAGTAGTGCAGTTTACACGCCTAAAACATAGATATTCGTAAAAAAATCAGTTTGGTATTGTGATTTATTGATAAAAATGCAAAATGGAGGTGATTTCCAAAAAAGCACTGGATTTTTCGTATAATATAAAATTTTCAATGATAAATTTAATTAAATTAATGAACAAGGTGCGCGCGATAGCCATGTTATGTGGATCATTTTTCGCAAATAAAACAGACTTCACTCTCTAGTTCCAAGACGCCATCTACCCTCTTCTTTAATCTATATAGTATAACGATGACGTTAAAATAATAAAAAAACCTTATCTTGCAACACTAAACTAAGACACTACCAAACAGTGGTTAGACCTGAAACGCTTTATGCAGCAGAAACACTTAAACTAACAAGAATGGGGGATCTCGAAAAATTAGAAAAGGTTGAAAGAAGAATTTTGAGGAAAATATTGGGACCTAAAAGTAACAGCAATGCAGAATACAAACTAAGACCAAACAGAGAGCTATATCTAAAAGTTGAAAAATTAGTCGATGTAATGAGAAAAAAACGAATTCAGTTTTATGGTCACATATTTCGAATGAGTAACTCCAGACTAACCAAGAAGATCTTCAACCTACTAAACAGCTACAAATCCAAACCTACTTGGTTCATTGAAACTCAAAAAGATATGGAAAACTTGGGAATAAAGATTGACACAATAGATGACCGAACTCTTTTTAGAGAAGTAATTCACGCAGCAAAATTTCCAGAAAGAAAAAAATCGAGGGATGGAAGAAAATGGACGCAAGAACAAAAGGAAAGGCACTCTCAAAGGATGAAGGAAATATGGACAGAAAGAAAATTAAATCAAAAAAGGCATATCCAGAAGTGATTTATCGCACCCTCAAATGGGTTATTCGAAGAAGAAGAAGAATTACGATGACGTTACCTGTAATGATACTGTTAGCCTGCGAGTAAAAAATGGAAATAGACCCTAGTGATGAAGGATGGCTATTCTCTACTGCAAGAAGTATACTCTCCTTTTTTAACCTTAATACCTCTATGATTAGACTCTGAGATGGTGGCTGGTAGATGTTCCTTTCGCTGCCGAGATCTAGTGAATATAACAGAGACATCTCCGGAAATGACCGCGGAAATGATGGGGTGGAATGGGTGCCCGCTTTTTCCTCGCGTGACTCATGATAACAGAACAAAACAAGCTTTATCACGCCGAAATATGGGGTATAAACTTTTATTCTCGCCTTTTCCCCGCGTGGGAATTCCATAAAATGAAGCTTCGGATCATCACAGGTGAATGTTTCATGGTTCTTTAGCCTTCTGCAACCCCTTTCTCCTCGATGGTGATGGCTAAGATTTTGTCTCACTCGTATAAATTTTGGTCGCGCCACCATAGCGTTGAATGACTTAAGTTTATTTTTTGCTTCAAAAGGAGTCTATTTCATCATGCCTCCAGATTAGATTCAAAATTATTTCATATTGTTTTTTTTTTTTCAAAAATGCATTTTTTCCACTTCGGTGTCTATTTTACGGTGTTGAATGATATTCCTTCAAGGATTCCAAACCCAGTACAACCCATTTTCCTGGCGTATTTAAAAGTAATAGCTAAATAAACTCCTACTTTTTAAAATTTTTGCATTTTCACTTCTTTTACGGAACCGCACGTGTTGAAAGAGGCGTCTGGAGGGCTAATAATTGCGTGTCGACGATGCAATTAAATATTAATCTTTCCAATCAACGGGTGTGTCCATTTCATTCGTCTCTCTTAATTAATTAAAGTATGAAGGTTGAGAAATTTTCCGCGAAACTTAAATAAAGAAACATGGCTGAAAATATATCTGTGGCGTGAGAGTAAAATTATGAAATACTTCGAATTCAATCCTCAAATGCGCGATGATAGCCCATTCCCCTGCATGCTTATCTAATTTGGCTTGGGGGCAATTGCGGATTCATATGCTTCGTTTGTAAATGGAGCACTTGGCCTTTTTCTATCTTGCGTTCAGCCCACGTCTTTAAAAATCTGTATCGCAGTTAGTGGAGATTATCCCCCTCCTTTAAGAAAAAAATACCTAGACAGATATTAACATTTGCCGCCTTACCAGCTCTTGATCAACGTTTCTACTGGCCCCTAACTTTCTCAACCTTCCCCGAACATTTGAATTTTCTTCTCCCCCCTCCCGTAACTATGAAAACAATAAACAGAAAATGTACAAACATATTCTGTACCTGACGATGCCATAAATTGGCGAAACGTGTCTTGCTATTGAAATTTTGCAGAAAATTACTAAGTATTTACTTTAATTAGGAATACGAACGTTCGTAACTTTTAGGAGGTTAAGCCTGCAACAGGAAGTTTAAGTAGAGATTAACCTATTGTCGTTAGTAGTCATCAGTCCGATCATTGGTTTTCTACAACTCTCCACTTCACCCTCATATCACTAACCGTTTTATTCCTACATAAGTCTTCCCTTAGACGTAAGTACTTACAAGTTCACAACTTGTGTGACGAATTCTGTTCTTGTTCTTCCTCATGAATTCATCCTAATCCTTTCTCCTTCTAAATTTGTTTGACGCAATACGTGTTTAATAAGATTGTTTCTTCTTCTCTACCATTGTGAATATTTTTCCCCTTCTCTTCGTAAGACTTGTTTATTCTCCTCCGAGATACTGGCCGCCTATTGGCTGGCGGAAACCTAGGTCTAAACGTACTTTAAATTTTGCGTAGCATTATTAGGGCATCTTACCCAAGGACCACCACCCCCATCCATCCTCTAGGTACAGGCCCTTTTTGTCCATGACTACCTATACGTCGAGTTAACTAGCTTATTTTACAGTTAACCGACATATCAGGCGTTCATAATCAGTGCAGAGTCCCCCCCCCTTTGAGAAGGCTTCACGTGGTTTAGGGGGAATTGGAATTATTTGGAAAATTTTGATGTTCTGTAAATTATATAAAATCCGTTAAATTGTAGTATGTTTCAATTTATTCTGCGTCGTTCAATCAAGTCTATTAAATGCCACCAACTAAACTCAATTCTTAAACATGCGCAAGTTTTCTTCAGTTAGACTATATTGGGAAGGGGAAATGATATTATAAACTAAAGTGCAAGAGGGAAGTTGAGCAAAGGTCGAGAACCACTTCTATGTATTTCTAGCTAGAGGTCGGCCCTCCCTCTACATTCCGGAGGACGCGCTCTGGAGCTCTAACTTGGCCGCAAGAGAGTTACCTAGGAAGAGCGATATAATTTCTATTCGTACAGCTCACAGTCAGTCTTTAAAAAAAATACGCTACAAGCGTTCATCTCGGGGAGATATTCCCTCATCAGATCCCCCGCACTGGTACTTGAAGTGCATCTGCATTTCAACGGCTCGTGGTTCCCACTCAAGGGTGTCGCCATTAGCACGCAGCTCTGAGAGGGCGCAAAATTTTTCCTCTCGGAAGTGGGTTTCGAGTGGGCATTACGAAGAATGGAACTCCCAGATGTGTAAATTCGACACGTGCTATTTTTCGGTGTGGCACGGTAATGCATTGCGGGATGTTGAAAACCCGAGGCTACTTCCCACGATGGAGGTGTGTTTCAAACAGTCTTCTTCTTCGCCCGTTTTCTCACTAGGGGACCGTATCTATATGCTCTTGCGAGCCCGCTAGCAGTTTTTATAACGGCAGATTAAGTTTATTTGCACCAGCAAAATGAATTTTCTCTGGGTAAATCTACATCAGCGTACCACCCTGCGAGCCTCGGCAGAGGCGTGCGGCAGGGGGTGATAGGATAACGGTCATGTTGGTAATGGGGAGGGAATATAGAAAAGGAAATGCGGGAGGACAAAAGTGAATTGCATTCTAAAGGAGTGTGTTAGTTTCTCACTTTTGATTTTATTATAATAACTAATGGTGCATAGAAAGAAGGAACTTTTTGCCTATTAGTTCGGCAGGGTATCCCTTATTTTGTCGTTTCTGTTAGTTCTGGATAAATATTTAACGGGTTAAATGTAGTATCCTCCGCGGCTCTCCGAAACTCGCCTGATCTGAATTTTTCGCGTAATTTAGGCCCAACGAGTAGCCTCCGACTAGATACTCCCAATCTAGTCCATCCTTTAGTTGTGTTACACAAACGCCAGGTATTGGTTACTGTCACGAATAGCAGGATAAGTTTTTTTACGCAAAGATGGTAGCTGTAAAAATATTACACTAATGAATTCCTTAAGAGTTGTTTACTACCCTTTTAAATGATTATTATCTGATGAATAAGGCACGTTTAGATGAAGATACATACGCCGCCCTCCAGCCGCAACCAGTTAAGCATCAGTCAGCAAACATTTACAGTGTCTGCCCCGATCTTGCGATCTATGAGAAAATCGGCTAAGGCCAATGGGTAGCGGCTGCGCCCACGGAGGCTTCACCCCTGCCGGCTTCCAGTGGTTCTCATATTCCGTCACCTATTCTGCCACTTCAGCCTTAGTCCTAACGCCCACGACGTCCTCCCCCTCCAAGCAACGAAGAATCAAGCTCCAAAGGTTTATAGTACCTGCCACGGTCCTGCGCCGATGAGAAAACTGGCGCGGCGGAGGCGGGCTGAAAATGGCATGGCGAGCCCACCTCTACGCAGGTGGGCTCGCCATGGCGGCTTTCTGTAGCTCTCATTTTCCATCAGTCTGTTCCTCCTCCACAGTCCTAAGACCCGATCCTGCGCCAATATGAAAATCGGCGGAGGTGGGCCGAAATATTCCAGTGGAGGTGCCCACCTTTACGCAGGAGGCCTTACCATGGCGGCTTTCAGTGGCTCTCATTCTTCCGTCTGTCTGTTGCTTCTCCTCAGCCCTAGGCCTCCCGCTAACGCCGTCCTCCCTCCCGCCCCCGCCTTCTCCTCTTCGCTCTTGCGCTATCCCTCCTCCTGACAGCCTCCTCTTTCGGGAGGCACCACTGAAAAATGTACGGCCATCAAGACAAGAAAAAAAATAGCGTTTCCCCTCCAACTGCCCCGCCCCCATCGTTGGGAATTCCTGCATTTATTTTGCTTTGTCGAGTGGCTTACGCACCGAAGCCCCATGGCTCTCGGCGCGCTTGAAATCGGCTTTAAACGCGTGATTTATTGTTTTATTTCACGGGGGTCAAAAGAAGGAGGATGGATCGAAATTTGTTTCCCGGAACTGTTAAAAAAATAGTCATAAAATAACGTAAAGAATGGTCCCTCGTATTGGCTCGTTGAATTTCACTCAAACATTTGGAGAATATCCGGCATTAAATTCCGGATATTGCCCAAATCCGGAGATACGTTTGTTAGGATTGCAGTTGTTGGTGGCTTCAATTAATTAAAATTGGCATCATCATCCCTTTCGTCCCATCTCCCTCTCACAGGTATGAGTCACGTTAACATTTATGCTATTAATATTCATCTCGTCATTTTAATTCTGAAACCATTTCTTCCGCTTCTCATAACGACAAAGTTACCCCGTAATGCCATATTCATATAACTTATTCCATATATTCGCTGGAATTTTACTCGAAACGGGGAGTTTTGCGATAGGCATTTTAAGTAATATTTCTGTATCTCCAGTTACTGAGGCCTCGTGATCCAAAGTTACGAACGATTTTGCACTTCGAATCCCAGCGGCGTGTATGCAATGATATTTTTTGTCATATGAGTCCTAAGTTAGGAGTAGCTTCAGCGATGGTGTAAGTACCGTTGACGTATAGATTATTTCTATGGAGACCAACTTTATAAATAATACATTCCCGCTATTTTCAAATCACTGAGAAACTTCAGTAATGTTGACCTTGTGCATCAATTGAATGCCATAATGACACTCCTATATCCGAAGGAAATATGCTGTTTTATCGCCGGAAGGTCGCTGCTGCTTTTCCATGGTGACCAAGTGACCATAGAAATGGCCCCATATTTTCCATAAAAGTGATTTATGAAGGAGGTGATGCCATTCCTTGACTTTTATATTTGCTCGAAAGGAAGGATACGGCATAGTTGCAAGTCAGGAAAGCCTAGCTTTTTCTCGTTACGCAGTAGGAAGGGAATGATCGATGTGTAGGAAATGGGCAATTTAGAAAAGTTATTTTTGATTTACTGGGGATTTAATTTTGTACGAAATTATTATTTTAGGCATATACGCCAGAGGGATGAAATTCGACATGAAAAAATCATTTGACTTGACCGGGATTCGAACCTGGTTTTCCGAGTATGACAACAATCTACTGTGCCATAATGTGGACTTGAGACGAAAGCAAATTGTTCATATGAGCTTCCCTTTGATATTCTTCTTGGAGTAAGATGGCTAGCCATCTAAGCTTAGTGGCGTAACTGGCATATACACCTGACCGGCGGTTGGAAGATCTTCGTTCGAAATTTGGTCGAGTTAAATAATTTTCTCATGACGAATCCTTTGGTTATCCACAGGTGCTAATAATACAAGCGGATTGGGTGAATTTTGCCATGAATATTATTTGACTTGACAATTTTTTTGCTATTCCTCAGGTGCAAAGGTATAATTCAAGCAAAGATGCATTTACTATATTATTTGTGTATACCAAAGTGATTTGGAAATCAGTTTGTCCTTATATATTATATATTCTTGTATCTATCAATGTAAAATCCGAAAACAATTAATATCCAAATAACCTAGTTACAGCTTGTTTTGTCAGACCCCCTGCGTTAATACTTAAGTAGTAGTAACTAGGCAGTATTATAATTCACATTTTTCGTTAGAGAATTATAATTTTCACCAAATGTTTTCGAGTTACAACTAGTGATAACTAACATTTGTCCCCGTGGATACCCGAAATCACTTAATAAGTACCCCAAATTACCTATGTGGATCTAGTTTTATCAGAGCTCCCTCGTTATTACTAGTAAATAGTGAACACTAGAAATCACAATTTTTCTAAATAATTCTAGTTTTCACAACATTTTTTCTAGATATGGGTAGTGATCACTAATATTAAATAAAATTACCTTTCATCAAGAAGAGCAAGGCAAAGACGTGCGAAGATTATAGGACAATAAGCCTAATATCCCACGCGGCCAAAGTAGTTCTGTGAATTATAACAGAAGGCTAAAGAAGAAGGCAAATGAATACCTGGGTGACGACCAGTTCGAGTTTGGGAGAGGGACGGGAACGCGAAACGCTATAGCGGTGATGAGGACGCTATTAGAAAGAAACCTAGAGTATGGGCAGGATGTTTTTGTATGCTTCGTAGATTTCGAGAATGCGTTTGATCGGGTGGACTGGACCAAAATAATGGGAGTGTTGAAGAAATTAGGGGTCGATTGGAGGGACAAGCGTTTGATTCGGAATTAGTATATGAACCAGACGGCGCAGGTTAGGGTAGCCAATGTAGAATCGGGATGGGCCACGATAGGACGTGGAGTGCGACAGGGGTGCCCACTATCGCCGTTGCTTTTTAACGTGTATTCAGAAGAAATGGTAAGGAAGGCATTGGGGGAGGAGGAGGTAGGAATACAGGTAGGAGGGGAGCTGATAAAATCAGTGAGATTTATAGATGGTCAAGCATTGGTTAGTCAGTGTAACAAGGGGCTACAGTCAATGGTGAATGCGTTAGAGGTGCAGTGCGTAATGTCTGGGATGAAGAACAACCACAATAAAACGAAAGTGGTGAGATTTTCTAGAAGTAAAAGGCGGGGCTGAATATAAGGGTGGGAGGGCAGAAGATAGAGCAGGTCGAGCAGTTTACGTATCTGGGTAGTATTTTAGAGGAGAATGGGTTTAGTGGTAGGAACATCAGATGCAGAATTGCGCTCGCTAAAGAAGCAGTTTCGAAGAGAAGGAAATTGATGAGGGGGGTCTGAGAAGAGACGTAAAGAAAAGGCTGGTGTATACTTTAATATGGAGCGTGGCGCTATATGGGTCGGAAACTTGGTCATTGCGAAGGGAGGATGTGCGTAGACTTAAGGCGCTTGATAATTTCAAAGAACTGCGGAACTGGCCGCGCAGTAACTTTAACGGAGTCACCCGCTAGTGGCACTGTATTGAGGCGTTTGAGATGTGGGTTTGGAGAAGGTGAGCTGGGTGGCGAGGAAGACGAACGAGGAGGTATTGGATATAGTCAGAGAGAAGAGGAAGCATGTGGCAGAGGTTCGGAGAAGGCAGAAGAGGTGGATGGAGGAGGTTTTGAGAGGAGAGGGCACGTTGAAGAGAGTGATAGAGGGGAGAACACTGGGGAAGCGTGGAAGAGGAAGGAAGAGGATAAGAATTCTGGACGAAATAAGAGGAGGTAGAAGATATGAAGAATTGATGAGGGATCTAATGGCGGGACATCCTAAGTAGGGAAAGCGAGACGATGTCTATGAAATTGGGCTGCAGAATGGGGACTGTCCATGAACCTACCAATCATCTGGTAGAATACTTGAATGAATTGAAAAACAAAACTGTAGAAAACAACATAAAACAAAACAAAGTGTTCATTTTTAGAAAGACTTACAAAGACATACTTTTTATTTGTTACTGTAAGACAAACTGTCATGGCACTTAGACTTGCTGAGTATTCCTTTCTCCTTGCATCTTTTGGAAATGCAAGCTTTCTTACAAATATTACGTGTGAAACATTGTCCTTCTAAAAGGGTGCAGGTCTGGATATGCATTTTTCAGGTCTTGACCTTCAAACTACTATTAACTGACTCACTTTAGTCAAAACTACCGTATTTCTCCGAATATAAGCCGCACTTTTTTTCCCGATTTTGAGGCCAAAAAATCGGGGTGCGGCTTAAATTCGAGAACTTTCTTTAAAAAATCATAAAAATGACCGATTTGAGCAAACCAGTCATTCGGATTCACGTGGACGCCAGCTAAGCTCGCCTAAGCCACGGGAAAAGTAAGAAATAACGCTGAAAATTTTCAAATTGGTGCACAATAAATTCTTATATTAAAGGATAATATAGGTAACATTGTGTCACAGTTACATAGGTGATGTCAAAACAGATATAAAATTCTAATGCCTAATATTGTGGGTAGAACGGGATACACTAAAAAGGGTGCGGCTTAAATTCGCGTATTGAATTTTTTCCCTGTTTGAGACCCCAAAAGTGGGGTGCGGCTTATATTCGAGTTCGGCTTATATTCGGAGAAATACGGTAGTTTCAAATAGTAAAAACTATTATCAATTGAAAACAAAATAATAATTTCAGTATATTCTAGTTATTACGAAAACCTATCAGTGAATTCTAGTATTGTCTAGTTAATATTAGTATTAACGAAGGGGCTCTGGTAAAACTAGCTGTAGCAAGGTAATTCGGTTTTAAACATTTTTGGGTTTTTCGGTAACTGATATATATTTACAAATCCCATTACATAATGTATTGCGAAGGAGATAGATTTTTTTTATTATCACGGTGGAATAAGGTCGAAATAGGTAAAAGTAAATGCCGGAGTGTGATACCGCGACTCCATCTGCTTCCGACGTGTTCTCCATCTGTACCCGAAGAAAAATTGAGGTGGAGAGGAATTCTTTTGTAACAAGCCTTCTGTTTCTTTTTGAGATCCCTGAAAATGTTTTATTAGCAATTAAGAATAAATCCGCTCGAGTGGGTCGCATAATTTAATGAAAAGTCTGGTCGGCAGCTTTTCATTCTTCTTTTATTTCCATCTCCGGGCGATCGTGTGAGGGGTCGGAGGGGAGGGATGTGGGTGTAGTGGCGGGGTGAGAGCCAATCACCTTCATTTATCATTGGATTCGGGACTTGGCGTCAAGCCCCAAAGTCCCTATAGATTTGTCGGCGAACGAGAGGGGAGAAGAAAAAATAATGTGTCGAGAGGGTTTTAGGGAAGGGAAGAGGCGAAGTTTTTGAGGTGAGTAAGAGATAAAGGATTGAAAAGATGGCTGATACGTATTTTTCTATCAGTCTTTCCACCATAACGCGCAATTTTTAAAAATCTATTTCAGTCGTTTCAACGCCCAACGCGACTTATTGGTTTTGTTTTGCTCTATCCAGTTTGACTATACTAATGACTGCACACGCGATGCAGGTGAAAGTGTGAAACACGGCATCCAAGGGAATATGTAGGATATTTTTGGGTATATGGCTCGGAGAATAGACGTATGAATAGAATATGTCTTAAAGTTTTCAAAGGATGGTAATCTATTTGTTATAGTTTAATATGTTTTGCGTCTTATTTCCTCCCAGAATTTTTCCCGTATGGCTTCAATCCTACACTGAGTTTAATGTAGCGGCTTTAACAGGGAAATGTGACCATTAGTGGTGGATGCTCCTTCAAGACGAAGCAACTACTGCTGTGCGAAAATTTCATAGATGATGTTTTGAAGTTTTTATGGAAGCCAATATATTCTTTTGAGATAAATACATTTCGCATCTTGTTTCCTCCCAGAACTTTGTCATAACATATTTGAACATATAGTAATTTTGATTTAGCAGCTTAAACGGTGCGATGTGACCATTAGGGATGACTCGATTAGGGTGATAGTGTAGCTTGATCACGGCATTTTTCCTCAGAATTTGTAAAAAAAATCTTACTCTGTATTCATGATGGCTGCTACTGTACTCCGGTTGAACTGGAATTTAGTGGCGAATTCAGGGCTCTCTTCAGATTTTCTTTGGTTCACATTCGGTTGGTTTGTGTAAAAACATACGCATTATACATTCCACACTGAAAACATCACCCCGTGTTAAATATCTCGAAGCCCTCCATTATTTTCTACTTTCCCTAGGGAGGGCCTAGGTAGTTTTCCTTCCTCTTTATTATTCCTCAAACAACATACTCCCCCTTTAACACATACTTTAGCTTACTGTAAATTTTCGTCGTTTTCTTTATCTTCCTTATTCAACCTTTGAATATATTCCATTTATTACTTTACTTTCCTTATAATATGATAAATTCAAGAGAGACGGGATGGAGAGCAATTTATGCTACGGGAAAGTGAGAGCATGTAAATTGGTAAATTATAGTAAGATCTGTTCATAAACCTATCTATCAGCTGATAGAACGCACAATGATGATCATCATGTACAGCGTTTCCTCGCTCTTCAGCATGTTCTCACTAATAAGTTTACCCCCTCTATTCCTTACCGCACCTCCTGTTTGTAAGCCTCCGGTCTACGAAAATCTTCTTTCTGCTTTAACGAAGTATAGAAGTGTAAAAAATAAAGAAGAACTTATCCTCTGTGGCTTCCTTAACCAGATTTTGACTAATAAGATCGGCTTTCTGAGGCTATATTGCAGTACTTCAGCACTGCTATATCTCCAATGATATTTATCATCGCTTTAGAAAGCTCACAGTTAAGGTAAATAATGTTAATGAACTTAGAGGCGCTATGAGAAAATTAGGGAAAAGTAGGAAAAAGGTTTAATAAGGTGATAAGGGTAGGGAGGATGCTGAAGATCGTGAATGAGGGCAGGATGTTGGGCAAGTGGGTCAGAGGAAGGAAGGGAAAAGAGGCTTTATTAATTGCATGTAGAAAGGAGGGTGCATACAGAGTTGAAGAAGGAAATCATGTGAGAAGGTAGGGTCCTGCGGTCATTTGAAAGATAAGTAGAAGTAATCTTACCGTCATCTGAGCCAACCATAATCAAATTTGACGATACCGCGAACTAGTTGCGGTATTTCCTTTACGGCGTCACTCGGTAGTGCACGTAATAGCATAAGTTCTGCATAGGAAAAGTCAGCTATCTTGACAGGGACCGGAAGCCATATCCCTCGATATTATGCGGAGTACTTTACCCAGTTAGGCTACCTACGCGTCCTTTTCCCCGTGAGTTTTCGAGGGCTTAGAGGGATCATTAATATATAGTTCCTTTAAAACATCCAAAATTTCACGGGAAAAAAACCTCGACAGTTTAAACTAGCTAAAGCCCTCGATGGGTTATCGAGGAATCCAGGTTTGATTCCCGGTGAAGACGGACGATTTTTCATCTGTGAAATTTTGCCCGCCATAGGCATTATATTACTTCTAATAATAATAGTGAATAGAATGAATCTCCGTTGTGTGTGAAAAATCTGATCCACATGAAGAGAATATAAAGGAAAAATTCCACGTTCTGTGATCCGGCAGTGCACTGCCGAGGTGGAGGGTGGAGTCGATAGTGGGGCGTGAAAAGGTTAGGCGGGCTGGCGTCGCCGCATGCCTCGCGGTCGACCGACACAGCGTGGAGCCATGCATCTTCCCACCTTGACACTTCTTTTCGGTCGTTCCCCGATTCGCATTCAGTTCAGCCCCCGAGTTTGATACCGCCTTCGCGCGGGGGAGAAAGCTTTTTTTTCTGAACTGCCCGCCCGCACCCCCCGTGAGCTGGGACACACATACTCACTTGATGCTCGCCGTTGGCTCTCTCTCCCGTGTAATGGATTACTAACAGCTGCCCCTCTCACGTCCGCGCCCGGGTCATGCGACGACTGATACGTCGCCCGACATTAATCCGATCAAGGTAATGAGATAACAACCCCATTGATCATATCTGCGTCGCCCAAAGTTACTTCCTCTCCCTAAAGCTCTTTCAACGTTCTTTTCGCGGTCCCTCCTCTGATGAACGTCGGGTACCTCGTACAACCTCACTCGCACACAAAAGCCACACCCTCCTCTCTACGTGTAAAAAAAGGTACAAAAGTCCTTGTGAGCCCTTTATGGTCCCTGCCTCGGAATTACAGCGATATATTAATTTATTCTACGCACTAGCAATTTCCGACAGTGACAAGTTACTCGGCTTCATGTCAGCCATTTATCTTTTTTACTTTGAGCCCGGGGTATATTCAATGCTGCGAAACAATTTTCTCCAAGATGAGAGAGTCTCAAGACTTGAAAGTTTCTCCGTGCCCCATAACTTTCGAGTCAAGTATTAGTATGCTTAGTTTTTTACATAAATATTCAAATATGCACGCCGAGTTTACGTTTGAAAGCCTGGACACGTGAAAATTAGTTGAAATTCAAATGAAAATCTAGAATTTTGTCCTTGTTTTATTTTATCGTGAAACAATTTCATCTCTTTGATTTTAGTACCCGATCGCACGCTGATTTTAGTACTTATCTGATTTACTTCAGTTTATCCCCGGCATTTGCTTATGAAGATTGGATGTTCAACCACACTAAGCACAAACACATTTGATTTTACATGCTATTATTATTTTTCATACTTTATGTATTTTCGCAGTTATGTGGCCTTTATATTTCGACATTATGTTTCACAAAACGATCTTCAGATGGGTAGCGGTAATATAGGAAAATAAAAGTTTTATATACCAGTTCAGTGTGTCATTTTTGTGAAATATTCACTTACATAGTGTTCGAACGTATAAGATGATTTTGCATAGTTCTGTAATATTAATGAATGATTGAAGACAGCTACTTTTTCTTCTTATTGTACGGCGTTAACTGACCTTCGTGTAGCATACCTTACTTAGCTTACACATATCATCACGGAAAGCTGAAAAGTACATTTTTATTAGGGGCCATTCAAAGCATTGCGTAAGGCGATTTCGGCCAATTATCAGCCCCTTCCTCCCTCATGTAAGGCAACATAAGCCGTCATAACCCCCTCCCCAAACATTAACACACGTAAGTAGTGATGGTTTTGGAAGCATGCACATATACAACAAAGTGATGAAATTTGCCACGAAAAAAATCATTTGACTTGGCCGGAAAATGATGTTTTCATAGCAAATTCCGTCCCTTTGGTGTACATACACCTTTACACCCGTGCAAGTGACTGTGTTCCAAGTGTTTTGTGTGCATTTCTCGCCACATATTGGTTTGGCGTGCAGATAGATAAACTTCTCCATGACCAGTGTTTTGCTAAATTTCGTCTTCCAAAAGGAATATCGAGTTTCATGCCGTACAAGGTTTTTGTGTTATCTGTGAGGCAATGTGTGTGTCACTAGAATTACGACGTAACTCAGGGAATACTAACTAGAAGTGTAAGTTCATACTTTCTATTTGCAGTGAATGAAACTAAGATTTTTCGTCCGAGGATAATTCCAAAAGTGATAAAATCCCACCTCATCGGTAATACGAAAATCTCAGGATCTTGAACCCCAAAGCCTTGCTGTATAAGAAAGTACTAGAACTACCCAATCCTCTTTCACCCAAAACGTCATACATTTTACGTACTTGAATGGCTCCATCATCAGCAGCAATGAAAAGCTAAGATTCCTATTATATTTCGTGCCGTCGCTGGCCAACATCCTTTGGCGGGGGAGCTGGAGGTAGAGAATTTGGTGGCGGAGAATTCAGGAGGCCACAAGTAATAAAACTACTTTTGGAATTGTTGTCAACTTAATTGAATTATTGGAGACAGTACTCATTCTAAAAGCTGCGTTAGCTAAAGGATATTTTCAAAAAAGGAGAGAATTAATGGCGGGGACCTTGTGTAAGAATGTAAAGAAAAACTGGCGAGGTGTCTAAAATGGAATGTAGCGTCATATACCGCAGTAACGTGGGATTAGTGGAAAGAGGATGAGAATAAATTACTGTAGTTCGAGATGTGGGTGTAGAAAAGAATGGAGAAGATGGACGGAAAGGACGAAAAACGAGGAAGTGCTTGGTATGGTGTTGAAGGAAAAGAAATTGATGGAGGAGATTAGGAGGAGGCAGAGTAGGTGGTTGAAGGAGGTCATGTGGGGCTAAGGGATGCTGAAAGCCGTGATAGAGGAGAGGATGTGGGATATCAGGGGAAGGGAAAGAGAATAGGCTTTATTGATGGAATTAAGAGAGTTAGGACGTATTCCTAGCAGAATATTGAAATTGAGACAAGTACTCATCTGTAAAACGTTGTTATTGATAGAAATTTCTACTTCTATCAACACTTATCTCAACCTGTAAATGTAACTTCACGTGCCGTACTTAGCTTAGGCAAGTTGTAATGAAAAGAAGTGGTTACATTTTCATTAACGGCAGAAATGCAAAGGTGAGATTCTTCATTATTTTGCGCCGTCGCTAGCCAAAACCCTTTGGCGTGGAGATAGGGGGCTGACAATTGGGAGGGAGGTGGGCGGTGAATTTAGGGGGGCCGAAGGGGCCAGAGACCTCGCCCAACTCTCCCCACTTATTTCAGACGCCCCCCGCGCCGTGTTTTATTTTTCTCGGGAGCTCGTGCGATTGCAGTGGCGGCCGTTTCCGGTGCGAAAATTATAGTTCGCCCCCCCCCCCCCCCCCCCCCCCCCCCGCCCCCCCCCAGTATCTGGTGACGTGGCCCATCTTCGCTCATTTTTTGCTTCATCCATCACCCGTCGCGTATCCCGGCGGCGCTGTGCGCAATCAGGAGCGCCTATCGCGTGAGGCAGAAGGTGGAGGGGGAAGGCGGCTCTGGATTGGTGTCCTTTCGCGGTCTTTTTTCCTCATCTCTGCCCCTCACACCTCACAGTTCCTCCTCTTTCTCTTTTCCATTCTTAACACCGCGCACCTTCATTCCTATTTTCTTCCTCACCCTCGCTATTACTTATGGAGATTCAAAAGTGTAAACGTGGTGGGAGCCGTGGTTCCTCCTATGTGTTAGCCGGTGCTGAGATATGTCTTTTTTTAATCAAACAAGCCTCAAAGACTATTAAATGTTTGTTTTTACTCCCACTTTTGTTTAAATCGTCGAATTAAATTAATGAAATTCGTATTCATAAACCTACTAACGAAAATAATCATCCAAGTATGGAACCTTCATGCAATAGTTTAAATTTCATCCAATATTGGATACCGCACACATTCAATTCCCGATCGATCATCCGAAGCCTTGTATTTGGATTAAAACCCTCGTATTAAAAAACCGGTGAATGGAAAATTTCCTGATTGATATTTAGTAAAAGCAATGTAAACCTGTACAGATTTGGATGCACCAAACGTGAATCTAGACCAGGCCTCATCAAGGAGAACTATTTATCGGTACGAGGATGTATTTCAGGGTTAAATATGATACAACAATTAACATAAAATCACCCTCAATAAATGCTCATAATTCTTCAATTCCATGGCGCCAATGGTACACCTTATTTTCATCATTTTTTTACGATGCAGGAAAAGAAGCGTGGGTTTTACAAGATTTTCTTAAACCATGACGTTGCCTGAAACTGGCATTTATTGCTTCGCTCGTTTCGGTTATTTGTCATTTCATGTGGTTTCGTTTCCATTTCCAAGATTTTGAATTGAATAAAAATCACAGGAGGAGAGGAACTACGTTAGAATTAATAACTCAGCTTTCAATTTGTGTGCAAATATATATTAATGTAAGAATCGTTTCCATTAGCGCTAAACTTTATTTTTGGATACGATCAAGCTTTTTGGTGAAAATTTAATCGTCTGGTGATTATTTGCGGAACCATCTTGTGGAGGAATTGAAGGTTAAAATCCCAAAGGATTAGGCCAGGGCAATGAATTCTTGCATACAGCACTTTTGAGTTTCTTTTTTGCACCCAGCTAAAACCGCATGCCCACTAGGGATATATTTTTAAAACTAGCTCTGATGTCTCCACATTGTGCTATCTTTACTAGTTTAAAAAAATCCTTTTTGCGCTCGTTCATTGCTTTTTTAAGTCCTCTGTTGCTGCTTAGACTCGTATTTCGCTTCATAGATGTGCAATATTTCGGACGAAACAGCGCTTCATTCGCGAAAACGCCTTATAGCTGGGTCTGTATATTTCTTCTTGGTCTATGGTTTCATATCCAAATCTGATTGATTGACGTGCCCCAGAGTAATGAAGTTTGCTTGTTATGCTGTTGCATGTTGTACTGAAATGTGAAAACAAAAAATGTTCTCAAGTTCTTGCCAAAACATCGTTACAATGTTCACTGGGTGTGTATCCGTCTTCTTGGTCTATGGTTCCATATCCAATTCTGGTTCATTGACGTGTCCCAGAGTAATGAAGTTTGCTTGTTATGCTGTTGCATTTTGTACTGAACTGTAAAAATAAAAGGTGTTCTCTAGTTCTTGCCAAAACATCGTTACAATGTTCACCATAAGTCAACAGATTCATTCGACTCGTAAGTGCGATTTACCAATCTCTTCCATTGAGTAGCTAACCACGACCTTCGAATGCATTTATGTACCACGAGTAACGATTTATATACTTGCACACTGTTTATCTCTGATAATCCTACTTTATCAACGAAATATTGACCATAAAGTTATCATTATCAGAAGAATTTTACGATTTTATTGTTTCTAATTCACCAGTTCCGATGAGTAAAACGATCTGATAAGGTGAGTCATAATCCGTAATCCATTTACGGGGAGCATGCGTCTTTCGATTGAATTTTAGATCATCTAATTCCTTGTCGTTCTATCATTTGAAATTTCTTACAAAAATAAATATCCTTCGTTGATGTTTTTGAACCAGTATATAATAGGAGCGTGGTGGCCTAGTGGGTAGAGCGCTAGGCTACTGATCGAAGGGTCCCGGGTTCAAATCCGGGTGAAGCCTTTGAACGCCCCCGAACAAAAATCCTCGGAGTGCGAGGTGGCCCAGGGAAAGGAACTGGCCCCCCTACCCTGAATGTGTGAAATTCACACGCCTGTGGCTTAGTCCGGGGTGAGCTCTACCCTCAACTATCCAAAACCAACCTTCGGGTTGAATCACTGAGTGAGTGATATAATGATTAGGATTATCGGTCAAAGCAGCCATGGAAAACTTGGTTCCGTGTTTGAGTCCATAGATAGTCTGTTTTGAGATTTCCACAAGGTCCACTGTAGGTATAACTAGAAGCTGTACAAGTTCGAATAGTTTGCATTCAATTAGGAGAAAAGGACTAAATTGAAATAGGAGGGATTCAAGGGTGGAAATGGTGAACTTTGATTTACATGAGATAGAACATTTAAAACTGTCACTGGGGTCATGTCGGGTTTCCTAGTTTATTTTTTATCAAGCCTTTATTTTTTTCGGCTATCCCAACCTCTTCGTGTCCTTAATACCGCTCGTTTTTGAACGTAGAGGTTGGCTTTCAATTCTACTTTACCTTCTATTAAGTTCATAATCAAGTCCTTGTGCCTTGTAGTGTGGCCTATCCATGGGTACCCTTCCTTTTAATTTTAATTCTTGAGCTTGGCATCTTCATTTTAATTCTTGAGCTTGGCATATGTCCTATCTCAATTTATTTCTTCCATAAAGTCTATTCTCTCTCTTCTCCTTCCCTCTAACCGAACATCCTCCCCTCTATTACGGCCTTCAGCAACCCTTTCTCTCATTACCCGTTCCAACCAATCTCTGCCTTCTTATTTCTTCAAAATTACTCCTCTTCTCACCCACCACAGGGTGCTTCTCATCGTTCGCCTTTATTTCTGTCCATCGCATTTTCTCCGTTTTCTTCCTCACCCGCATCTCAAACGCCTGAAACTTATTTTCATCGGGTCCAGGTCTCTGCAACATGCAACGTTACATTCCATTTTAAGACTGTTCTCAAGTCTTTCCTTTACATTGTTGCCCAATTTCCCTGTCATCAGCTTTCTCATGTTGATGAACGTCTCTTTCGTCAAATCACTATTCCTTCTAATGCCCTTCCTAATATTCCCAATTTCTCCCTTCGTAGTACCCGAGCAATAAAATGATTCTACCTTCTCCAGTTTCTACTCTACTATTACTTTTGGGGACTTTAAAAATCTCTTGTGGAAGAATATGAGGAATCCATCCAGGAGTATATATAAACTGAGATTACAGAGGAAAGGGGAACGTGTAAGAGTGAGTCAGGTTCAGTCCTGAGTCCCCGATTCCTTTTCAATTCCCGCGGTAGAGACCGTGCATAATAGGTGAGAAAAACAATGTGAAGGCGAGAAATTGGACGGTGAAATGTGGAGACGACAGCATCAGGTCGGGTCCCTTATTAAATTTAATGCTAGGATGCGTATTAAATTTAACACGCTGTGGCATGCGGAAGGGTTAAGCGGAGGAGAAAGGAAAGTTTTTCGTGAATAAATTCGACGGGGAAATGATCCTCCGCGCGGGCGAGAACGATATCCGTATCTTCTCATTCTCATCCTTTCGCGAGATTATCGCCGGAGAGAGAGAGAGAGGGAGAGAGAAAGAGAGAGAGGTAGGAAGACGTGTAAATGCGGACGCACGTAATCTTCCAAGGAACTTTTCCTTGGGTCGGATTAGGGAATAAATTTCCGCTCCCGAGGTCAAAAAAAGGTGAAGTCGCTCTTTTCTTTAGGAGGTAGGGAGTAAGGTGGCGGTGGTGATATGAGAAAGGAGAGAAGAGAGACTGATGTGGGAGGAGAGTAACGTAGAGGTGAATACTGGAGCAAATTTGAGTAGAAAAAATATAATTTTATTACAGTTTTATTATCATAGGTGCTCTCCCTGTTGAGGCAGGTTTAAATGGAAGAAGGAATGTCTACCCTATCTTTTACAGCTGCCGTGCCTGTTTTACTTACATTATTTCATTCTGCTGTCGATGTTGTAGCTCAAGGATTTTGTGTGGTGACGAATGCGGAGGTCTTAATCCCCCCGCTGCCGGAGCGTGACACCCGACGTATTTGACAGAGTCCCGTAGTAGCCATGATCTTAAAGATCTATCACCATTTTGCCTGGGAATTTGAAATTTGAGGGGCCTCTCCCATCGGTATTTTAAACGTGACCCTATCACGTGAACTACGTTTCGTCTGGTTCCTATCTTTCGACCTAAATGGCATTGGTGCCCCTATCAGGAGTAATTATTACTGCTCCCACTAGTCCAACTTTCGGGGCCATTGATACGCGCAAGCCCTTCCGCTGCATCTAGGTTCTAAAAAGAAGTAACAGATATAAGGATATAATTTTTACTGATTTCTTCACCTGAAGATGAAACTGCTGGCGTAAATTCGGAGGAAGCAGAGTAGGTGGAGGGCGCGAGTAATAAGTGGTTAGTGAATGCTGGTGGAGTAAAAACGATTGATGGATAGAAAGGCAAACAAATATGTCCGTGGCTTGGTCAAGGAGGATAGCCAATTGCAGGATGTGTATGGAGAAAATGATTAAGGTGGATGCAGGAGAATGCTAGGAAAGAGGAAGTAGAAGAATACGAATCTGGATGTTATCAAGAGTGTTATGAAGTGTGATGCACAGAATGAAGACGTTGGATGAGGAAAAAGTGGGAAGTTCGCAAGGATAAAAGCAAAAAAGACATGACCCATTAAAAATTAAACGGAACCTTAACAAGTGGATAATCAAACAATTTTAATTATTTATAATGAATAAAAATACTTGATAATATTCCACAGATTTATTTATTTCTTTGGCACGACGCGTTTCACATTATGCCACAGTGTGGTGAAACGCGTCGTGCCAAGGTAATAAATCTGTGAAAGATTACCAAGTGTTTTTATTCATTATGAATATCGAAAACTTCCACCACATCCAGCCTGAAACAGTTTTATTTAATTTTAATTATTTTCATGTCGATCTGGATGAGTCAAACTTATTTGACACGAACTTACAATTTAAGTCTCTTCACAATGCTAATGGAAGGAGAAAATTTTCAGGAAGAAATGCCGATGGACACCAAGGATGGAAGAATATACCTTGCAAATAATGAGAGATGCCAAAATAAGTAACTGCGAAAGTTGCAGACCAAACAAGGTTGGATGCTGTATAAATTTGATGCCATTGAAGAATGATGAAGAATAAATGGACCAAGTTAATCTTCAAGGTAAAAGTTCTACGAAGAGATTGAGAGAAAATATTTGTGGTCAAAAAACTTCGAGAACAAGAGAAAAACGTACCTATTGGACACATTTTGCGGCCTAACAACCTTTTGAAAACAATGATGAAAGTAGAAATAAATGGTGAGCATTTCTGAGGTAGAACAAGGATGGAAAATAAATATGGCAAATCGTTAAGAATGCCAAAGTGAAGAGACCTATTGGGATGAAACAATCGGCTGAAAAAAATAATAAATTGGAGAGCTTTAGTGGAATAATCTTTGAATTTATGAATGATAAAGATGAACGAGCATGTTATTCATTTTTTACATTTTATAAAATACAAGTATAAAAATATAATATTAATTAACTTAGAAAGGCATAAATCTTTGTGACAAAGTTATTAGAGTGCGTAGAGGAATCCGTTGGGTGGTTTTTTTCTCCTCTCTATTTCTCACGGGAGGAAAGAAAAAAAGGCAGCTCCCCTATCTTCTCCGTCTCCATATCGGCACAATTTCTTTTGCCCAGATAATTCAATCCACCCCGGAAAAATGTCAAAAATCTTCGTGGCCATCGGGAAGAGAAATACGGCTGCTCTTAAATCGCCCTCCTCTTCCTCTCCTCCTACCTGTGTCCCATAAAATTCAAAGCCAAAAGCTCCTGACGTTCTTATTTCCGTAAGCCACCATTTATCTCCACGAGATGTTCTCTCAGGAGAGAGACTCTCCTTGGTTTTCTTTTTTATGCATTTCTATGTATATTTTTCTTATTTCATTCCCGCCTACCATCCCCACCCCCGAAACTGTACCCTTTTAAAATCCTATACCCTACCGAGGGGGAGTCAAGCGACGGCCGCGGAAAATATGCGTGCCGCCCCGCCTAAAATAAGGAAAATAATGCCTCCCGAATGGGAGCGGGTTAAATCTCTTCCTCTTTTTTCTTCCCTGTCACTATTTTTTTATGTGACCGAGGAATTCCGCGAAGGAAAGGCTGTAAAAATCTCGAAGCCGTCCATCAAGTAAGTCCCGGTCTTCAAAGAGACTCTTGTTTTAATTAAGAGACGAGCTCTTATCAATTTCGCAGGGATTGGGTTAGTGTGGTGGCTAGAGGAGGTATTGGCGTTAATGTGATTTCGTGAGAGTACGTACTGCAATGCTTTTACTAAAATTAAGCTCGAGCCCACACTCAAGAAACTCGAATGGATGCTGTTTAAGATTCAATGAGAGAGCCACTGAGTCCGTTATCGTGGCAACGTCTCGGTAGATCACCACATCGTCTGTAGAAATCCGAATTTTGCTGATAACTCTATTGTTAATATAATTTTTTTTCTAAATAAGGAATAATATTGGGGGAGATTACGCTTCCTTGGGGGACACCGGATATCATTCTAACTATTTCGGAACTCATGTTGTCGTTTACTTCTTCATGCTTGCGATCCGTTGGTAAATTACGCATTCAATTCACAGTGTTTTCCTCAGGTCTGCGTGATTGCGGTATGAATACAACTTTTTTGTGAGGAAACTTTTCGATTGCATTCTTGAAAACAAAGAATAACGCGTCGAGTTGCTCTTTCCTTTCATTTGATTTTAAGATATCGTAGAGGAAGAGCCCACGCTGGGTTTAGCATTACTTACTTTTTCGGAATCCATTCTGGCTATGCTGGAAGTTTCGACTGTCCTGGAAGCTAGCAGTTACTAATCTAGAATCTATCACGACGTCGTCCATCGTTGAAGTTCCAGTCTTGGAAAAGGCTTTTGTTTAGAGTTAGAGACGAGCTCGTTAATTTCCTGCACCCTTCTCCTTTCGTCGGCTTAACGGATAAACAAGGAGTGAATATGAATCGGTGAACGTGTTGGAGGAAGGGTTTGTTTTGAAAGGAGCGTGCTCACGCGTGGGTATCGAAGACCCGAGACTAATTTTAAATCGCCGTAATTTACCTAATGAGCCGTTCAGGTATTTGACGCCCCGTTTGTTTCCGTCTTCGTTGAGTGGTGTGATAATGGAGGGCACAAATTCATTAGTCTGACGGTTGCGATTGGAGTGTTATACCTCGAAAATCACCAGTTTTGTCCCCACGGAATAAAGTATTCACATGTGCCCCTATGGTTATCCCTAAATTTATTTCAACCATCTCCATGAATCAGACGTCGTTCCATTTATAGCTTTAACTGATGGATTAACCGCCATGACTAGGCTTAAGCAAGAACTGACTGGTAAAAATACCGAGTTGATAAATGCATATGTATAAGGAATCAGTAATCCTAAAGCGAGCAAGGAAAGAATTTATGACTAAGGTTTTACTGCGGAGAGAGAAATTATATAGAGTGGAATTTCAGAAAGTGAAATCAGAAAATAGCGATATAAAATTACGTGGAGTTGATAATGTACGCAATATTTATGCTCTAAGAAGACTCGTTAAAAGCAAGGAATAACTGCATGAAAACGATACGAAGTGTTGTTTCCGATAAATTCATAGGCTTTGGGAAAAGGGGACGAAAGAAAATATTGGTCTGCAAAATCTAGTTATAAATGCAGACAGTAGAACCTGGAATATTAGCATATTGCTTTCTAGTACACTAACTGCACATCTGAAAAGTATTCTTTTTGGCAAATATTATTTCCTTAAGTAACTTACTTAAATTTAGTGAGATGTTGGAAATGTTTGTCTACGTGACCTAGGGATGGGCACACGAAGCATAAGTTTGACAACAGCGCTTGTCCATAAGGCTCATTCTGTCAACTTAATGTGGAACGCTCTATAGTCCGTAAGTGTTTTTGGTGCAGTGGCATAAGGTACCGGTCGAACTTTAGGTGAACACTCGGAGCGAAGTTTGGCAACAGCGTTCTCCATATTGGCCATACTGTCAACTAGAAGTGGAACGTTGTGTAGTTTGGAAGTAGTTTTGATGCGGTGGCATAAGGCGCCGATCGAATTCTTCCAGATTTTTTTGTAGTCACACTGTCGAGTTTCTCTGGGATCCAATTACCAACGAAACGATCCATATTTGCGACCTCACCTCGATTCTAAATTACTCTCTCGGGCTCCCACCCTTTCTCACAGGATACGCTTTAAATCACCTCGCGGTGGCAATCCCCCCCTTTATGCAAAGAAAGCCAAGTAATATTTTTTTTCGAAGAAAGGAATGGTTTCTCCAACCCGGCTGGGAGATGTGAACCCCGCGGCGTGCTAACCTCACGGAACCTCATTTCCATCGACCGATAGTTCCTTTTTTTGGCCTTGGTTCTTTAATAAATTTGATATATTCCCCCTCCTCTCCGACGAAGGAATTCTTTTCTTCCTGAGAGTCATGCTTACCTCCTTTTCTGAATCTCACCTGCCTGCATCTTTTCTCTCACGTAGCGAAGTCTTGCGGTGGCTGACACCGATTGTGCGGTATTGCCGTTTCACTTGAATTTACTCAGCCTCCACATTTTCTCTCCGTTTTACGCTTTATCTACCCGAAGTGGAAATAATTAGTGAAGAGTGAAAAAGAGCGTAAATATACGATCGCTCTTTCCGTTTCGGTGACATAGATTCATCATGCTTCATCTGTATATTTTCACGTCCTCCATTATGCACCAGCATTTTATTCGAGGTGAAAGTGTTCTTTTGACTCTTTTTGGCTGGTTAAAATCTATTAATTATTTATGCCAGTCGCTTGACTTACGAAGTGACTCAGGTTTCGGCTGCATATTGCGAATTCTTACCGTGTTACCTACCTTCCTTCTTACCTTATCTGCCCATGGGTTCTTGAATATGGGCAGTAGAAAACTGATATCTGTCAAAATATATTTTTTTAATTACTGCCTGAGTTACTTTTTTGGGACGCGAATAGCTGCTGAAACCATAAGAATTGCCACTGATTTAATGTAATCTAAGTCGAATTTTTCCCTGTGGGTGGTGGACCACATGAGGCTAAATCATTTGCGATCACTTTTAACTGAAATAAAAAATGTTGATCCCTGAATTTCAATAGCTAAGAAAATGGAAAGTGTTTTCATAGCAGGAGGAATATCAATTTCCTTTGACACAGGGATGCATAGACGAGATGGAGAAAAGTAGGACGTATACTGAGATGAAGAAAGAAATTTTACAGGAAAAATATTTTCACTCGTTCATTTAAACCTACCTTAACCAGTCGATTACCCTAATAATAATAATTGCATAATAAGCAATTGTGATTATTACGCTTCCAAATTTTCTCAAAAACATTCATGTGTAATGTGCCATTCTATTAATTATCAGGGGTATCAATGAAGTGGTGGTTATCACCAATTTTTCGGTACCTCCTATCGAGACTTAATGAAAACAGAAGTACTGGAGGCCGAGTTATTCCAGAAAATGTAAGGACTGTGAGATTGGAATCAAAGCGTAGGGAGCAAGGATATTTTGAATGTCGTGGGTAGAAATCAAGGAAATATGGGTTCAAGCTTCCAGAGGGAGGTAGAAAAATGCCGAAAGCATTCTCCTTCCCTGCGAGTTCCCGTCTTCCTTTAAAAGGATTCTGCTGCACAGTAATGAACCCGAAGATTTCCCCTTTTTAGAATTCAAGCGGGTATTAAGTGCTCGTAATCTTCTCCACAATAGGAAGACCTCCCCACGCTGTCTCGCCCGTCGAAACCTCCCCGTCTTCCCCTGCTGCCTTCTGCCCACTCTCGTCTTCTGTATTTCTGCACCCCTCTCTCCTCACGCGCATTGCGATCGCCCAGTGAATCTCCGTAATTGCCTCGTTCCTTCCGAGTGACAGTCTCCGTCGCCTCCTTTTGGAAGCTGAAAGCGTCATCGGATGCACTTTGCTGCTCAGCTCCCTTTTACTCCTAGGAAGGATGTGGCTACATACACAATAAGGTGGATTGATTTTCTCTTCTCTACGAATTTGGAAACGTCTCAAGGGCGGAAAAGTTTATCCCTTTTGGGTTGTTTGTCAGGGTAGTTTGAGCGACATATATAACTTCTCATGAAATTCGATAAATTTGGCCTCATTGTAAAGAAAAATATCTAATATTTCCAACTAACCTTAATCTAATCACCTTAATTAATTTCTGTCAAACTTAATGCTAACTGAAGATGGTCTCGCTGACTGGGTGGTGGAGTGGAACTACGAAAGATAACGTAATTTTACGTATTTTATGACGTATTCTCACTTAAGTGATAGTGAGATTAAAAAATAACCCCCAGGTTACAGTTTGATGACGTCATTCCCTATCGATCTACATCAATGTTTTCTACCGATGGTTTTCTATTGTTTCCGCCGGCATCCTATCGGTCAGCGGAAGTTGCATTGAACTCACTCTGATGCATATCTATAAAATATAGTATAAGTATCCCAACTTCCAACTAAATCTGCCTTAGCCAGTAGATCACCTGTAATAATAATTATTATTGAATGAAATAAGTATACTGGCTACTAAATAGTTAACTGAATTAGAAATGGTTAGTTGGAAAAGCGGCGTATTATAATTTAATGGCTTAGTGATGGATAAGAATCCGTTAACTTTGCATTCCTTTCTGTCAAACTATCTCCTTTTTCATTTATGCTTTATTATAGCGAATTGGAGTGGAATTTGGAACCAAAGCTTCGTCTTTCTGGATGTAAATCTTTTTATTAAAGTCAATATACGGTTCTTTAATCAAGATCTGGACCCGAAAAGAGTTGGTAGTGAGAATTGTGGGAAGAGGTAATGACCAGAAAAGAGATGGGGTAAGGGCTGTATCATGCACAGGCGGATTTTTTTCCTTTGAACTTAACTTATCATTATGGAGTTGGACTCCACCCCAGGAAATGAATAGCGGAAAGCGTGCGCTGCAGTAACTGAGAATTTTGGAGACATGAAAAGGTATGGGATCGTGACTCTTTGGCACCAATTAGCTCGAGTTCTTTCTTGTCCCACTTGAGGCGGGATTAAATTGTTCCCGTTTTTCTCGCTACCCAGCACGTAGGTAATTAAGGCTGCGCAGCAACATTCAGTGGAGCCAAAAACATTTTTGAATAGGGTAATTTACAAGCGCGAGAAATACAACCGGGCACTTCTTTGTGAAAAACCTTTGTCGCAAAATCACGAGAGAATTTTCGTTACTTTTCATCCACACCGAGGTAAACGAAAAAGGATATAAATACCCATTTTGAGTGCAGCTAAAATAAAAATGTAGCTCCCATTGCCTTTGTGCTCATGCTGAACGTGCTTTATGCAACTTATGGTCGCAAAATATCAGCGTTGATACTTCATTGAATGCGATAGTATTTAGTGACCTCAGTTGAACGTTGTGTCTGCCCATTCGGCAGGTTTAGTCTCACACTTACGAAGCTCATAGTGCGAAAACATAGTGTGCCAACACGGAAACCTTGCGAAAACAAATATTTCACTTCGAAAATGCATCTTTGGCACCATGTAAAGTAAAAATTCTCCGTTTAAAATTTTTAGCATAGGAAGTTACAGATTCTGGAGGAAATATAAGTGTAACAAGTTCCTCGAATGTAATAGAAACATATGACACAGTTCACAATTATAGAAGACATTATCTAAAGGCATGAAGGTAAAATAAAGTACATTGGTGTGCTTCTCATCTCTTACTAAAGTATGTGCCCTCTAAGAAATTACCTAGCAAGTGATGCGTAGAGTTTGAGAAAGATGTTTATTTCACGTCAGCAAGGACCATTTAGAATATGCAGCAAATGTTTTACCCATCAAAGGAAGGTGTGGTTAAAGAATTTGATACATTTCAAAGAATATTCACCATATTAGTTTAAACAAATTCAAAATGTAGAGAAGTGTTGGAGAGGCTTGTGGTTTACTATAAAGCAAGTACTTTCAATGACGAAGATAGCTAGAAGTAAATACCCTCTATATTTTCACGCCTGCAGGGTACTGTCTACCAGTATTTCTTTTTTCATCAAAAATCTTTTTTTTCATCTTCATCTTTCTTCCAACTTCCTACCCTTCTTCATCCCATCCAAAAATCCTATTCCCTTCCTTCCATTTCCCCGCTTACCCAACATCCATCCCTCTATTACATCCTTAAATAAAGCAACCCTTCCAACCCATCCAAAGAAACCCTTCGCCCCTAATTACCCCCTCCATCCACCTACCCTCTCCCCCTAATCTCATCCAGAAGATTCCTCTCCTCACAAACCATGTGAAGCACTTCCTCATTTGTCTTCCTTTCCGTCCAGGTCTCTATCCTCCTCCATACCCACATCTCGAACGCCTGCAGCCTATTCTCGTCATATTTTCTCAGAGTGCACGTTTCTGCCCCATACAACGCCACACTCCATATAGAACTCTTCACCTGTCTCTTCTTCATATCTTTATCCAAGATCCCCGTCATTAGCTCCCTACTAATACTGAACGCTTCTTTCGCTAGCGCTATTCTCCTCCTTGTCTTTTTTACTTTGCCCATTTTCTCATGGCGTTCTTCCCATGTAATTAAATTGCTCTATTTGCTCCAGTTTGTGCCCTCCTACTCGTATGACCAGCAGAATAAGGGGTTAAGAGGGTGTAATGAAGGTTCTTTTGTTAAATTGCTCCTTTAAGCATGAGGAGACCATGGTGGACACTCACTACAGCCTAGCATAAGGCGGCAAAACGCTAAGAGGTTCGTTTAGACGTCGCGACGCGCCGGAGGGAGAAAGGTTGCCATTAGTGGACATTTTGACTCGCCTTCTAAACGACTAATTTTTTTCACCTTAGGCGGCCAAGGAAAAAAGATAAAAAAGGGTTGTTTGTCGGCAAATTGGTTTGAGCACACCGAAGACGGCTTGACGACTTCAAGGGGGCCGAAAAGCCGAGACGCGGTTCAAGTGACGTGATGGGGCGACACGGTATGGTCATAAAAGAAGCTAAATCGGGGAGCAGCCTCGAAATGCCTTACTCTCTTGCTCACTTCCAACTTATTTCCGTCGCTGCGCTGACTCGAGTCCGATTGGTTTTGAGTAGTGAGAACGGGTGGGGATGAGGAACTGACATTATTTAAAAAAATACCTACTTACTCTTATGCAAAGTTCTAAAATATCTACGACTTTTTACTGATATTCCGTTTGTTTGCACGCTATAGACTTCCGAAATCCTAGACGATACGAGTTAAAATAAATAGCTGAATAAAATTTATAGCGATGCAATCGTTGCGATGCAAATGGGTGTTACGTGTGATGGAACGTGTCGGCGCTTTCCTGTAATAGTAGGCCGATGCCGGGTTTCCCTCCACCCTTCCAATAATCCTTTCCTTCCCCTACGAGCCTTCGCAGCTCTCCTTGGTTGGCTATTTTGGTAGGTGACCGACAAATGAGGTAATTATCGCCATGAAGAATAGGTGGGTGGGCGGAATTAAAAAGGGGTCAGAGGAGTGGGTTGAGTGAAACCCAGCGTTGGCATTAGCGTGCTCTTAAAAAAAGGCGCCAAGGGTACTACAGTGTAGCTTCTCATCCGGCAGACGGAGTACGGAACTTGAAGCAATCCGAGACACTCAGGTAAGATTTAGGATTCAACTGAAAAATCTCTGCCTTTGCTGGTTATCGAACCCCGGGTGTTCTGGAAGGGAAGCCAGCACTCCATTCAACACCCCAATCCGATCCCCAAAGCACTCCTTCGTGGCGGAAATGACCTCTGTTGTCGGTCCCCTCCTCAAGTAACCAACCAGCTCTTCTCCTAAAGACGTGTCAGTTAAAACTACGAGCTACCCTTGGCAAGGCGCTCTACAAATGACTCCACTCTCCTGGCTCCGGCTCAAAGACAAGAGGGAGGGCTTTCCTCATGCTTTAATGCTTTTCAAGAGAAAGGACTCGGGCGCTCAAGAACACTCGCCGAAAATTCCGATAGAATTAACGACCCCGCCCCCTTTTTAGCCTCGTCTACTCGGCTTTCTTTTTTGTTTTTCTTTCTTCGCAGCGCCGCCTAGGTTTAAGTTTAAACGGGACGGTGTCGAATGGTTTTGGGGAAGGCTGGTTAGGGGATGAGGACGGAAGGTAGGCATAAAATAGGAGGGTAGGCATAGGTAGGTTTGGACGGAGAGTTCCTCTCTCGTAAAAGTTGGAACGGATGTCGCGACGCCCGCAATGAATAGTTAATCTACGACCGCGGTGGTTGAGTCGGTCTGGACTCCGTAACTTTGGTATTGTTTTATTGCACCACGTGAAATCCCTCTTGAGGGGACACGTAGTGGAATAAATATTGCGGAAAAGAGAGAGAATGTCCAGTTGCCAGAGTCAATTTGTCCAAACAATATATTGGATTAAACCAAGAATTGTTGAATTATTCAGTCCATTCGCATTCAGAGCATTTCTTTTGAACCACTTCGAGGACAACAAGACTTTGGGATCAAGAAAATTAGGAAAATATCTCTCAGCTTTCCTTTGTCCTCGCGTAAACACGTCATGCCCCCTGCTCTACTTATCCGCATTCATGTCAAGCATAAATTTTTAATGCCGGCATATACGCCCTTTCAAAGTGAAAACGCGTGCATTTGAACTACTAAGTCCATGTACCCGAAAAATATTACCAGAAAGAGTAAAATTAAGTAATATCTCCAGTAAAAATTGTTCATGATCATTGTCACTAGAAACCTGGTATTGCTGATGGAAAATTTATATATAACCTAACCGTTGATTGTGATGCTACTCAATCTTGTTATCTTAAAGGTGTCTTAATTAAAAGACAAAATAAGCAGGAATTGAATTAGACGTTTGCAGTCAATGGCAGCCACAAGAGGGTAAAAATTACCAACGCAATATATTTTGTATAATTTATATACTCAACGTAAATTCGCATCGCACGCCTTCAATTATTTTCGTCATTATATTAGTAAGACCAAATGTAAGGATAACATTATTGAGGCAGAAGTAATACTATAGAATGCTGAAACCTTACGAAATGGATGAAAACCTTACAGCTCCAAAAAAACCTAAAGGTTTCCCTCTTATCGTGTATTTATTTTAAAAAGATCGATGGTTGGCAAGTACACTTGGTGGAATTTAGTATCAACTAATTATTTTTGTATTACTACGTTTATTTCTTGTTAATATGGGCTTACTGCACTAAATATTTTGGCGATTTTGTTAATTAATGATCAAGTCATTGACAATTGAAAAACAATTCAAGTGTTTGTTTTCATCTCTCGTTCAAACGGAAAGTAAAAATTCAACGACCCACGCAAATTGAATCAAAACATTTAAAATTCCGCTCTTAATGCCCTCTCAGGAGTCAGAAAGCAACGGACTTCTTGAATTCCAGGACACATGACTGAGTAATGACCCGAGCTTTTCTCTCCAGCGCGAGTGAAATAGCCGGAGGAGCGGTAAAAAAATAAACACTTTCACAGTGGGAGCTGTCGCAAGAAGCTTCGCACCAAGATCAAAGCAAGTGCCAAAAGCGAGGCCACTACTATTATGCCCCATTTACACGAAGGGTCCAAAATGTTGCAGTCCTGACTGACCGTTCCCGAGCGGGCTCGTACATAAATCTGCGTGTTGAATACGCTCGGATGATATTTGAACCGACCGTGCTGCTGGGAGTGGTAACTGAGGGGGTGGTGACGGTGACTGAGGTGACGGACTGGAATCAAGCCAAAGGACCAGGAGTGCACGAAGGTGAAGGATAGGGCATTAGGGCATGCCTTAAACAAAGTTTTCAAGAAACTTTGGCTAGTGATACCCTTGACTTGATGATATTTTTTTGCGACTCCTCTTCCTCATCTTCATTCTACCACATGGATGGTGGGTCCCATAACAGACATGTCCTTAATTTTCTCTGAGCGCGTTGTGTCTTCTCTGATACTTTTTTTCGCAAAACTATTTTTCCAATATTTTTCCACCGTCATTTTCCCTTATTTAAGTCATTCATAATTCTTTCTTTCCTTTAAACCGTCCATAATTCCTCTTCTTCTCATTTTGGCGTGATCTTGAAACTTTCCTACAAATATTTATGTACTTATCCGCCGGCCGGCCAAGTACGGCCATGCGGCCATGTACAATGAGCGGGGAAGGAAAAAAAGAGAATGAAAATGAGAATAGGCTTGATGGATGGGATGGGTTACGAGTCATGCTGAGGTAAAGAAAGAAATTATGTAAGGAAAAATATGGATTTGCACCTGTAAATAGCTATTGTTTACTCTCTTCCATTTAATCCTACCTTAACCGGTAGAGTACCTTAATAATAATAATTGAAAATGGCAATTTTTTCAAGAATTGCACATTTACGAAAATTGACATCGCACCAATGTTAACGCTATCATCAGCGCTACTGTTCAGTAACATCAGATAATATAATGTGATCATAATCGCAGTTAACAACGGGAAAACGGGGTTAAGACGAAAAGACCCAATAAGGAGTAGTAGAAGGGCAACGTCGTGTTTGAAAAGAGAAGGGATTTGATGAGAGGTACACAATAGTGGATAAAGGAAGAAAGGAAAACCGTTATAGACTAGGAACACTATTATATGGAGTTTAACGTTTTATGGTTCTGAAACTTTCTGGGATGAAGAAAGATATTGTGTAAGGAAATATGAACCTGCGTCTGCAACAACCAAGTGGATTTTTACTATCATCAATATAAACCTACCCCGAATCAATTGATTACCCTTATAATTAAAATAGGTCGCAATCCTGGGAAATTCATTACAAATCATAACCTTGGTGGTGCCATTACAACACCATTACTGTGCCGTGGCACTAGGAATACCATGAGTCTAAAGCCTATGACTCGTAGAAGGCGTACCTCGTGACCATATCCATTTTCATCCACTCGTAGAAACCTACCTCCCGTCAACATCTTTACGCACACCCATTCCCCTACTTTATTCCAGAGCATTTACGGAGAGCTTTCTAGGACTAGGAAAAGGGGGTGTCGAAGCGAAGGAGGATGGTTTGAGGCGGAGACCCTGGAATTAAATGAGATTTAAGGGAACGCACGTGGAAAAAACACATTGTGTGGGGGAAAAGGGAAGGGATGCGAAAGTTTGGTTAATGGAGGGTGTAGGAGGGATGAGTGAGAAGGGGTGGCGAACAGGGGTGTCGGGAAGCAGGGACAGGGGGGTGGGGAAGTCATCAGCGTCGTAGGCGTCATTTCGGGGGCTTCCGGAGACAGTCTCGCTGTAGCGGCACGTCAGCATGGGCCGGCGGCCGGCCCTTAATGTCCCACCCACTCGGCATTAGCGTTTGACGCCGCGCCGGTCGGACATGCATAAAAATGCTCCCTTCCTCCTCTATAATTGTCGGAAGCATTTACGGCAAACGGCCAAGCGTATTTGGTGAACGGCGTGGGATATTTGACTAAAGCGTGGACTAACGGGAAAGTTTATGTGTAAAAGGAATCTAGAAATGAATTTTTGTGTTGAAGTTACAAAAGATAAATTGAAAGTATCTAAGTTAGTATCAAGAATTATGCACACGAAAATAAGCTCAGAATCAAAATGTGGATTTGAATAACCAGCGTTCTTTATTTACTACTAATAATACAAGCATGGAGATCGGGAATATTGTTTTCCAAAATGTTAGTTTGAAGTGTATAATTATATATAAGTGCGATACGGACCATCAGGAAAGCTGAAAGAATCTAGCATGAGGGAATGATAATTTGGCTTTAGAGGAAAATGAAGATAACAAGCTAGAAAAGATAGAAAAAGTAATGAAACAGTTTTAGAAGAAGTGAAAGAAAGTAGATTGCTTTTAAAAGAAGGAAAAATGAAGGATAGAAATTATTGGAAATACATTAATGAACATTTTTAATTCCAAAGAAAATATATTCTAAGTAAAAGTGTTATAAAAGATACCAAGGGGACAACCAAGAGCTGCATTCTTAAAAAAAATGGAGATAGAGATGGATTTGGCGTCGTACGTTTAATCGAAGGAAAATGAGATGAAAAGGGAGACGTGACTATCACGATAAGGCATTGCCTTTAAAACTTGATGATGCTGAGTGTGATTTAACAGGCAGTTAACTCTTAGATAGGTGCGAAGACATAAGGTGTAAGGGACCAGTAAATTGAGGGATGCAATAACAATCTATGTATTGAAAAATTAATGGTGACAATTTAATATTTGCGTATTTTGAACAACATTGTGCTCAGTTTTCTGTGTCGACCGTAAGTTCTACGCCTCCCTAGTAAAATGGCTCTTGATAAGGGTCCACGGTATTAACATTCAGTCAACGACGACACCGCGGACATATTTCTATATATTTTCCATAGTTTATAAAACTGTGACCCTCAACTAATATGTATATCTCGTGCATTACATTCCGACTCCTTGGATTCTTGCAGTTATCGTCGAAAAATCGACTCTGTTGCGACTTTCAACGGAAACCATATGAACTGCTATGATAATAACTCTGAATTCTCTTTGTGGTGTTGTTGTATATCATGCCCGTCAGGCGAATGCGAAATACCGTATAATAATTGATCACACCAAAAAGACCGACGATTAGCAAACGCTGTCTAGTCTGACGCTTTCAATGACGAATACCTTCCTTTCGCTCAGTTTATTCCACCAGAAGACAGAACCCCGTGAAATTAACTCCCGAATACGTGCCTGGCATCTCGAAACGCCAAGCAGCATCGCAAACCTCACGCGCTTATAAATAACGCGGGCCTTCGGGCGACATAATTCAGTTTCCTTCGAATCTCTCTCGGGTGAAAAAAATGTGCGCTCGACACGTGGGACACAAGGCGGAATTTTTCACGCAAATTATGAATCTGTTGACGTAAAAACACCTTTTAAGCCAGAGTTCATTTTATTTCTTGAACGGGGACATTGAGTTGAAACATTCCTTCACATCGACGGCTTGAGGCAAGCTAGTAGGGCCAATTAGTGAACAAAACTCCGGCCATGTCAAATAATTGGATAGCACGATTAATACGGTATCAGGTGTGTTAGCCAGTTAATAACACACTTGACCGATAGATTGGTAAATTGGTAGATCCGGGTTCGAATTTCGGTCAAGTACAATTATTATTTTCGTGAATTTCCGTCACCCAGGTGAGTTTTGTCACCCATCGGCAGGGAGAGTTTATATCTCGTGACTACTCACGTGTTTACGATATCTTATCTCTCCCTGTCGATGCATGCATAGGAGTCAAAATTCCTTCGCTTTCATTGACAATTTGGGTCAATATTTAATTTCAACTTCTTTGAAGTACAGAGCGAAAATCCTATAACCCGCTAATATCTTCTCTTCGATGGTCACTGAGCGGACATCAAACGCAAACGCAGTTTTATCTGATTTTTAGAAACAATTACTTGGACCATGGTTCCTTTACCGTCCTCCTAGGTTGAATGCACGACTCGTCTAGACAGTCTTCCCATTTCGCGCCCTCATCCGTCGCGTCATGAGTGGGGTCAGCGACATAGGAGAGACGAGTGATCATACCCTAATAGCACACTCACTTGCCAGTTTAACTATTTAGCCCATGATACTTTTTCTGAGCGCTGCAAAATCTACAGAATAACCTCCATTTAAGGGTGATCACCGTCCTGGGGCGAAATCACGGTTCCCCATAGCGCGTGCACTCATTTAATCGTTATAACTATCTTCTCTGGAAACAGGTCTAATTAATTATGATGCATGGTCTATTACTCTTTCTGCCGACGCTTCGCATATTTACATAGAAATAAATAAAAATATTTCGCACTTTCCGCATTTACGATGTATATAAAAGGCTACTCGTATTTTTTTATACGTACATACGTATGATTCAGTTGCTAGGTGAAGTGATTCAGATGTATGCCAATAGATGGCAAGCGAGCTCTCATATACGTTCTCCACAAAATGACGGGCGTATGCATTTTTCAAAATTCACGCAATGGAAACTGCTTAGTAACAGCTCCACATGCTTCACGAAAAATGTTATACGCAAAGAAATTTCTGACATTTAGTTATGATATGGTGTTTACCATAGTTACATATACTTTTTTCAATAAAAAAAATTCACAATCATTTCTATTTGATTTATTCATTACTTTTCGGCTATTTCGCTGAAATGAGATACTTTCTCATTTCAGCGAAAATAGGATGAGAAAGTATCTCATTTCTTGAACGTTGGAGGATGGTCGTTACTAGAATCCAAAAACAAATTACTGCCTCTGTAAATTCTTAAAAAAATGAAATAAGAATTCTCCTAAAAACGATAAATGCAAGTGCCATGAATAACGGCTAAAAGAGGCTCCGTCGTATTGTCTGACACGAATGAGAAGATAAAAAGACTCCATCAACATATTCCAGAACTCTCGCGGTCTCTTTGAATCCAACTAGGCATAAAAACTGGCACCTTACCAGGTTGCAGTCAAACTAGTATGTCCTTTCATCCCATAGAGCCATTGTTTCAGTTTTTTTCGCTTTGAATGGATCTTAGTCATAAATAGCTAGGTCTAGGGGCGGGCAACTAAATTTTTCACTTATTATTTCAGTCCTGGCAGATGGTCTACCAGACCACGACACCAGCTTGCGGGAAATGCATGGGCAAATGGCTTTTGTTTCAACTTCGCACCCGTCGTAAAGTTTGAGTCACGCTACAACTCCATTTACACCAACGAGATAGGGTCTGGAAAGTTGTGCCGCAATCGGTTGAAAACTTAATGCACTCCTGCACGGTGATGAATGTACGAGTGCATCGGCTTGCCATTCGTTCGGTTCTATCACGCGGACCACGTTTTCGAAATATACGATTTTCATGAATATTCAAGCGTTAATTCTCGCTATCAAAATGAATATTTTATCGAACGTCATGCATAATTTAACCGTCGCATATGCCACAGAGAAGGCGATGCGCATAGGAACAATTTCATTTTCCCCGACTTATTACCTCTGGCGGTTTGAAGAAAGATATTAATTTCTCCCACTCAGGTGCTGTAATACTTAATAATGGTTCAATGAAATCACGTTTCCGTATAAATATGACATGCTTTTATATCATCTTATCCATATGAGTTAATTCCATTTCGCCACCTCCAGAAATAAGAAAAATATGTATTAAAAAAGCTGCAAATAATTGTTATAGTTTTAAGTGTAAATATGTTACCAAAATAAATTTTTAAACATAATTAAAAAATATAATATTATAAGCAATAATTAATAAAACAATAATAATATAACTTAATTTAATTCATAGATCCAGTGCGGCAAGGAAGACGAGATTATGTTTGAAACTACCTAATAAATAATTAGATTACAAAGGTGTGAGGGAGAAGGTCAAGATGAGTTACCGATCATAAAAATCACTCGTAAAAGAAATGAGAGTTATGAACAACGGTTTATATAAAGAGTTATAAAAAAGAGTTATAGACAACGGAATTTTTATTAAATTAATTTTGCTAAGGATAAGAGGTGTTATTCTATTCTATTTTTATGTTCAAAATCCCGTTTTCTCTAATCTCCCACTGCGTCATTCACCTACTACACTCAGTACATATTCGTTCACTTCTGCTCATTTTATATCCGTCACTTTCCTCCCAACCAGCATCTTAAACACCTTCAGTCTACTGTCCTCTTTAAGGCCCGATTGCGTAACATCAAAACATCATTTTCCTTTTTAAATTTTTCTCTAGCTTCTTTTTAACGACTTTACTAATGGTCCCACTCATCAGCTCTCTCCTACTCGAAGGAGTCTCTTTAGCTAGTGTAGTTGTCGTTCTTATGTCCGCAGTATATTGTTTAAAAAAATATATCTGTTAAATAAGAAACCGTGATGTGATTTAAAGCCTCCACCTGGTCAATAATTAGGTAAAATATATCAGGTGGTATACTGGCGGAAAACGGAAGAAGTAATAAAAATACTTGTAAGAGAAGAATTTCCCTTGGAAAGATGATTCTCACTAATGAAAAAATAACTAATTAAAAGGTCCCTATTTAAAGATGTTATGATAATGCTGGTGAAGAGTTTTGCATGGAGCGTAGTGGTGCCTTCAAGATAAACCTGGAAACGGAGGTTAGAGGATAAGTATACATATATTGCGGGAGTTGGGGATGTTGGGTGTGGAGGAAAATGTAGACGGTGCACGGGACGAAGAGTACTTTCACGAAGTGCTGCGCATACTTAGTAGGTTTAGGAATGAAGCTGCTTGCATCATCTAAAAACAATTTTACTTGACCAGGATTCGAAGACGGATATATCATTTACTGGTGTGTGGAAAGGTGTGTCAATCACTTTCACCACCAAACCATCTTAATTCAAGGCGAATTCCAGCGTTAAATGATATTTTCAGAGTCAAATTATTTTTTAAATTGCGAATGTCATCCTTTTCGTGTATACCCTCGCACTTGTGCGTGTGACTGTATACGAAGTTATTGGTGAATTTTTCGCAATGAATTTTGGGAAAATAATTTCATTTTCCCCCGTTTTGTGCAACTAATGATACGTAGTCGGTCATCTATAATAAACCTTCCACAAATCGTGTCATATTCGGAATAAATGATATCTTTAGTAAACTTTACTGAGTACTACTGCAAAAAATCTCCAGAGAGATTTCAATAAATAATCAGTTTTTTCCTGTGGCCATTTCTCTACTCTTACAGGTTGATCACTCAATTATAATCATTCTGTGTTGTTCCTTTATCTATCCAAACCTACCATAACCTGGGCCAGCAGCGATAATAGTGATTTGGCGCGAGAATGGAAAATACATAGAAGCGTCACCCACACCGCTCTTTGGAGAGTCTGGTCTCACCGGGGAAATTGTGGTCAATTCCACCTGTACCAATCCAGATGACAACGGAGGTTCCCACGACACGCAGTACCGTCTGGTGTTCTTTTTTCACCCGAACGCCGGCAATCGGTTGGAATTGGAATGGGGAGCAGTTCCGATGATATTTTAATAGATTTTTATCGAATTTACGACCGACGCGATACGGTGGAGGAGAAATTTGCATCAAAATAGGAGTCGATAGAAACCTGTTTCTTCCCCCTTTCCCACTATCGGCGATATGGCAATAGGTGCGGAGAAATATCACCGATTCATGTCGTCTCGCGTGAGTCAACATCGTTTTATTATTTCGTTGTCTCGTTTACATCTTCTCCCCACCGTCCCAATACGGTTGTAATTTTTTTGAAAATATTTATTCATTCCTTGGGAGTGTTAGGTGAGGAGGTATGGGAGTGGTTAATGGTTCGAGATTTTTTCCTCTCTAAAACTGGCGTCTCACGTAACCTTTTCTTCTTCGATCCTCCTTTCTTCGGCCTCTTGCGGGCTACCTTAGGATGTGCTGTGATTTTCATCGTGAGTAACCATGCACTTTTCCAAGATGAAACCGGTGGGTTTTCCCCTAGAATATGAGAGGGTACCTGTTGAAATGAAATAGGAAGAAGGAATAACCTAAATTTTGTCATAGGATTGGAAGAATTCTTCCAATAAATCGTGCGAAATACACAGATCGTGTGGTAGCCATGGATCATCTATGGAGAGCCATGGATGAAAAATGTTATTTATTTAAGTAATCTACAGGTAAATGTAGGCTTAATGGAAGCAGGTAAAAATCCTCTAGATGTTTTTAACAAGTTCAGGGCCCTTTCCAACACAATATGTCTTTCCTCATCTAAGCATACGTCCTACCCTTCTTCATTCCGTCCATAAAACCTATTCCTTTTATTCTCCATCCCCGCTTACCCAACATCATCCCCTCTATCACAGCCTTAAACAACCCTTCGCTCTCCATTACCTCTTTCAGCCACCTAATTTACCTCTTCCTAGTCACATTGAGAAGATTCCTTTCCTCCCCAACCATACAAAGCACTTCCTCGTTTGTCTTCTTTTCCGTCCACAGCACCTTCTCCATCCTCCTCCACACCCACATCTCAAACACCTGCAGCCTATTATCGTCCTCCTTTCTCAGAGTCTACTTTTCGGCCCCATACAATTCTACACTTAAACTCTTCCCCTAACTTCTCTTTATATAATTCCCCAAGGTCCCCGTCATCAGTTCACTTCCATTACTGACGACTTCGTTCACTTTTCTATTTTCATTCTAATGTCTTTGCTGTTATGCTCATTTTTGTAACGTACTAACCAATTTATTCAATTGCTCTATCCCTCATTAAAATCATCAGTAGGCTCTTCTTTATAAACCCCAGTTAAAATATCATTTTAATTCTAAAATTGGTCATTTAACCTTGAAAATCTCAAGTAAACCGCTCGTGTGGTTCGCGGGTAGAACGAATGGTTCAAAATGGGATATTTATTTGATGAAGCTGAAGGTCTACTGTACGGGCTTGGGATCGCAGATTAGCCTTTGATGGTGGTAGATTTTATATAATTGCATTTTTTCCGGCTCAAAACTTTAAATGAAATTTTCTCAATAGGACATGTTATAAGTTTGTGTACATGATGGAAACAGATGTAATAAACCGATTGAGCTGATTATTGGCTTGGTTTAACACTTTCAACGCTGACCATATACAACGATTTTTTTTCATTCTGACGGCACCCATTATTTTGACCAAAATGTAGCAATTAACGCTCCTGAAGCCGATAACAATTTTTTGTTGCATATGAATTTAAGTTTTTGTTTTATAAAAATTAATTTTTGACGGGATAGGACGTCATCAGTCAACCGGGATAGTCAAGCAACGCGGGTTGCATACGTTCGCCATTTCTCCCGCCGGCTAGTGTTTCTTTTAGCCTTATTTTTTTAATGCCACTTTTTTTCACGCTCCATGCAGATCAAAATTTTTAGCAATCTCATTCTTGTATTGTTTTTGATTCTATTTAAGCTAGAACGCATCTCATTAAATTTTTTTAGTGCCTCTTCTTGATGAACTAAAACACTTGTGAAAAAAATTGCATCAAACAATTTTTTCCCAATTTGTCATTTATCGTAATATTAGCAAATTTATTTTGAAAATTGCCATAAATTTACAAATTTTTACTTTTATGTAATTTTTTAGGTCAGCTAGGAGGCTATTACACATACACTAATAATACATGGATTTATTTGGTTTTAGATCGATAGAAAGACCGCGATCATGTACCGAGAGAGATACCACAGCTGAAGTCGCCAAAATAGAGAATTATTTATAAACATTTTTTTACATAAAAATTTAAGGATACAGTTCATAACCTAATTAAAACGACACAAACGTTTTTGTGGTGATAAACTTCATTTAAGATGAAAAATATTGTCTAAATATATTTTATTTTGGGTCCACCGAAACGAAGTTCCCCCTTTTTGCCAGGCTGAACGCATGGAATAGTGCCGGAATGCTATTCGAAGTGCTATGTGATGCCGGCTATATTCTTACCCTGCGTTACCCACATTTGGACGCTCTGCCTGACTGGCTGTTTTGAATATGCGATGAATCCGTCCCATCTTTTTTTACCCCTCAACAAGTTGGTTTAAAATTCTAATCCATGCCCAGGTGTGATTGGTTCCGCGGTCCGGGACGCTTCCAAGCCGTTTCGCTCTGCGGTGGGTCCTGTCCACCTCCCTAGGGAGTCTGAGCCCGCCAATCATTTTTCCTCCCCTGTTGTATCCACGCGCGGGATGAGCGTGAACACGAGACGAGCTCTCACTGTCCCTTTTCCTCTCAGGCGGGTCCGCTCGTGAGATAACTTCGATGGCTTACAGCGTGGGGACTACAGGCTTCGTTTCTCGGACTGGTATTTGCTCGTGAATGTAGTCTCCAGTATCGAGACTCGGCCAAATATTTGACGGGAAGAGATTTTATCGCCGGGGGAAGAAACTTGAGCCGTGCGTATTTTATTGTTCGGAAATGCTCCAAAACTCCGATAAATAGCAACCAGTAGTCAAGGGATCAGATCTCTCAGTCATTGTAGTCTTTTTTTAGTCAGGTGCACTTACCAGCTTGCCTAAATTTGGCCTGTTTTAGACCCGTAATGGGATTTTAGCTGCTGCTCCAATTTATTAGGTCGTATCACACCATCTGGCTTGCTATCTCGATTTACATAAAACTCAACAAACATACCTCAGTCAGTATTTGAACCCGAAAACTCTGGAATGCCTTAAATTGTGTTTCAGGTTGCCTCTGCGCCTTGAAGTATGAGGTACCGATGGTTACCTGTGTCATGTTTTTTTCCAAAGGACCTCCCAATCAGCTGGTAGAATACTTGAATGAAAATGAATGTTCGTTTTTTTTGTAGATCAAGAGACTCTTAAATTAAAATGAAGTTTTAAAGGCATGACTTTTGGGAAAATAATTATATCTTCCCTCGTTTTGTGCAACTAATGACATGTAGTCGGTCATCTATGCTAAACCTTCCACAAATCGTGCCATATTCGGAATAAAAGATAGCTTTATTAAACTTTACTGTGCACTGCTGTCAAAATTCTCCAGAGGTCTCAATAAATAATCAGTTTGGCAACGCGGTGACCAGGCAATTCAAAATATGCGATACTGATCAATAACTAAGAAGAAGTAATCCAAGTAAAGAATTTCCATTGCGGGAAAAATGGTTCACCATTCAGCCAATCAGTGGCAAACAACGAGTCGACATTTCCTGGCGAAGACAATTCCTTCCCCGCTGTTGCCGTGGACGATGTATCTCATTAAAAAGCAAAAATGTTGTTATGTGTAATAAAGTTTTATTATTGTCTTTATAGGCCAATATTTTATTATTATGCACTTGAAAAATGGTATTTCTAAGTATTATGTGCTTTCTTGAGGACCAAGATTTTTCTTTTCAATCCAGAGATACGAAATCGCGATAAGATATATTGTTTTACCATTACGGTAGGGTAAACTGCTTCCGCTTTGTTACAGTCTTATTTTTATAAGACTTTAATTTCCCTTTTATACATTTTTACTCCCTGGACGGGAAAGTTTTTAAGGGCGGGGGTAAACTGCTTCCGCTTCCGCTTATTGTTACAGTCCTTTTTTTAAAAAAGACTTTATTTCCCTTTTTAACATTATAACTCCCTGGACGGGAAAGTTTTTAAGGGTGGGGTAAACTGCTAATTATTACGGTGCAAAATCAGTAAAATATCGTACCGTACCGTACCGCAACCCTTTCCGGAGAGTCAGCGCGCCTGTCATTAGATAATTTTCGTACTGAAAAGTGTACCTTAGGCTCCGCATGAACGTCTGAGGGTGCAGATAAGTACAGCTCGGGAGAGCAAACAAGACGAAGCTTATCCGTGAAAGTTTGCTACCGATCAGATAACGATTCCACGTGCATTAATCTCACTCATCGTTCTTCTCCTCGGGGAAGACGATAACTTTCCCGCAGTTCGCCTCGATGTGAATAAATCTCAGCCCTTCGCCATCAGCGTTCCTTCGGGTTCGGGAAGGATTTTGAGGTGGGGTGTCTTTTTCCCCGCGCGGATAAATGGCGGACTCTCAATCGTTAGAAAATAATCCGCGAAGCATTCGGGTCACTGTACTATAGAGCTCTTCAAAAATCCGGAGATGTGGGGGAAAGGGAGGTACGCGTATAATATGTATGTATATGTGTCAAGGGGCGAATCGCGATGTCCCGATGCCACGTGACCTCGTTAGCATCGGGTCCTCTGAGATATTAGATCCCAGTCTTCTTTTTGTGACGAAAGCCCTTTTGCCTTCCCCCTCTCTCCTACTCACGCTCCATCTTCGTCACTTGGCTCGCTTTAGGAGGGGGGCGTCGTATGTCAAGGATCCTCAACCATACGCGGTGATGGGAAGGCGGTAATGCGTCGGTGGTGAATCCGGGCCGAAAGGGCAACATTACGCTGTGGTATTAACGCGTGCTTCAAGACTGAATCATGTCGGGAGGCCGTCGATGAGATGAAGTGTAGCAGCATCCTTAGGTACTCTTAGGTATTGTGGCTTAATTCATTCATTAGAGCAATCTACCGGTTAAAGATAGCTTATGATGAAAGTTAGAGAAAATCCTACAGATCCTTACACGTGCAAGGCTCCATCTACCTCTAGTATTTTTTTTCTTCATCTCATTGTCAACGTAAGTCCTACCCTTCTTCATCCCGTCCATAAAACCTATTCTCTTTCTTTCCCTTCCTCACTTGCCCAACATCCTACCCTCTGTCACGGCCTTCAGCAAACCATCGACCCTTATTACCGTTTCCAGCAACTTACCCTGCAACCCTCTTATCTCATCCAGAAGTTTTTCCTCTTCGCCAGCAATGTCAAGCACTTCCTCATTGGTCTTTCTTTCCGTCCACCATCCATCTCCATCCTCTTCCACACACACATCTCGCGGTTTAGCGAATAATATTCCCGTTGGAAAGGAAGTTCTGTAACCTTTAGCGTTGTTCAATGGATCACGTGATTAGGATGATAATTTGAAGAATTGGAAATTCTAAGACAATCTCCAGGATAAATAGTTGAAAACGACCAAGTTAATTCTAGGAGCATGGCGAAATTAGTTTGCGTTCACATTGCAATTTGTGCTATCTTAGACAAATATTTCCTTCTTGTTATGCCTTACGCTGTTTGTCCTACTCAGTAACATTTACATTCGGGTGAAATAAGCGCTACATAATACGTAGTATATTTATTTAAATTATACCTAAATTGCACCAAGCAAATTCACCAACTATCACCGTAAGTTAAATACCTTGCCTGAGAGATTTTGTAGCGACGGATAACATGCACTGGTAGACTCGGTCTGTATTTAATTGTCTCCGCCAGATCACGGGAAAAAATCAAACGAATAAAAGGCATTTCGGGAATTATTCCGCGAAAATCGTTGCTTTCATTATGAGAGATATTCTTGACTTCCAGTAAACAGTTTTATTATGTTTAATAGTAAATTTTCTCGTAAATAGTTCTTGAACAGCAGCTATTGAAACTTACTTTAAGCGCTACTCCTAGGCTGATTTAAACCGAAGAGGTCCCACATAAATGATCAAAACTGTAAAGCCTGATGATAGCGGCTTTGCGGTTTCTCGTAAATTTACTATTTTAATTATTTCCATTCGACGCTTTGTTGAATGGAAATTTGAGAATTTCATTTTCCTTTGAAATTTGAGTCTGAATCAAGTTGAATTTAATTGAATTTGACTTTGTATTTGAGTCGAAGTCAAGTATTTACCTTTCCTATTAATTTAAGTTGATTTATTCTTTGAGATGTTAGTCTGGGATTATATTTTTTTTCTTTTTTGCCTATATGTTAGTCTTTTTGGCTTAAGAATTCACTAACGATGTGATTAGAAAAGAGAAGAGAGAAAATAATTAATCATCAATTTTAACTAGCAATGGATACGCTTTAAGAGATGTTTCACTCGCATAAATTCATGGTATTCGTGTAGTTTAGCCAGGCATAGAATTACCCAACCTGGCGAGACATATCGAGGTGTGGGTACTGATATAGGAAGGCGTGAAATTAATGTAAAACTTATGGAGAGCTGAAGAAGAAAATGTTGCCAGGAATGTGTTATTTATTTTTATACCTATGCCACTACTTATTGCGTTGCATTTATGGCTCATAAAATCTGACCGGCTTATCGGTGAACAATCAGAGCAATGCTGGCAGTCGCGAATTTCATGCATAAAAATTTACATCAAAAATCCATTTCCATTTGTAAATTATTTTGACATAAAATTAATGTCATTGATTCAAACATTGGTCGAATACCGAGTCTATGGTCGAATTCACACTTAGAGCGTATGAGTTATTCCAAATCCGCGTGGTCGCTTGTCACAGTCACCTGATCTCTTGCCCTTTTATTCCAGTCGTTGGTCCATTGGAAGGCATCCTAATAAGGCAGTCCTCTCAGGTGGATGGAGAAATGACTAGACTTATACGTCGGAGACCACTTCACGTGGTTCTCTGCTCACTTTCACCTGATTTGCATGTCTTCTACTCCGGTCACTACATTCCGCTGGAGCACCTGGTTTTAGAGTTTTCAAATGGTACTTTGATACTCGTCTTAAGACAGGTCTTTTGTGGCTGGATTCAATACTGTTCCTGCACATGTTTCTTGCAAGATATCTTCCGCGGAAAAATTGGGATAATCTAATTAAAAGTCAATGAAATAAAATTGACATGCACAGCAATAATAAAAATATGTATTGTTCCATGACTTAGTCTCAATAGGAGGGACCCGATAACAGGGATATTGTGTAAGATTATCATGAAAAGGTTGGCGAGTAGTTTAAGTTGGAGCGTAGCGCTGTATGGGGCAGAAACGTGGACTCGGAGAACAGTGGACAAGAATAGGCTTCAGGCGTCTAAGATGGAGGAGAATGGAAGAAGTGCGGTGGATAGAAGGGAAGATGGACGAGGAAGTGCATGGTAAGGTGGGTGTAGAGAGAAAATTACTTGTGAAGATTAGAAGACTGAGTAAGGGGTTTGAACACGTAATAAGATACGAAAGGATGCTGAAGGCCCTGGTGGAGGGACGGATGTTGGGTGAGCGGGGAAGCGTAAGGAAGAGAATAGGTATCTTTCTGGATGGGCTGAAGAGGGGCTGGACATGTGCTTGGATGGAGAAAGAAATCTTGCATGTAGTTAAGAGGCATGCATCTGTAAATAAAAACTAGAGAATTTGTTACCCTATTCCGTTTAAATTCACCTTCACCTGCTAAATAATAATAAGTGTCCATTTAATGTCAGTGCCCGGTATCTCAATCAAGCGGCCTTAGTTTGCAATTAGGATCCTATGGAATCACAGGTTTAAGGAAGACTCTTGGGCAGGACTAGTACTACTGACCTTCAAGATATTAAGTAAGTATACGAGAATGACCTGATGTGATGATTATACTATACCATAAATGTTTCCGATGGTGGCTTTAATTGTATTTACCATTCATTTTTATCCTGATCTTATCCAAGTACCTCGTATTCACATTTGCGACTTTAGTGTTATAATATTAACGTATTTAAGAACGTAAAACTAGCAACATAGAGAAATGACATCTCGGAAGAAAACAATTGAAGTGTAGGAAGAGAAATAAACAAATGCGAAGAAAAAATGGCGGTGTAGGAAGGTAGAGAAACAAATTTCTACAGAAGTTACAAGCCTTACAAAAAGCCTATGGCTAAGACACGAGAGCTCTTGACTTCTCGGTTCTATGATGGCAGACAAAAAAAGTAGGGAAAAATTTCCGAGATCCTTCCACCTGAGCCAAAATGATGTAGCAACCTGGAAGAAGGCGCACCTTAGCGGGAAGATAATGCAGCATTCCGACCAGTGAAACTTGGAAACTCCTTTAAGATAAAAAGCTCTAAAGAACCAGTAAGGACTGAAGAGTTGGTTAGACGAAAAGAGAAGAAGAAAGGAGAGACATATCTAAAGATACAGGAAATTTTGGGCGAATAAAATAATACTTAAATCAGATGTACGCTGTAAGGTCGAATTTAATTCGACTTATCTTTTTCATAGTAAGTTATTATGAATTTAGCTGCTGCAGGCTCGACCTGGTGGGTGTTGTCGATATTCATGATGAATAAAACTTAGCATCATAGGAAATACACTTAGGATCAGTTTATTAATCTCTGATTAAATCAATTTCACGGCATAAAAACCGAGGTTTATACATCGTTAACTCTTGTGTCATCTAACTCAAAATATGATGTAATTTACATAACCTGGACTCTTAGTTAACATCAAGTTATCGAAAAGCCTATGTCATCTTGCGATAAACGTAAACCAAGCACTATAAAATGGGGCCTTATTACTCTTCCACATATTATTTAAGCTGATACGACACGTTTGACCATACTGCGGGATAATCATGTGCAAGGTTTGCGGGTTTACCTATCTGGCGGGATCGATAACCTAAACCTGTAAAACTTGAACATACCAGCAAAATAAATCTGTTGAAGAGTACTAATTGTGTTTAATGCATCACAAATTTAATTAATGGGTTTCGACTCTTTAAGTTAGGTTTGATTGACAGATTTTTCTTTGCATTTGATCTTAAAACTTCTTCCCTCAAAATTCTTCTTCTCTTAGCTCTTTGTACGTTTAGGCAGGTACTTTTAGCTCGTTTAGGCAGGAAGCCTTCCTCAAACCAGCCTGGTATGTCTATCATTTTCCTATTTCATTCTCTGCATTCTATCTTCTATCAAGGCCTATACCTCCTTTCGCTTATTCCTTGACAGTAAGGAAGCATTTCACTATAATATACGGCAAGGAAGTATGGAGAACTACGACTGCAGAGCAAATATAATTGACAGCCATGAAAAAGGTGCCCCTATGAAGAATGATGAAGATAAAATGGAAGGAGAGAATTAATGATAAGGCTATCCTCCTTATAGTTCATGAGATATGAAATTAATGTAAACGGGGAAAAGTTAAAGAAGGACATTTTTAGGACATATTATACGGCACAACAGCCGCTTCAAAACTGTACTGGATAAGAAAAATATTGTAATAACTGTCGAGGATTACAAAGGATGAATACATGAAGCAAATAATGAGGGACATTAAAATAATAGAGAAGTAATGCGATTATCTGAGAGAAGATTGGAATGGAAAGCCAGTCGGATTGGTGAGTGCTGATGCTGATAATTATAGCTCTATTCATCAGTTCTACCGCCAACAGATACACTTACGTAGCTTCTTTCAAAATCTACCCTTGCGAGTACTTATGTAAATGAAATCTTTAAATTAAATTAAATATTTTTAATTGATATTTTTTGGATTTCAAACTAATTTTTCGATATTTGGTTTACTATGATTCATCTTAATTACCCTAAATCCCCCACCACCACCAAAAATAATTCACCGAAAATATTTCCTTTCGCAACCCTCGCCCGGCTATGACTGAACAAGTTCCTTGAATTCCTTGAAGATCCCTACATGTTCAACGATTGGAAAGGGTAGTTGAAAATAATGGAAACAGAAGAGTATTACTGTGAAATAGTATCTATTTATATTAATTATGCTAGTATAAAAATAAACAGTGAGATTGACTGAAATTATTTTTATTTTCTACCATTCGTATTTATTTCACAATGTTGAATGTTTGGAGGGAATCACAAATAAAATATTGTTTTTTTCGAATATATGTGCTGTTATTGTAGCTAGATTTGCCATTTTTCAAAACTCAATAGCTTTTCGGGAAATGTTGGTCATGGACCTCCCAACCCGGATGGAATCCCGAAAAGACTTCCTGCATCAATAGTTTTCCTTATCTCTGTATCCTTTTGATTAGTTATTAGAGTAATTGAAACAATGAAATATATCTGACTGGTTTTCTTTCTTCTTGCAGGTAAGGATATGCTTCAGTTCTCGTAAGATAGCCTTGCTCTGAAGAATGCACGGATTGGTGAGTTATCCATTTTTAACTTATGGTTCACTCCGATTGGTTTTCACCAATCAGTACTGCATGAGAGACTTTTCTCATTGCGAGGCGCCTTAGGTTTTCCTTCTCTGGCATCAGCTCATTACAACGCCAACGTAGTCATTAAAAGTACTGTCTTTCTTTTGCAGCTCATTGCTTTGTTCAGAGTCATATCTCTCCTTGTTTTTAAGCTCACAAATTGCATTTTATAGTTTCGGTACGTGATCGGAGAGCGTTGTGTTCAAGAACATATGACCATCTCTTTTAACTTTTCGGCAATAGTCTCTGTTGTATTCGTTGTCAAAGCAGTAATAATTAATCATTTATCTAACGTGAAAGGGAAGTAAAATAGTTTCATTTGTTAATCGCTGCTTTTTAAAGCCATCTCTAAATTCATAGGTGAAATGAAACGAAATACTTTTGGTGATATCACTGTACCAATTTCCTCGCCGTCATCTAGAGTAATTGCGTGTGATTCATTAAGGTAAGTATTCCACTCAAAGAGAGCATACTATTGTCCCTTTCCTCCGAATTTTGTTCTTTGTCAGTCATTGGTTGACCAAAGCAAAGTTATGAATGAAAATTTTCTAGTCAAATAATCTTTTGAGGTTTTAACGTAGTTCAAACGGTATTTTATATCATCATAATAGAGACTATTTTTTACCTTTGTTTTAAAATTTAAGGTAATTAAAAAGCGTACAGTAAATGTACTAATATGAATGTCACCAAAACTTTGATTTTTTTAATGACAGAACTTCTTAGTATTACATAAATATGTATACATATTTGAGATTGCGCATGCGTGGATATCCGCTTTGAGTGGTTTCATTTCATCAAGTCGCCTGGCGATCGACAACTGCTGCCGTCAGTAGCCGGTATCGCCATACTACACTGAAAGCACCCTATGATTTTTTCACCGTAAAATAACTATAACGCCTATTTATTCATATTCTGGACACTTACAGAAAAACACGTCTCCTGTTTGATACGAGCAAAATAATCCTACTTTCGTAGATTAATGAGAAAATTATACCTATATATTTGAGAGTAACTTGACTCATTTTTTCCACGCCGTGCGCTGAAAATTCCTTCAAAACCGAAGGCTTTTTGCGATTCTGTAAAATGTTGTACGGTTAAAGTTAATTGTGAAAACATACAAACTGCTTGCTATTACATTTTCAATGTGTTCTGTGCGTCAGAACTATTTTTTTAAAGAATCTCTCTGGAGTCCACATCCATAAGATATCCCTAGGAAAACGACTTCAATTCTTTGGGAAATATGTCGAAAAGTAGTGAATTAGAATACTGATATTTTGATATATTTAGAGGTGCGTGATGTCTCTCTTTATAAAGAGGACAAACTCACTGAATGTTATGCGCAGCGACACCTCGCTTTTTTAAACTCTCTGAATACGAATTTCGCCAGAGTTGTTAACAGCTACTCTCCTGGGGAAACACTGTGTTTTCGTCGGGGCTTTAACTGGGCACCCTATAATTGAAAACATCCGGACAGGTCTCTCGAAATGGTCGGGTAAGCGAAGTAATTGGAAATTAGTTCACATACTTCTTCGGGAGTCGTGTTCGCGATTCGGAGGAGGAAGAGGCCGTACGGGGATGGCAAAGGGTTGTGATTAGATTGGACCGGTGAGTGTGGTGAAGTTTGTCGTTCGGATAAGAGGAGTGCATCCGCTGCTGAGCCCCGCCTTCCCTCCACCCTTCTTATCCGTGCAAATTCATTCTTCTTGCTTTAAACCCTGCGGCCTGAGATTGCACTCTCAAGGTTTCTCAAGAGATAGAGAACCTTTCCGGGAAATGAGGATGGGTAAAATTTTATGCTAGATTGATATTAAGGTAGTTAGTGTGAAATATTTCCCTAGTCATAATGGAGACCATATTAGAATTTAATATTTTAATCTCAGCATCCCTAAGAAATGTGAAGTAAATATTATAATATTAATGGTGAAAAACTATAGTTATACATGGTAAAAATTCTCAGTAATAAATAATTATGTCTACCTAAGTCTCTAACTTGACTCATTTTTTCACGCCGTACGGCTATAAAGCTTTCAAAACAGCAGGTTTTTTTTGCGATTCTGTAAAACTTACTGCGGTGAGTAATAGATTTATTTTTATAAACAGTTGAGAAAACACAAACTACACACCGTTAGTTTCTGGCGAAATCTAGATGTTATTAATTCAAATTTTGTTTCAAGCGCACAGCTGTAATCAATTCCATTGAAAAAAATCTTGTATTTTCAGGCAAATTGGTCTAAAGGTAGTTCGGCAAGGGTTAAATGTTTTGATATCATTGGAAAGATGAGAGTTTTTTATTTAAATTTAGGTCACATTCCTAAAATTATTTTTCGCTCAGACTACGGGTTGGGCAAATGGCAAATACCAGGGGGACACAATATACGGTAGACGAGGGTGTGCGATATTGCAATCTATGGACAGCAATATCGATTCGTATTAATATTAAAACGAGGTTTGAGCAATTGTTGTTTATGTACAGATTTGCGAGAAACTTTGCATACGTGTTCTCATTAGTGATACCTATCGATAAAGGTGAATAAACTGCAACATACCGATTTGGTTTTTTGGCTATTCAACGCTATTTAAATATATAATTTAATCTAAATTACAAATACCGTGCCGAAACCTCAAGCTATAACATGCTTTAATTAAGGGGAAAAATTAAATATAATACTTTCATAGTTTCCAATGCTACCTGTATGGCGAGTTCCAACGCATAAACAGATGCATTGAAATGGAATGTGGTCCAAGAATTTGTTTTTCAAAATACTTTAAAAATTATGAAAATGTGCACTCAATGACCCACGATTACCGCTCCAGCCATTATAATGCTGCGTTTGTGCACCCCAGGCTGCGTTTCATTTCATTTGTTTTCCTGACGATCGCCGGCACCTACGTATGACAATCGACTATAGCCGTTCGTAAATTAAAAGCATCCGCTCTCTTCTACGACTTATTTGCATGCGAGACGGATATCGCTTGTTTGGTTAGCGTCTTTGAACTGTTTCATTTCATTAGGTTGCCTGGTGATCGCCAATTGCTGCTGTCAATAGCCAGTATCAACATACTACACCGAATTCACCCTATGATTGTTTTACCGTAAAATAACTTAAACGCCAAATATTCATATCTGGACACTTAAAGAAAAGCGTGTCTCCTGTTTGGTTCTAACAACAAAATCCTACCTTTCCTCGCTATTCTATCGCAAATTTTACTTGAAAATAAATGGTGTAAAATGCGAAAATGGATGAAACTTCGGAAATATAGTATTTTAGCATCCAATTTAAATGCCTTTTTCGCAAAAAATGGTCTATTAAACAAATGAAGACTCCCAGGGAATTGAATAAACAATTAAAAATAAAATATATGCATCATTTATTTTAGTTTTTGGTATTTTACTCCCTTAATTGATGTCAAAATGTGGTAATTCAATGTAAAAGGCGATGCAGTTAGTTGACTCCTACGGCTGGAAAAACTGCTCATTAAAATATATTTGTCGAATAGCCTACGTATTTTGTAACGTTCATTTTGTTTTTATTAGCCAAAGCGTCATTAGCGAAAGCGGAATTTTTAAAACAAAACTAACAAAAGGGTTGAGATAAGTATTTGTGTTGACTTACGCAAACGCGATTGAACCTCCTAAAGGCTATTTTTCTTCGTAGATTTTTTCATTCAGTCTCATCATGATCACGTCACGTCTCGTCGCTCATCACGTCTTTCTCTCTGCTAGAATTGCAGTGCTATCAGTAAATCGTGTTATACTGACTGACCCTCCACATCTCAACAGTATTCCTGTGTTTAATTTTCCCTTCATTTCATTTAGATCTCTTTTTTAATGTAAATATGGAAAATCATTGGTGATAGAGCATATCCCTGCCACAATTCTTCCCTTACTTATGATTCCTTTTCATGGAAAACGCGTTTAATCCATGCCAACTATTCTCATACAGCCTACGTTTTATACTTATGTTATAAAGGACATTTCATATTCTTCGGTTTTGTCAGCATTCCAGCCAATGCCCATCAGGAAGAGAAATAGGTATGCCTCACGTTTATCGCCAAAATCGACTGATTTCGTCTTGACAGCCGGCCGTTAACCCTTAAGTTGCACCCGAGGGACGCTTTTTATACGCATTTCCAACCGATTAAATTGTAAGGGTGACACGATCTCCGTGCTTTAAGAGGCTGGGAACGTGAGGGCGAAATTACAACCGAGGGACACTCCCTCCAATCCGCACAGGAGCCGGCCGGCTGTAAGTTTAATTGTCGGGACGGGGCTTAGGGGCGGTGTCGAGGGACTCGGTGGGGGAAAGTATTATGAATCCACTAGAGCTGCGGTGATTATTAAAGTCGATCTCGGGACCGCTAAGTTGGTTACGGTTTGAGGGGAAGGGGTCGGTTGGTGCCAGGGAGGGGGAGGATGGGCCGGGAATGAGCACCAAGGAATAAGGCTCACAGGTGGAGAGGGAAGTGGGAGGTAGTGAGCATGTGATGGCGGGATAGGGACTGTGAGAAGGGAGTTGGTAGGGGTTTATCATGTCTGGGAATAGGGGGTGATGAGTTATTAAGGAGAGACGCAAGAGAGGAGACATTAAAAACTACCCAAGCGGGGGACGAAGGGGGGATATGCGGGGAAAAACGGAGACGCCGTGGAATTCCTCCCCCCCCCATCCCCACCCCCCGGGAATGAAACCACCATTGCTCATTCCACTGCCTCGTCCACCCCATTCCCACACCGAAACGAGCCTGTAGAGGGGAATCCCTCTCGCCAGAGATGGTCGATATCCGACTCTGAATATACCATTGCGATATAGATGGTTCATCATGTAAATTTCGATACCTTCGCGTGCATTGCTTTACTCTTCACTGTTATTTTATCTTCCGTTATGTTAAGTATCTGCCGGTTAAGGTAGGCTTTAATGGAAGAAGGTTTAAAACACCTCTAGATTTTTACAGGCAACGACCTCTAGCTACCTACACAATTTCTTTCTTCATCTCATCATACGTCCTACACTTCTTCATCCCGTCCATAAATCCTATTCTACTTCTTTCTCTTCCCCAATTACCCAACATCCTCCTCTCTATCACGGCCTTGAGCAACCCATCGGTCCCGATTACCTGTTCAACCCACCAACCCTGCGCCTTCTCCTAAATTCCTCAAGTAATTTCCTCTCCTCATTTCAATATACCGCAGTCATATCGCATATTCATGTTGCTTGTTCAACCAACACTTACTATAATAAGAAAATTTTGGAATTGTCGGGGAAGGAAGTTGTGGGTGGAGATTCGGAGAAGGCATAAAATATGGACAAAGGGCATGTTGAGAGGTGAGTACATTTTAAAGGGAGTGATATAGGGGAGAACGCTGGGGAAGCGTGGAAGAGGAAGAAATAGGATGGGAATTTTGGACGAGAGATTGGAATAGGAGATGCAGCGAGTTTGAGGAACTTAAGAAAGACCTGATAACGAGAAAATTAGATGAGGGAAAGGTAAAAGATATCCCAGAAATTGAGAAGCTGGAAAAAGGACCGCCCAAAGACCAACTAATCAGCTGGTAGAACACCAGATGATGAGAATTAATAATGCGAGGAGAAATTAATCGGAAGTAACGTCAGAGGAGGATCAAGAATAGAATATATCAGTCAAATAATGAATTAATTTTTTTTATTTAAACGGAATGAGACGTTTCTGATAGGAGAGAGGAGTGGAGAACTACATCAAATCAATGTTCGGAATGATGACAGTTGCGCTATTCAATATTTTATCCACCGACTGTTGCAACAAAATCAGTTGATTTCGGCTACGATCGAAAAGCAAATTTGATGTATTTTTTCGTGATGTGCTTTAGAACTACATTTAGCAACTATAGGAGCTCAGGCTTAAATGAGTGGATAATCCTCTGCGTTTGGTGGATTGAGATAAGATCTCAGCCTCAAATAGATAAGGTAAAGTTCAAAGTTGAAATTTTAAAGTAAAGATTTCTATTATTTTTTTGAATGAGGAGATTTATTTTTTTTTATCATTCCATTTCTCTAAAAAGGGATTGCAGAACTGGTTGATTAAGGTGTGTTATAAAAAGAAGTATTCTAATCTCCTCCAAGACCCTTTTTTAAAGGTTTGGTTCTGTTTTAAAATCTAATTCATTCATTCATGAAAGTAATCTACCGATTAAATATCTTAATCGAAGACAAAAAATCCTCCAGATTTTTACACGTGCAGAGCCCTATCTACCACTATTATTTCTTTCTTCGTCTCAGCGTACGTTCTACCCTTCTTCATCCCGTCCATAAAACATATTCTCTTTTCTTCCTCTTCCCCGCTTACCCAACATCTTTCCCTATCCTTCCTTCCCTTACCCTCTATCAAAGCCTAAAGCAACCCATCGCCCCTCATTACCTCTTTCAGCCACCTACTTTGCCTCTTCCTAATATCATCCAGAAGTTTCCTTTTTTTCCCCCACCATACCAAGCACTTCCTCATTTGTCCTCCTTCCCGTCCACTACACCTCCATTCTCTTCTACACCCACTTCTCGAACACCTGTAGCCTATTCTCGTCCTACTTTCTCAGAGTCCATGTTTCTGCCCCATAAAACGCTACACTCCATATCAAGCTCTTCACAAGCCTCTTCTTTATATCCTTATCCTAGGTCCCTGTCATCAGCTTCCTTCTTTTACTAAACGCTTCCTTCGATAGCGCTATTCTCCTTCTAATGCCTTTGCTATGCTCATTTTCTTCTTGCGTCCTACCCAAGTTATTAAATTGCTCAACCTTTTTCTAATGCTCTATCTTCATTCCATATTTCCCGCACTGAAATTCCAAGGCGTCTACTTGAGCTTGCGATCCCATCGATGATTGACTAACCAACGCCTGGTCGTCTGCGACATGTAGCCGAATTCATCAGCTGCTCTCCAACTTTGATTCCCGCATCCAGCTCTTCCCATGCCTCTCTTACCAATTCGTCGCAATATATGTTAAAAATCAAAGGCGGGAAAACAGCAGCCCTTACTCAAACCGCGACCTATAACTGCCCAACCTGATTTACCGTCAGTCCCTCACTGTAACATTTTTTTAATTCTACATTCTTCATTTTAAAATACGAATATGTACGAATACGTCTGTATATCGTTTTCCATTAATTATTCAATGTTTCAGCATGGGAAGGCACAGTCGAGTTAAAAAATATCACCCCTTATGAGTCGGCAAATTTTTAATTGTGAGTCTCATGTTGACGACGATGAAACAACACTCTCACACAGGAGAGTAATAAACGCTCGAAAAGGAACCAAGACCCTTCTTCGAGTGAGCGAGAATAAGGAGAGGAACGGTCGAACAAAGTCGCCGAAGTCAAAAGCTACCAGGATGCAAGACACAAATATCCGTTTCAAGTCTCCATCATAACACGCGACTGAATACCCCTCCTGCAAATAGTTCACTTTCCTCAATTTTATAGGGAAAATGCAATTATCGCGAATCATTGACTGAGCTGTATAATATCACTAGGTACCTTCCTGAGTCATCCTGAAAATACTTATCAGAGACTAACTCCCCCGTTACATGGCGAAGTACACCATGGTTACATGGTGTACTTCATCTAAGCATGTAAAGCACATATATTAATTCATTCGGGCAATCTACCGGTTGTCGTTTGTTTAAATGGAAGAGAGTAAGATTTCTCCTGATTAATACGGGCGCAGGCACCTATCCCCTTAAACTAGTTCTATCTTCATCTCAGCATACTACCTAAACTTCTACATCCCGTAACCTATAAACCATTAAACCTATTCCCTTCCCCGCTTACCCAACATCCTCCTCGCTATCACGTTCTTCATCATCCCCTGACCCCTTATTACCTTTTGCAAACACTTGCTATGTCTCCGCCTAATATCCTCCAGATATTTCCTCTCCTCACCCACCATATCCGTCATCATCCGTCTTCCTTTCCATTCATCGCACCTTCTCCCCACCCACATATCAAAAGCTTGCCTACTCCCATCTAATCTACTCCCATCGACTTTTCTCCGAGTGCACGTTTTTGCGCAATACAAAGCTACCCTCCATTTTAAACTTTTCGCCGACCTTTTCTTTATATTCTAACACAAGATATGACTTATATTTTCGCGTTACTCTTGCTTCAAATGCTTGATCCGTTGATGTGTTTAATTTTCTCGATCCTTTATTCAGTATGTCATTCCTATTACGAGAGTGTTAATCGCTGTTTTCCACAAAAGTTTCATAGTTTCACTCGTGCACTTATCAGTCTTTACGAAATGAGGATAACAGCATGTTCTATTACGTAATAATCGTATTTTGCGAAACCATTTAAACAGTTCTTCCTGACCAGCCTCATTATGGGTAAAATGTCTTTTCTGTCGAAACCCGATATATATATATAGACTCTCGATTTATTTTACTTGGCCCTGTGGTAGTAACTTAATTATTTACTGGTACCTACCCACTGGGGCCAGGCAAAAACAAAAGACATTATTGTCAAGAAAAAGCATTAATTATTTAAGTATTTAATGTGAAAATAATTTCAGTCACATAATATACTTGGTTAATTTGAATACCATCGTTTGTTTTGAGTATGAGATAATTATCCTTCGCTTTGTCACACAATTTACCTTCCATCATTATGAAGCGGTAGGGCTTGCGAATTCCGTTGTTTTCGCGCCCATAAAATTTAATGGCGTTTCATTCAGCACAGAATAAATCAAGCTCATAATAACCGAGTAAATTATTCTCTCAATTTTCTTCAAGAGATGGATATTAAATCACGGCCTTTCTCCCCCCCCCCCCCTGCGCAGTGACAAGCCTATTCGTGCCAATTCCCAAAATCGTCGTTCATTCGTTTGCCTGAGAATGAAAATTCATGAAGCAAGATAGAGGCTGAAAGCGTATTATTTGCCGTAAACAACAGCGCGAGAGGACTGGTGGAATCAAAATATCTTTCATGAATTTTCATTTTTGTCACTCCGAAATTTGGACCTCCGCTTCATTATTGCTTCTTTCGCTACCAGGAACTCTCCATGGCAGGGTAATGGGGTTTGTGGCCAGAAAACGGACTGTACAATTTAAACACCATTCATGTGGTTGATATTCACACGAATTCTGCATTTACAAACTTATTTTTCTATGTATTAGAAGCTTTCTACCATGCTGTTGGAAAGAATTGAGGTTGTGTTTGGAGAATGCTTCATTTCGATATTTATATGATTCAATTCATTTTCAGATTATGCGCTGGAAGTTGTTCTTAACCTTTAATGAATGGTACGAAACCTTAGAGGAAATTTCAGTATAAAACTCTTCGTTTAAACCTGATCAATGTATTTCATTCGATTCAGGTAAGACCTCCATTGATATCGAGATATTTTTAGTTTTTCATAAAATAACTACACAATGCTAAGTTCAGAAATTGGTCATATTTTTGCATAAATTTTCACTCTGAATATAGGAGGAAATACAATTAAAATTTTAAAAATTAATATTAATTTGAATTAATAATTGTTCTTAATTTGCTTTTTACTTGACGTTATCATTATGGTGAATAGAATCCCTCAGAGATACTGGTCGAAGTTAAAGAGTAGTCTTTATGAGCAATCAAATTTAAACATCATGACTTTACTAGAAACATTTTTCTACTTGGTGAGCTGCAAATCCGCTATCGTGGTGCAAGTTATGCAGTGCCAAGTTTGCTATTGGCGTAGTTACAGTATCTAAATTCGTATCCACAAATTCGGAAGGGTGGCGTTCTTCCTATCCAATACCATAATTAATTTAATTCTATGAAATATTTTTGAAGACCAAAAACCTGACTGTGATTAGTTGAGATCTTAGTTGGTATCTAATTTTGTGTATTTTTGATACTGAGTCACGGTTTCATTTTAATGAATTTAAATTGCTGCGCAAATTCTGAAGATTCTGGCGATATGAGGTGGAATTTGAGCGTGATGAATTGGACGCGTTTTATCCATTGAGAATATTTCTGTAGTCTTTATCTTCCGGGCAGTACTATTTATTGATAAAATCATACAATCGCGATTTACTCGCGCCAGTGCAAGTATATTTATCAGTTATATAGCAAGTATATATTCGCGTTTATTTGTTTGTAACATTCGTGAAAATTATAGTAGCAAGATGGCATTTTGCTGCAATTTTCATATTGTTGTCTTGCTCGCCTCGTTAGCAAGCGACTGAGCCATAAATATCAGTCCATAATTTTGTTTTGACTTTATTGTTGTTATTTACGGTAATTAAAGAAGCCCCTCGGTCCTGCCATTTGTATTGTAATTGGTTTCATGGACAGGGCTCTGCGATCTTCAGGTATAAGCGTTGCATTGCGATGTAAACTTTTACAATAAATTATGCTAATTTTATTTTCACATAAAACGATCACCAATCATTTCGCATTGCATCAAAGTCTAATGATTCTATAATTCGTGTCTCATATCGCGTGATACTGTATAATGATTTTCATAGAATATCGCATGTTAAGACGGCTACACACATGCAGTTTGACTTCAATGGAAGTAGCGATTGTAGAGATATCTCGAATTGTATCACTCCTTGCGGGGTATCATAATACTTACACTTTACTTCCGGGTTTTACGCATGCAAAAGAATGACGGAAATAAAAAAGCGTAATTATCCAGTATATGCTATCACAATTATTGACTTCTTTTGGTTTATTTTTAAGTATATGTCGTAAATGAAATGCTGCAGTACACCTGTTCGAATCTCCGCTTTTTTGTTATTTATGAAATCGTAGAAGATGCGCACTATAGAACGATCAAGTACGACGGGCGATGTTCTGCTTTGAATTAAACTAACTCATTGAAACCATATTGAAACAGACCCAGTGGAAACAGCAATTGTATATGTATACAATAATTAATATTCAATTGTAAAATAGCATTGATGTGCGATTTCCAAAATGCAGTTAAGCGTAATAATAGTTTATTACATAATATTATACAACTCAATTGTTATAAATGTCACTTTTTTATCAATTTTACAAATGTAAAAAATACAGTCGTACCCACATTCTTATTTTATTCCGTATTAGTTGAAAAACCTGCTGAAACAGGCTAATAAGTATATTGGCGAAATCCGAAAAGTAATGAATAAAATTAATAATTAAAATTAATAATTAAATAGAAATTACCGTTTTTGTTAATTTTTTATGAAAACAATATGTCACTTTGGTAAACAATATATAGTAACTAAATGCCAGAGATTTCTTTGTATACAAAATCTTTGGTAACACAGGTGGATGGAGCCTTTACTAAGCAGTATCCCTTGTGTGTATTTTGAAAAATTCATACACCCGCTTCATGTGTTAGCTAGTGGAGAACGTATATGAGAGCTCGCTTGCCATCTATTGGTGCACATCTGAATCGCTTCACCTAACAACTGATTCATACGTACGTACGCGTATCCTTTTATATAGTAGATATAGTATATAGTATAATAACCTACCCAATGATTTAAATAAAATGACGAAGTGAGCACATTCTTATCCGAAAAAAAGAACTACCTGCGAAAAACTCCGTATTGCCCATGGTCAGAATACCTCAATATTGTAAATAGCTTAGTAGAAGCATTCATAACTCTTGTTAGCGTATTCTCTGAACTATTGTGTATGTTTACGGGGCATCATTGTGTGAACAAAATATCTCATGCATATGTGTGCAATTTTCATAATTGCTTATAAATTTGTCACACTGTTAGTTCAAATTTTCATGCTATACTCCTTTTGAATTTCCCTGTGTGAACAAGACCTACGGGGCCAATGAAGCTATTTATTTATTTATAATTTTCAATTGGGAGGTACAACGTTTCACCGGATTCGATGCGATTTTATCGCAGAATTGAAGTGCTACTTGCAGGCAAAATAGAAGTCGAGTCTATTTTTCTTGCAGGTGCGAACCGCGGTCGTTTACTACCGATAGGGACACCTACGGCCGTAGAAGTCCTTGATTACGCATCGAAGTGCCGCTTGCAAGCGGCAAACTGTCACGGAAGCAACTTCCCTGTGTAAAGCCACCCTTTTAACTATGCGATACATCTCGTTTCCCGGACAATTGATATCGAATTGCGATACATTCGGCATATCGATGCATCGCTATTCCGAACTTCTCATTGGGGCGCTCGCCATTCTCCATACGCTCGTGATTGGCCGAGGCGAAGTGGGTCGCACCGCATTTGTGTGACTGCGGTGTTTCTTCACCACATCTTTCCTCGTCCGGCGCCGCCATCTCTTGCTCTCCGTCTGGCACAATGCATGCGAATCCTATCCACTTTCCCTTTCCTTCCAAATACTCTCCCCATAGTCCGCCTTTTTTGCATTACCAACCGTCGTTCCGCCGACTTCTTCCTCTTCCTTCCTCGCCAAAGCACATTCTCCATTCAGCATTCAACCAGTCTCAATCCCTTTAGTGTCCCCTTCATTTTCCTCCGAGTCCGTTATACATCTGTTGTCTTCCAGTCCTCTCTTTCATCTCCCTCATTTCATTTCCCTCTATAGATATTTTTTGTGTATTCGAGCTGGCTATCCTAACTTTACTTTTTCTGTTCACACTATTCTTGTTTTTTTATGTAATAAAATTATTAAAACTCCTTGTTCCCACGTGCCGGTCCGACTTTGTTGAATGTTAAGGACCCTGTGGTCTTCAAATATCGGTATTGCGTCGTGATGTAAATTTTACACAGGAATATTATCAACGTATTGCACATAACACGATAACGCAACGTAACTCATTACCTCGCCTACCGAATTATTTCACGTGGAAACTGTTATGCACTAGCTATAAATATATGCCAGTGGGTACAGGTATCAAATCACAAGTCTATCATACATACGGAAATACGATCCGAGCATCCCATCAATATGTAAACTGCCCTAAATAATCATGGCAACTACTCTGTTCTTTTATGTTTTTTTGTAAATAAGTCCTCCTAGGTTTAACAAAAGTACTTTCAAATATTGTTCCAGTCATTAACTCTTGATGCTCGTTAAGAGTTTTAATTTCATGATGTTATGCTCCAATTCATTCAGTATAATAAAAGGGAAACTTGAAAACAAAAGAATAAATTCGGTTTAAAAGTGATGAAAAGCAATAGATGTGTTAAAAATAAATATTTATGGATATAGCTCATTATTAATAGTTTATTATCCTATATTTGTCATGGGTTTCTCTTACACGTGGACATTACACACAAACTCAACACAAAACTCATTATTCAGCTAGTTAATTATGTGGTTTAACTGATTGGGGTGGGTTCTGTATCTACGGGTACGACTAACCTTTGGGCCTACGTCGAGGCGAATGAGCAATAAGCCTAAGATATTTTAACGGCGTTTAAGAAAATATATGTATATAAATGATACAAAATAGTTCTTATATTTCCACAGCTTTAAGTTTCTTTTGTACGCAAACTCATACCACTATACAAAACTTACCACTTGCAAATTGTGATGCGCCTTCGGTATGGCAAATGAACAAAAAATATGTTTTAAAAATTCAAGAAAATATGTGTTGATATTCATTCATTCATTCATTGGAGTAATCTACCGGTTAAAGGTAGGTTATATTTAAAGTCAAATGTTACAAAAAGTTCATTATGCTATCTTACCTTTAAACTTCTCTTTCAAGCAATCATTACACACAAACAACCGCAAGGTACAGAAACACTTATGGTTCCGCTTGCTATTTTTTAGACTGGAATGGTTGGAGTGGGTTTTGTTCTCGTTGATACGTATAATCTTCGGGGCGGCTTCTGTACCTCTCATGCATGTACCACGATTACACACAGCGCTTCTTTATCTCCGTCTGCACCATCGACCAGAAAGCTGTTCCCACTCTCCCGTAGAAAGAAGTGCCTGTTGACGTAAATGAAGTCAGAAACTGTTTTGGAAGTTTATCCCGAGTTTGGAAAAGTGTCGAGATTGGATCTTTAGATTGCTGTCTTTCCTGTTTCTCTCAGTTGAAGTGTCAACGTGTTAGTTTTCTAGCGATGAATGTAGTTTTCTTTCCCCGGATATCAAAGTGAGAAGTGTATTGTCGTCGGCTGCAATTCCACGGAATATTGAACCTTTGGCGTAGGCAGGGGGTCTGACCAAACGTTCAAACTTAGTTAGCACCTGTCTGTGGGAAGATTTTGTGGTGATTGAAGCGTTTGTTTCGAGGTAAAATAAAGGTGATGGACCAACGGCTATGAAGCTGTTATGGGATGCGACTTTGTCCGCTTGTCAAGAAGTTTATCTTTCTTTTATCGTGTTTGAAACCAATTGCTATGAGATATAATCACAATTTCTTTCCCGTTTTATCTGTTAACTTTCACCACTTTATCAAGCACAACTTTACTGATGCTATACATTTTTTTTCAAATCAGGCTTCATGAGATCCGACCTTGATAATATTTGAGCTCAAAATTAATCCAATTAATCCAATGACGTCCAATCTCACGACCCAAATTTAATTAGGAAATGGAAGTAATGATTTGTTAAATATGTTGCTTCAGCTTAGGAGGACAGAGATTGGGCCACGAATGATGCCCACAGAAATAATTGTGGTAATATTCGATTAAAAATGGCGTGGCAAGAATTGTCAACAAAAACATTTGACTCCTCGATGTCAACGGCTATCGTTCAAACTCAATACAATCACATGTCGCGGGAAAATATTTTGGCCACTTTCGAAGTTTTTATGTGGTTTTTACGTAGTTGTTTTGCAAGAGATGCTTTCTTTACCAAAGTGGGTATTACTGAAGTAAGCAGTGCATCATTCCTCATTCTCCTTCGTAACTCCATACTCGAAGGGTTTTGATGAATGGTTTTATGCTCTTCATTTGTATGCTGGTGTCAAACTTTGGCTTTGTGTCAAGGCTAGTTGGGCGTGTTTCCTCCCTACAGATTATATTGCAGATCTGGAAAGTAAATTTTAATTCTGTTGTGAAGTGCAATATGAATTGATCTTCATTGTATCATCTAGGAGATGAATGGCAGTGCATGTTAGTGGAAGCTAACATCGGCAAAATTTATGAAGTTTTGTAGTGAACAAATTATAGAAGAACCGTAGATTTTTCTCCGAATTGATTTCCTTTGAAATATTCCAGATTGCTAACGGTAATTATCTTATTATTTTATTTTTATAATCGTTTCGTGAGAAAATCATACATTTTAGTCGCATTTTAGGGTTTTCTGTTAAATTTCCAAAATAGACGGAAGTAGTGTTCAAAATGTCTCAGGCTCGGCTTCACGTCACAGGTGAGCTTCACAGCACCGAATCGTTCCGTGAACAATATCTTCTTCGAGGAAAATAATAAAAAACTATTATCATGTGTTATTACTTCCCAAACTGAGAAATAGGACATTTAAAACGTTTAAACTAGCCTCATAAATACCTTTTATTTCTCTAGTAGTGGGTTTATGGGCAATTTATCAAGCCCTTCTGCCTTCTATCCGTTATCTCTTATCTCTGTTCAAAGCGGATAATGAATATTATGTTCTCAAATTTCCGCAGGTTCAATTCTCGTCCATTGCAAAAAACAAATGTTTTACATGCTGACTTGAAGACGTCAAAGCACCCAATCTTTCTGCAAAAAAAGGTCTTTGAGGAAATAAACATTATAATCGTTCATCAAATATGTAAGCACTGCTCAAAACGATTAAAATAAGACATCGCAAACGTTTGAATTAGCCCACTAAATCCCTTATTAAACGCCTATCAGAGGCTTTGGGGGCAATTTACCTCGCCAGACGATCTCTCGCCCCTTCTCTCAACGATCCCGTTCAAAGAGGACAATGAACTTCCCTCTCAGTGCAGGGCAATCGTTAGTCCGCGAGCTGGAAGGCACCCGAATGTTAATGAATGTAAGCAAGGTGCGGGATATGAGGAGGAGCGGGAGTGAGAGGGGCATGAAATACGACCGCGGACTGTGGACTGCAATGTGGGCCGCGTGTAAATATGCAAAGGGAAGGGGAACGCAGAGAGAGTAAATTTCTTTGAGTTCTCGAATCTCCCCTCCCTGCCCCACAGTTGTAAAAGATCGCTTTGCCTGCTGTGTGGGTGTTTGAGTGGGGGGGCAACTTTGAATCAGGCTTCGCCCCAAGGGGTACGTGCCCCAGGTCCCCCCCCCTCCCCCATTCCTCCTACTACGGTGCACACTAAATTATTCAGATTTAAACAAATATGGTTGTTTAAAGCGTCAAGCCGTAAATATTTCTCGGCTCTGTGGGTCTTCTCTCTTCCTCTCTCTCTTTCTCTCCTCTACTGCGCCCGACCCAGAACCCTAGCGTAAATCAGTCGGCTGTATCTCTCTATTTCTCTCTCTCACACACAAATGTTCCTCTCCCTCTCTCTCTCTACCCTTCCCTTATTTTCTTCTCGAATCTCCCTCTCTCTTACTCACACTCACACACAAAGCACACTCGGACCAATTTCGCCTTTCCCCCTTTCCCGTTGTTCCCGTTTCGCCCTTTCACTGACCGCAGCGGAAAACATTTCGCCCCAAAGCCTTTCTTTGGGTCCTTCGGTACTTTCTCTGACCCTTCCCAGTCCCTTGCAGTCGCCTCGTTTTCTGTCGGGACGTTGTGTAGTTTTGGTATAGCACCCTTTATCCTCTTTCCCCCTCAACCCATATCGTCCGGCGGATCTCTCTCTCTCACTCCTTCCTAACCTCTCCTCCTCCTTTTGAAAGTATCCTTTTCCTTACCCTCAACACTCTCCCTTTACGGCCGACGTCCCTTGAGGAGTGACAAACAAAGATGGTGAGAGGAGACCGCAATTTGTTCATCTCTGTTCTTTCGTATGCCCCGTTTTCACTGCTGACGTAAGTAGCAGTGTATAACTCCCGCGAAAGTTACTGGCGCTGCGTTAGGGATTTTGGGATATGGGCTACGGAACTTGAAAAAATCCTGCGAAACGAGGGAGGAAGGTTGTTGATTGTGCGGGGTTATTAATAAATTCTTCATAATTAATTCAAATTTAAGCCTTTCGAGAAGTGGAACGACTAGGCAGTACCTGCAATCCCGTTTCGACTAGTCTCACAACGAGACCTCAAGATAGGGTCCCTGGTAAGGGCATAGCGTTGAGTGATTTTAACCACTTGCTTTGCGTGGGTGTGCCTCGTGCCTTTTTCGGGAAAAAGTTTAATCTTCCTGCCTCCCTCTCTTTCTCTCTCTTTCCTGTTGCTTCCCTCTCTTCCCTCCTCCCGTCATTTCCCTTCACCCACTACAATTGTGCCTCCCCTCCTTACTGCGCTAGTCTGCGCCAGTAACTTCGGCGATAGCTATATTTACGCCTGTAGTCCAAAAAGGGTGTATTATTAACCTGTAAATCAAGAATAGAAGAATGTCATTTGCTTTTGAAACTATTCGGAAATATTTTCTACTGTCTCATGGCTGCCTGATTTCATTTGAATTGCCTGGCTGCCTGAATGCCATGGCTGCAAGTCTGATTTGGTTTTGAAATCAGCTGATTGCTTCTCCCTTGTTCACTGCAATTCTTGGAGAGGGCAGCATAGAGTTGTACACATGTGCAAGAAAAAGCATATTTTATTTTTATTTTTTCCTCCTCCGTTGTTTTCTCTCCTTGCCCTTGGGAGAATAGACCAAAAATCCCATGAAACCCTTTGGCCACCCCCGAAGAATTCTCAAATCCCTCGAAATGGACCCTTTCAGGCGTCACTCCTGCTTCCAACCCCAATCCTTCCTATCACATTTCCTGCCCTCCTCCCCATCTCCGTTCTTTCTCTCCTCCGACCTTTGAAAAAAATGAAACAAATGAGTATCTGGTCCCGTCTGTCTTATTTCTTTCCCCTCCACCAGCCAGCCCCCTCTCAACCGGTACCCTACACTACACTCCGATTTCTATCCCGTATCACCCTCTCATATGCCTCCGTCTTGGCTTGTTACCATGGCGCATCCCAATTCCCCAACCTCTTCTCAAATTTAGAGCCAAGGGTGCCTGGCAAACAGGTAAGAATCAGAAAAAAGGAAGTCAATTGTAATCAATGTATGAAATATATACTCATTATTTCACGAAAGTAATGAGATTCTCAAGGACGGAGAAAAAGAGTTTGACCTTAAAAGTAGGAGGGCTTAAACTGAAGCGGGAAGAACAATTTTATTACTTCTTAGTTTGTTGGAAGAAAGTGGTCATATTGGTAAAGGTACTAGGTTATAAAGATAAAAGAAGAGTTAAGGTCGCAAAGGAGGTATTTACAAGTATTATCACTTTGCTGATCGGGCAGTTATGGCACGTTTGAGCGGAAGTAAAAGTCCTGACTTTTACCGGCAGCAGCCACTTTTCTTCTTTCATGATTTTTTCCTTTATCTTAGCATACGTCCTACCCGTCTTCATCCCGTACTTAAAGCTTATTCTCTTTTTTCACCTCCCCCGCTTACCCTACATCCTGCCCTCTCTATCGGACTTCAGTAGTCTCTCATCACCTGCTCCAGCTAGTCACACTACCTCCTCATAATCTCCTCCAGAAGTCTCCTCTCCTCAATCACCATTCAGACCAATCCCTCGTTCGCCTTTCTTTCCATCCGTCGCATTTTCCCCATGCCTATTCTCCTCCTCTCTCCGCAGAATCCACGTTTCTGCACCATGCAACGCTTCTCTCCATATTAGACTCTTCAACACTCTTCACGGTTATTTCCTTTCTGGTATCCTTTGATAATCCTCACCTATTTGTGAAAGGAATGATGAAGATCGTGATAGATGGGAGATATTGAGGAAGCTGGGAAGGCGAAGAAAGATAATTGGCCTTATTCACGGGATGAAAAGGGGTCGGACGTATGCCGAGCTAAATAATGAAATCCAGTGACGAGACATGGGCCTACAGCTGTAAAAGACTACTATAGGTTTTCCCTCTCAGCAGTCGTGCATAAACCACGTTACCGTATTCGGTGATTTTCTACCCACAACCCCCTCCTACCCACAACCTCCCCCCCGGACATGTTTCATGTCTCTACAAATGAAATATTCAATTAAAAAATATTTTCTCAATTATTGAGTGAGTTTTTTTAGGGATAGGTTGGAACAAGACAAATAAAGTAGCCGAACTAGATATAATAGAACTATCTAATCTCATATTGAACAAGTAATATTCATTTTTAAATTCTATGAATCAACCATGAATCACGACGCAAGGCACTGTGCTCATCTACTTCGTTCTCCCCCCTCTCCACATTTCTGACTGCTGCCTTGAAAATTGTTGTCACGAGGTTTTTATTTAACCCGCGAGAAGTTTAAAATGTGGGCAATTTGATGGTATGAAGACTTTCAACATTGTAGAGGCAATGGTTCAGTTACATTGAGTTAAAATAGAAGCTTGGGGTGTTATAAACACCCCGCACGCCTTTTCACATGTTAAATTCTGTAGTATTGTCGACGCGATGTTGACTAGTAATAAACGTAAACAGGCGCATTGTAACAGCTACGTTACTTTGAGTGACCCCGTCCCCCTCCGCCTCGTTACCTACTGTAGGGTTTTAGGCGACCCCCTCCCCCCCTATGTTGGTAGCGTAGTTTATGCATGGCCTCTTACTTTTAAATCTACGTGAATCGGTAGATTAACTATGATAGCAATAAAATGGAGTACGCTAAGCTAAATGGAGAAATAAGGCTAGGGAAAATGTCTGATGGTGGAGATGCAGGGTTGGTAAGGGTCTATTCAAGCCAGTCCTGATCGATAAAAGACCAGCAATAATAATCCAATGTATCGGGCCAGTATAAGAAAACTAATCAAGCCGATCGAAACTCATTTCCCCGCTCCGACCATCCCCAATCCTATCGTCTGCAGTTTTACGGTCACGCAACCTTCCTCCTGCTCTTTTTCCCCATCGCCAAGCATTCCCGCAACCCTCGCTGCCCTTCCATTCTCTTCGCCAGGGATTTTTTTTTCTCATCTTCCCCTTTCAGTTCCCTTCCAGTTCCGGTTGGCCTGGGGCACCCTGGGTCCAATCACAATTAAAAGCGATACTTCCCCTCTCGCGCACACTCAAGACTCGGAACAATCGTGGCGAGTCCAACCCTTTCCTCTGCACCAAGCCCTTCCGAAAAACCCTAATACGTCCTTCGCTTCTTTCCCCCCTTTTCGATTCCTCTGTCTTTTCAGCATTCTTCCTCCACTATCTCCTCGGTCTTCTCTGTCCCTTCCCGCGAATGATTCTATGCTCCCCCTCCTTCGGGGTTTCCACAACGGTTCTTGATCCAGCATCGACCTTTGTGGATCGCTGTTTTTCTTTGTGCTTCTGGACTCCATCGAGAGGAAGGAATCTGCCCTTATACCTGGCTGATTTTTTTTCATTTTTCTCTGCCACCTTTGGGGTTTATTTTTCTCGATATAACTGAGACTCTTTCTGTGACTATCTCATGCACGTTTCTCAGAATTTCTCAGAGAAGAAATTCTACATTTTTTGGAGAATGGGCTTACTCCTTGGTGATTCATGCGAGTTCGAGTGAAGAAATGTTTTATACTTTAATTCCATAATTTATGAGAATGGTATGAAAACCTCCCAATATTTTAAATGAGTTAACAAGATGGAAAAATTAAAGGGGGTCTCCAATAGCCGTAAACAATTAGCACCACTCGTCAGAGATCACTAACCTTGCTGTGTTGGTTTGCCGGGATGGGGCTTCCACAGCAGAGACCAACCCCAGACTCTCCACCAGAATACCCTTCTGTGATAGTTTACGGGATGAGTGCTTCCACGCCAGTGACCAACACAGTCGCAATCACACACCCCATATAGGATCCTTCGCTAGGCTAATGAGACCCCACTAAGGATACTTAGGGTAATAACCTGGGATCCTTCGTAAGGCTAATGAGACCCTACTAAAGGTGCCTGGTTATTAACACAAACACGCAGAGACACGCACACTCACGAGCACTCAATCACACACACACATGGGCCCAACTTCTAGGAGAAACTGCTCATAAAGAGCGCGGTAAATATCGTGCAAGCAAGAACGGACGAGGGTGTGGGTCGAATACGCGTAGTTAACAAGATGCAGTACGAAGCTGTAGCCTAACGTTTTACGGATTCCGGAAATTTGGGGTAGAAAATGAGAAGCAATTGATATAAAATAAATTTTAATACTTAAAAGAAGATACTGCAGGCGTTTGAGACGTGGATTTGGAGGAGAATAGAGAAAATGCGGTGAACGGAAAGGAAAAGAAACGAGGAAGTGTATGATGGGTGTGGATAGAAAACTGCTGAAATTAATTAAGAGGGGGCAGAGTAGGTGGTTGGAAGAGGTAACGAGGAGTGAAGGGATGCTGAAGGCCTAAATAGAGGGGAGGATGTTGGGTAAGCGGGATGGGGGAAGGAATATAATAGGATGGGATGAAGAGAGGTAGGACGTTTGCTGACAATGAACTGAAGAATGAAACTGTGTAAAGAGTCTGGATTAGGCATTTCTACTTCCGTTTTACTTTATTTAAACAGGTATATCACCTCTAGTTCATTGTTATTCCTAGTTTCATTTCTGAAGATTTATGTGCTGACTCACCACTGATTGAAAACGCATATTCGCTTTATCATTTCATCCCCTATTGAGACTTCTAATCGCAGGTTTTTTACCGTCCTCTAGTATCTGAATTTCCAATGTATATTAAGGAGAGAATATACCCTCTGTGATTCACGTAACCTATTTCAGGAATTAATGCTTGATTTTACTCGCTTTACCGCATCTGCAAAATATTTTTAATCGAAAACGGTGTCATATTTTTCTTCGCAGAGAAAGTCATATCACATAAAGTGGTGTTCATATTTTTATTCGCTACACCTTATCTCAAAATGCATTAAGGTCGTTTTACACGGTACATTTGTTTGCACAATCTATTGCGTGAACGCTTGCATGAGGAAAATTGTACCGTGTAAAGCGGCAAATTGTGTGAACGCTTGGGCGAATGTCTATATGACTAAACGGGAAATAGAACCTGCTCTAATTTCATTCAGACAAGTATACAATTTGGGATTTATTCGTTTGTACAAAAACTTGCATCGTGTAAAACGTTGGGTTGTCCACCTCTGTCTTTCTGAAACTTCCTTGTTGAAGCCAGGCAGGTAAGGAGGAGTTTTTCCTAGCTTACTCTTCGTTTCCCCTTACTCACTATTGAGGAGAGTAGCGAAAGCCATAGCATTAAGTCTCATATTTCTAACAGAAATACATCCGCCATCAGCCAGCAGCTCTAGGTTGGAAGTAAGGAATAACTTCATTAAAACACGCATGCTCTTATAAGATTGTGAAGGTTATACGATAACTGCAACAGAAAATGTATTTTGGAAGCCGTAAAAATGTGTTGCTGTCGAAGAATGAATGATGGAGGCAATCTGCAATGTAGGAGACCCACGAAGGGCGGGAGAAGATAGAATTTATAATGATAACTCCTCTAAGTAGAAGGGGCAAACATATTCTGCACACACTGCGAAACAATACGCAATTAAAAATATTCCTGAAAGGAGAAATAAATGGGAGGGATTGTTGAGATATGCATGTTATCTCGGATCTACCCGGTGGGAAACGCGAGTATCTTCCTCCATAACTGCAGTAAATGAAACGAGCAATTTCCACAAGTATGGAAACACATACTTGTGGAAATTGCTCTTGTTTCATTTACTGCAGTTATGTTCCGGTTCCACACCATCACGCCTGAAACATCAGATTTTATCTTCCTCCAGTCTAATCGCCGGGAAAAGTTAAGATATTTCTTTGCCCTAAAAGTGTTAGAATACTCAATAACGTGTATATACACATTCATTAATTGGGAAGGAAGGAAGATACATGATGGCATTAGGTGGCAAACCATATATTTTCTAGAAGGAGATCCCTTTTTCCGGTGGGGAGTTTAAGCCGTACGCAATCCACTAAATTGGTCGCGGCTTCGAGTGTGGGCTTGTGAAGGCCTTTTTTGGCGGGACTCACCGCACTTCACTCGCCCAAGTCAAGTGGACGCCCTCAGTGGTTAAGGTGGCGTCCATTATGCGCGCGGCCATGGGGAACACCTCTGAAGAGCCCCACAAACACTTCCCGCCTTCCTGCCTTCAACCTCTCTCTCTCTTTTGATGTGTTCAACCTCTCTTCGTCTCCCTCACCACCTTCCCTCCCATCGCAAACACCGTGAGTGTCGATGGCTTCCGCACCCGCCCCCTTTCCATGCTGCCGTAAACTCCGGGAGCGACGCATTCCAATAGGTTTTGCGGCTCGGCGGTCGGTTGTTCAGAGAGGGGAGATCGAAGTCTCTTCGGCCTGGATGACTGGATAAGGGTGCGGTTTCACCACACAGCTCGTGGCGTCGGTCCCCCACGAGGAATGTCCCCGGTGACCGCGGGCGACACCTTTAGGCGGGTGGCGGGAAAAAGCCTTTGTATGTCGCTTCATCATTTTTGAGCATCTGTATGAAAACATCAATGTATCTTTTTTATGTGTTCATTCTGTATGTGGGTGGATCACTACTACTAGGCTACCAGTAGGCAGGTTTTCTCATCGCTCACATTCCTGCGCGGGTGTTTGCCGTCAATGATCTAGGACTAAAGCTAAGTCCTTAATTTTGTCCCGACAAAATTTTATATATTTACGCAATTCCACTGAGGAAAAATCATTTACCGTGACCAGGACTCGAACCCGGATCCTTAGATATCGCAAAGAGTGCTTTAGTCATTTAAGCTACTGAGGATTTATTCTTCCATTTGGGTTTATGAAGGCTTTAAAAGAAAAAGTTGTTCAGGACTGCCGGACAGATGATGTCACGATCTTTAAACGAATTTATGGACTCCCTAAAGGTTCCTTCCCAAAGGACTCCCGTGTCTAGTGCCGGTATCCTGATAATTCGTTGACATACTTTTTTCATATAATATTTATTATTTCTCCATATTATTATGCTTCTGTGTGATGGTTCCATTTAATAGCTATCAAAATTTGTATTTTCATATTAACAGTACGTAATTTATCTCGAAAAATTATTAGCTATGAATACTCGTTGACATTCACCGTATAGTTTTCTCGTTTGAGCTTCAGTTATGAATGAAGGAACTAGGAAATGGTTTCTCAAGGATCTCAACCTCTCTCCATTAATTAAAAGCCGTTATTAATCTATCTTCTAACTAATATCCTGTGCATGTCATGAAAACTGGAATCCGCGAACAATGGGTACATGGGGCAACTACAGCGGAAACGATCAATACCTAGATCCTTCGCACGGAACTAAAATGTGCATCAAACCTAAGTGGGTATGCTTCCATCAACATCGTAACTTTCATTATTTGATATTTTCTAAGTCTATATTTGCATATAAGTTAATCAATCCAATTCTTAGGTCAATTTCTGTCTTTCTTGAATGTATAGCTGTTGTTTCTCCTGGTCAAGGATTAGCCGCGGGATTTATTTTTATTTTGTATACTTGCTTACGTCCACTATAAATTATTTGTTCAGACGTCAGTAATGAATATAGGGAGTACATGCACGACCCATGAAATGAAGAACCTTATCTTTCTATCTCAAAGAAGGAAAATGTATGAATGGATGATCTGCAAACATACCAATAAGCGAAACCATGAGGGGGAAAAATCAAAACTAATCAAACGATCAGTTTCTCATCTCAGAACTGATGTACATAAATCTACAGTATTCCTTTCCCGATACAGCTTGCAGGCTATAGGAGCATTTGCCTTTAGACCTAAAAGAAAAGAGAAAGAGCTATTCGATTAGTGCGCGGTTTACCTTGAAAATTGTTGGTACCAACGAGTAATGTCCCCGGACATCCTTTCGTGTGACTACCCCAGGCGGCTGGACGGTTTTGGAGAAAAAAAACTGGCTCTCCATTTATTTTCTTGAGTATGCTCTCTCCCTGCTCCCTCGTATCCTCACTCCCCAACTACCTCTCCCGTTAAAATGATGACGCGTGAAAATGGCTGAAGAAGGTGAAATAAAGGATGTTTTAAAATGCACGCCGTGAATTTAAAGTGCGATTCCTCTTTTGGGAAAAAAAATATTTATTCCAGCCTGCTATTTATTCAATGGGGCATGCGCGAACTATTGGCTCTTCTTTCGTTTGGATAAGTTAAGAAGGGTGGGAGCTGCTCATGATAAAGTGTTGACGGAGTGATGACGAGGTAACGCCATTAGTTTAGTGGCTTTGAAGAGAATAAGGGAATGATTCGAATAATATATGGCAGTTTTGACAACTAAGAATCTATTAAAGTGATATTTCTCCAATGGTTTTGTCGTTTTACGTTATACAATCATTGAACTGGTTTGTATTTGTCTCTATGAATTAAAAATGACCAAGTATTTTTACATTTGGCTGCAAAAATTCTTTTGATTCTTGATATTGGCGCGTTTTGGGTCCTACCGAAGGCATAAGAATTAATATTTCATCATGTGTACGCCATTTACGTGGCACTATTATAGTTATAAAATTGATGTATATTTTACAGAGAAAGGGTACGGTTACGTGCTGCCATAAATTTTTATACACAATAAAACTTTAAACAAAGTTGACCAGTGTACAGTCCGAATTTCTCCCATGATTCCGTTTTTGTTCATGTATGGGGTATGGTAGTGATCTTCATTTTATAACCTTAGTGACATAATTCACAACTAATGACGCAAATCAAACCATAAATGGAAGTCTGATGGAGACCAGAGTGACATTCATTCGGGAAATACTGGACAAAAGGTCAAAGAAGAACCGATTTTTTCTTTGTATTAATTCTTGCCAGTCCATTCGCCATTTTTTCTCGCAGACGACCAAATAAAGTACATGTGTACGGTAAGCTAGAAAACTATTAATATTTACACCGGATTTTGAATAAAGATGATATTGCATTATCTCATCTCTGCCTAATACGCCTTTGAAATATGCAGAAAATTCGTTGAAAATTCAACTAAACAGGAAAGCCAAACTTTGCAACCCTCCAACTTTGGCTTGGTGGGCCAGCGTACAGACCACTACGCTGCTTAGACTTCCTGCCTTCCGAAACCCTTCCAAAATTGCCCTTCCTTGGGCTATTTTCCAGGATTTAAGGGAACTAGGAGTCCGGTCGTCAATTCTAGGGTTATTTCTACGTATCTCCCCTCTTCATCTAAGCATACTTCCTTCACTTATTACTTCCATATTCCAACTAAACTTACATTCGCCGCGTTATCGAAGGTGTTAAAACCCCAATACATCTTATTCTTTTGGAGGTTTTGGTTTGTGAATTGGGGAATCCCAAGAATCCAGGTCGTTCATCTTTGCGGTCTGCCTTCGGTATTTCTATTTCGCCTCTTAAATTTATCGTAAGTTGTACGACAACTGTTCCATGAATGGCAGGATCTAATGTTTCGTTCCGCTGAGAACATCCTCCGGTTGAGTTATAACCAGAGACGGGACATTTATGACTTTTATTTTTCCATTTCATGACCTTTATTCTATGACTTTCATGACTTTATTTTTCCTGATTAATGACGTCTATTTTTTTAAATTCGGTCACTTCATGACGCTTTATCTAAAAGTATGATACCTATATATTTTACTGTAAAGTTAAAACCAATATTATGATCCGTATAGTTACTATAGGCTAAGTGGTTCTAAATAAAGTATCCCCCTCGCTTCCCCTCTTACCCCTAAGCGCCAGGATTTCTGTATATATAAGGATGTAAAAATAAACAATCTACCTGAAGATGTCACTACGTTATGAAACTCGGGTCGGTAGAAATAAATCAATTTAGTTGACCATTACAAAGTGTAATTTTTATATTATGATATGGAGAGGGGTATTTGTATCGAAGCGTCCAGTCTGTGAATTCCTCCAATTCACCTTTTTTCCGCTCACCTTCAACCACCTACTTAACATATTTTACTATGCTACATATGCGCATTTATACTAACCTTTCATTTTCATCATTAACCCTTTTCCTTTCCAATACCATTCACTTAAACCTGTCAGTGAAGTGCATTTCTTTCTCGACGCCATGTTCGAAAATCTGACGTTTTCCTCCTATTTCCCCGAGAAGGCGCTGCGGTCGAGCAGTTACACCTTTTCGCTTTAAACACCTCACCCATGACTTTTTCCGCCTTCAACTTAAACTATCCCCGCTTAACGACGCGTTTTACACAACCTCTTCCCCTAACATTTCAGCTACAACTTTGACCACCCCCCCCTCGATTCACCAAACCACCCGTGGGATTTTTTTCTTTAAAATAATACGCTACAACTTTGACCACACTACAACCACACCCTCCTCCAATCACCAACCCACTGGGGGGATTTTTTCTTTAAAAAAAACGCTACAGCATTGACGACACTACAACTACACCCCCCTCCAATCACCAAATCACTCAAGGGTTTTTTTCTGCAAATATATACGCTACAACTTTCACCACACTACAACTACACCACCCTCCAATCACCTACCAACTCGGGGGATTTTTTCTTTAAAAACATTCGCTACAGCATTGACGACTTTACAACAACACCCCTCCTCCAATCACCATTATGCCCATTTCCTCACTTTTCCCCATTTTTCACCACTGAAAAATGTCAGTTTCCGTCTTCACGTTTTCTCAAAACTGCATTTTGCCTTTCCTCAACTCCCAGAAATACCATTTTCGCTTTTGAAAATGGACATTTCCAGAACGCGTACCGTCTCGCCCTAGCACCCCTGTTTCACTCCATATGCCCGCAACCTTGTTGGGGTGGGGGCTGGGGTATGCCCATATATTATTTGTGTAATTTGTGCAATTCCTATCCCTCACCCGGCATTTCTAAAAACATCGCAATATGGCGTCAAAATTTCACGAAAATATCTCCATTTTCGGCATTATCAATCTTTCTTTAACCCAAAACTAAGTAATCCACGCCTTTCTTTCTTACATTACCTTAATACTCATTCCTTTCACTGTCCTATGCCATTTCTCTCTTTTCCCTCAGTTCCCTACATTTCTGTCAGAAAATTTTCTCCCTCACTGAACTCTTCAATACATGTACCAGGAGAGGTTCCACATACTTATGCATGAAGTGATTACTACCATTTTATGACGTTTAATCCGCAAAGTCGCAATACATGACTTTTTGGGAAAAACCGGCTATTTCATGATAAAAACCTATGAATATGACGTTTATGACTTTTTCCTGTCACTGGTTATAACCAACTTGAGCCTCAAAATACTCGGCCGTGGACTCCCTGTGAGACGCAGTTTCATTCTCCCTCCCATGGATACTAGAATTTTAAGGATATCAGAAATCCAACTTCGACGTGATATTTTTTTTGAAGCTGCCAACCGCGGCGCCACTATGCGCCAATGATGGAATCAGACGATCCCAATGTAAACAAACGTAGTTTCGCTTTTTTCCATTTCGAACTGAGGGAAATTACGGCTTGTTAGGAAGCAACTAATGGTTTTATCCGTCAGATTTAACCATGTTAACTAAATCTGATATCAATATGATCATAGAAAACCCCTTCAATAGCCTATCAATGTATCAATATCCTATCAGCCTAAAAGTTGACCATGTCTAATAAATAAGCTATAGACGACGAAATGTTAGAACAATCACGACTACATAACAAAATATAGCGTCCGTATGGGTAACAAGCGTAATTCACGAGTACATGAACTCGGTAACACATACTTTCAATGATCACATCAAAGATATTTACATCACATAGAGAAGAAAAACCAAAATCTGTCAAAATAATAATAGGAGGAGCAATGGATACATTGTTATAATCATCAGCATCGACCATGTCTTGCTATACGGTAGCGTGAATAATAAAACAGAGTACTTGCTTTAGCCTTAAACAAACTTTCTGTTCTTCATATCAAAAATGTTGTTCTTTCTCACTGTTACGGAATACCCTTTGGATTATCCAGGAACAAAGTAAGGTCTCTTACCCATTTTTAATCGAGTAATAAATCTTTATATATACCAACAAATGAAAATCCTCACAAGCCGCCATCCGTAAACAAAATGACGTGAGTGATAAAATCTAAACAAACTCCATTAGAAACCTCACTATTGCCACCTATCGAACGGCTTAAACAAATGTAACCAAAAACAATGAAAGCGCAATGAACTTGGCGGGCCTGCTCGCTCCTCCTCATTTAGAACTTAGGGATATCTCTTGCCGCACCTGCCGTTCCGGAGGTAAACAGACCGTTCTGACGCCGAATCACGTGTTACATGATCAGCCCCGCTCGGTATACTGGTTCTGAAACGATTTACTCCGCGGTCTACTTTATCCGAGTCCCGATTTACCGGCAATCCTTATTATCCGAGGGATGGATTATATGTTTTAACAGCACCATGCCAGTTCAAGTCATGCTAATAAAGGCTAGAAATTCGGCCAATGGATCCTATTTTCATTTTCACTAGAATTCACGGTACAATTTTGTCCTTGCGAAGTCACAAACTGAAATGCGATTGTTCACGTCAACGGCAGCTCAATTTTTTCGATGGCAAGAATACGGAAATCGACAAGGAGTGGGATACAACCTCAGGCAGTGACTCATAAGTAACCCTTTTGCCTGCCGGCATTCGCAGTTTTCAAGTTATTCTCAATCTGGCAGTCGCTCTGATACAACTCATTCGGACGCTTCGTGACCTGCAGTCAGTCAATCTCAATCTTGTCACCTGGTCCTATCAAAGTCTCGTTTTGGCATCAATTTTCCTACTTCTTTCTGCAATACTGAGTTGAAATAAATCAATCAATTTTATTTTAGCTCATTATTCTTCGCAAACGATACCCTGGCTCACGAAAAAGATAGTGTAATCCGTATCATCCATACAGCGAAAAAGCATACTTATATGTATATCATTTTTGTCGTCACTTCTGTCCGTTCGTAAGCCTTCCGAATTATCCGAGTACTTGTTTATCGGAGATGGACTATGATCCACTTTCGGACAGAAGTTGGTACTTCTGTCAGTTCGCACGATACATTCAAAGTCTAGGAACTCTTGGGTTTCCCCTTGTTAGTACATGCTTCATACATACAGTGAAGTGTCGATTATCCTAGCCTGCCGAATATGTTCTGTGATGGATATGTGGAAGAAAAAAGTAGTCAAATGCAACTTGTGAAGGAGAAATTCTGCCACTAGTCCGTCCAAGCTAATAGCGTAGTGGAAATATACACAATTGGCTTAGAAAGAAACTATATATATATATATATATATATATATATATATATATATATATATATATATATATATATATATATATACGAGTTCGTGGAAAATCACACACGCGATAATTTAAATAAAAATAAACTTTGCCACAGGTGGGGCGGAAATAAATATAGAAACACAAAAAAGAAGAACACTCACACACTATACGTTCTGATATTTCGACAGCCGAGCTGCCTTTCTCACAGAATGAAGGATACAGAATCTCACAGAATGAAGGATACAGATTCTGTATCCTTCATTCTGTGAGAAAGGCAGCTCGGCTGTCGAAATATCAGAACGTATAGTGTGTGAGTGTTCTTCTTTTTTGTGTTTCTATATTTATTTCCGCCCCACCTGTGGCAAAGTTTATTTTTATTATATATATATATATATATATATCCATTCATTCATTCACTCAAACCGCTCACAGGCGTAAATAATAAATATTTCGTTCAAACAGGTGGTGAAAGAAAGAGGATAGGAAACATATAACATATCTGTGTTGTCCAATTATATATGTTTCCTATCCTCTTTCTTTCACCACCTGTTTGAACGAAATATTTATTATATATATATATATATATATATATATATATATATATATATATATATATATATATATGTATGTTTTCGCGATCGTTTGATTTAAACAAAGGCCACCATCATGGATTATTTGGTCACGTTATTCCCTTCCCCAAACTGCATTGCACGTGTTTACTGATTGGCTGCATTTCTGTCAGCTGCGCTATTATCTTGGACGGACTATAGACTGAGAGATGGAAAAAGTTCCGTGTTGGTGAATTTCATCCCACCTTCAGAACGAAGCTGTATTTAATTTTTTGAAAATACGATTAAGTTCTTTGAACAAAAATAATGTGATTACTGGATGAAACTATTTCCGTCGCAGGTTTTTAGTTGCGCCTGACATGACCGATATTTTTCGATTTTTCCAATCATTATCGTCACTGTATAATTATGGACTGTAAACCGATGTTTTTCTCGGGTCGATTTTCTATTTAGCGGATCAAATATCGCACGGCCCTCTGCCTTTATTGAGGCCCACCCTCCACCGTGTATGCCGAACTCAATAGTCCCTCCCCCCCTCCAACCGCCCACCGCTTCCTACATGTGTGTTCCCTCTTCTTCTATCGCCCCTGAATCCTCTCTTCCCTATATCAACCTCTCTCGTCAAACAGAGACTGGAGTGCACTTGTTCCTTCTTCACCCTTGTCCCTCTGAGCGATTGTGCTCGGTTTCCCGTCCTTTGTATATACCGACCCGTGTGTTCCCCATCGCACACTCGTCACAACCCCCCCTGCCACACGCCGTCCGTCCTTTCCGCCACCAGCTCCCCCTTCAATCCACCCTCCTGCCTTCCGCCATCTCCTCGACCGAAGTCGGAGTGCGTAATTGAGGTTTTGGAAAAAAATCTCTTCTTTCTGTCCTGGGATCCTCCTCCCCCTATCAGGATCACTTTTAAAGCAGTTGAGCTCTCTCCAGTCTATAAAGATCAAGGCAAAGGGTTATTTTTTTTGTCCTTCCCCGAGGTTTCATTATAAGTTTGAAGTTCCGACGTCGGCAAGTGTTTTTCCCCTGCTGCGAAAGTATTTCGAGTGTGAAGCTAGCAAAAGATTGTAAAGAATATGTATTGAAAATTCGTTCGATGCGATGGTTAGAGCTGTTTCAATTTTGCTTCGAGTGACTCAATATTTCCGCGGAACCTGCTGTCTTCAATTAAATCTTTTGCATTCAATTAAGGAAGATTTCTGTCACGGATGCGTGCGTGTTGTGATGAAACGTTCTACACGTGGGTTTCATGCGGAAATGTTTTCCTCTCATCATTTGTCTTAAATTACCGTATCATCCGATCTTATTCTTGTTGGCGGAACTTCTTTGTTTTATCCAATAAATGAAGGTGTAGAAAAAGTACGTTTGCTCGAAAATTGAAGAGCCATATATGATCCTCACGAGCTCTCAGTCTCCTGCATAATGGAAAATATATTTAATAATGTGACGGGTGTCATGGTAGGAATGAGTATTAATGTCCTCATTCAAAACTTGTTCTGCCTAATTAATACGCGTCGAATGGGTTCGTTAATTGATTTTTGGAGAATAAATTTCTCAGATGCAACTTGTGAAGAAGATATTCTGCCTCTGGATTGAGAGATGAAGAAAGTTACGTGAGGGCGGATTTTATCTCATTTTGTGAACTAAATTGACTTTGATTATATTTTTAAAAATATTGTTTAGTTTGTTGATAGAAATTCGTGGACTCCGAAAGATCTGTGTCCGGCAATAACTTATATTTTTCCCTGGATGAGACAAAGCCAATTGATGATTTAGCCCAATCTTGTTAACCCACTGTATTAAACGTTAATATTTCATCATCTTCTTAAGTTACACAAGTGTAAAATTTGCAAATAAGGCAACTTTCACACGTTTGATAATGTTGTCAAATATTTCTGAATTAGGATAATATTTTAAACAAAAGTCTACAGAAAAATTTGTAGGTAATATTAATGCAGTTTATTTTATATCATTTAGTTTAATGTTAGATATAATATACTTATATGCCCTTGTATTTTTTCAAATGACTTGCATCCACATTGACTGATGAAATATTTTCTTCGTCTCATGATAAGCTAAAAAATAGCCTCACAGTTGTGCGCCGGGAACTTTGGCGAGAGCAATAACTATGAATTAGATGGAAGAGAAGAGGCTTACGACCTAATTTATTCCCAAAAATAGAGGTCTGTTCTATCCCTCTAATCCAGAGTGAACGCATTAAAGCTCTTCTCTTTGAGCGTGGTTGCGTGCATTCTTCACGGTCGATTTCATCTGTTTTTGTACTTATCTTTCCCTTGGGAAAACGATTCCGTCGTGGACTACGCATGTGCATGGAAGATCAGAAGAATGTGTCTCTTGGATAGACCGTCCTCGAGGGATTCAAGTCAACGTTCAAGTGCGTTCGGATGTCAATCGCTCGTGCCGGAGATCACGACTCGGAACCTTTTTGAGGTTCACAATTCAATTCAGTCGGCTCTCCACTTTTGTGTCACGCTTCAAGCAACCCTCCTCTCCTTGTACTTACCTTCTTCTCCTTCCCGGCTAAAATGAATCCCACATCGGGAAGTATATTGTCTTTCCCCTTCAAGGGTTGCTTACCCTCCTGTTTCCTCTCTCTCCTCTTAAACTCTTTTGTGTTTTACTCGGCTGGAGCACCCTCTTCCTTTCATCTTCTTTTCCCCCCACCAACCTATCGTTCAAGAGGGCCCTTGCTTTGCTCCATCTTTTCCTCCTTCGCGGATTCCCCTGGTCCCTTGTTGATTTTTTCCCCTCATGCGTTCGTTCCGCATGTGCGCTGTCGTCATCCTGTGAGGGATACCTTCCCTGTGTTCCCAGTGGAGGTATCTTCGAGTTATCGTTTTTGACGTGAACGTCTTTGAAATCAGTTGGACGATGCGATATCGGAGGCGTGATTACTGATCTTTATAGCTTGCGTGCTCGCGTGACCGTAATTTAGATACAGATTTAAGGTGCTTGGAGCGATTTTAGTTTTGTGTTTTAGGTTAATAGTTTTAGGTTTGTGCAGATTTGCGTGAAACTTTGCATGCGTGTTCTTATTAGGGATATCTATTAATAAAAGTGAAAAAATCGTGTCATGCCTATTTGGTTTTTGGAAATTCAATGCTATTTTAACACGTAGCCTTATGGCACTAAACATTTATTTCATTATAATACATATTATACTATATACATACAATAAAAAACATATCTCAATATAATCTCATCTGAATTTCTAATACCGCGCCAAATACTCCAGCCATACCATGCTTTAAGGTAAAATTTTAAAATATAATTTCTAGTGTCACTTCCATTACTGCCTGTATGGTGAGTTCCAACGCATAACCAGATGCACTTAAATGGAATGTGGTCCAGTAAATGTTTTCATCTCACTTTGACATTTATTAAAATTTGCACTCAATGATTCACGGTTACCTCTCCTGAATGAATAATAAAAATGCGATCAGCGTTCCTCAAACTATGCCTTTTTAAAATCATTGCCCTCGCATTCATGGAGCGACACAGAAACTGTGACTGCGAGCATTTCGCAAAAATGGACGCTTGCGTTTCGAAGTTCACATACTACAACGCGCTGGAAAGCCGCGCCGCACCTCTGGTGCCATATCACCTTCGTATTTATATATTAACCATAGTTTTGGGCATTATATCTTTGAAGATTTTTAATTTCATATTAAAGAAAGAAAATTTCTTGTATATTTTCCACTTTTACATTCTGACCTAGATTTTGGCTATTGTAGAATAATGTGTCTTAAGACATAGCTAATGGTTTTAAAAAATGGTTGAAAAAATTGTCTTTAAACTTATGGTCTTTAAGTGAAAACAGAAAGAGACGAAAATTTTCCTAGAGAAATTTCACCTGTGTCCATAAAAATTATCATTTTCACTGGTAAAATGCGTAAACAGCTTAAGTACTTGAAATTATAAAAATTATAGTTTGCTAAAATGAAGAATTATCCAGTATTTTTATGTAAAAAATGTTTTTTTTAAATGGCAAAATGCAAATTTTTTTTTAAGAAAAACGTCCACCACATATGCCCGTGAGATAATATCATTTATTTTGGTGTAGGTGACCTGCAGAGTTTTCTTTATATCAAGGAACTCGCCGCATCTCAATTTTCCTCAATCACTCTCCACGGAGTCTTGGTGTCCCCACTCCATAACAAAGATTTCACTTCACTTCTTCCATTTTCTTTGCGCTTGTTTCCAGGGCGCGTCACCCCTCTCCTGTTGGTAAACGAGTAAAGCCATATCGTTGCAGAGAATTTGATGGATAAATGTTTTTAAGGATGTTTCCTCGATTTCACTTTCGTTTTGTCTCCCGGAAAGTACTTCTCTTGTTTCAAAGTTCACAAAAATGCATTTACTCTAATGGATTATATTATATTGTTCAAAAGTAACCAATTCTCCAATGTGACACACATCATGCACTTGAAGCTTATGTTTCGATCTACATTTAAAATATTTTAGGCGCCTCGCATGTGGCTGTAGAGAAGAATGGAAAACGGTTTCACTTGCGGAAAATAGACAAATGGCAAAGTACTTAGAGTAATCGGAGATTGAAAGAAGTTGCTTGAAGAGATTAGGAGGTGAATGACAATACCTAATAATAATAATTTCGTCTTAACTCCGAGCTAATTCAGGTCTACACAGTCTTTTCTTACAATTAACTCGTTAATGATCGGGTGGATGGAACTAGGAATTCGATTTCAAATAATTCCGAGACCGTTATTGACGACAGAATTATAGTAAAGCGGGATAAGACAAGAGAGATGGAATTTTAATTGAGAAGATGGGGGTACGAAGAATAGCTCAAGGGGTAAATGGTGAGAGAAAGGAGACTTTTTGAAGTAGATTAGCGGAGTAGAAACAGTCTGAACCTACCCAATAGGGTAAAACACCATTAATAATTGTTATAACTCTTTTTTAATCCGTTGTCGAAGAAAATTGAGAATCAAATATTTTATAGATAACCCAGAAATGGGAGCATGGGGACGAGGCACTACTCTCCTTATATAACCAATCAATCGATAGAATAGCGAACTACGACGATTATATTGATGATGATTATGAAACAAGGACCTGTATTACATTTTATGTTACCATCTCCTAAACTTCCTGGGAAGTTTAGGGCGTCGTGTCGTTTCTAAGAACGAAGAGGAACATCCGCGGGGCACTCTCGATCACTCAAGTCATTAGGTTGTACGGAGGAGTAATTGATCTGGTTTAGAAAGTTCGATGTGAAAGAGATTTGACACTAGGCGGCGGAGCTTTCATCTTCAAATACGTCGCTGTATACCCCACGCTTCGGTTATCAAGTCCTCGCTTCCCTGTGTTATCGAATAACAAGTGCTGTATATTCTGGCTTATAAGATGCACCCCAATTTTTGGCCACGTACCTACCTGGAAAAAGTTTAATAATAATAACCTTTCTATTACCCTTCAGTGATCTTGACAGGGAGACCGGGAAGTGATTTTTAACCAAATGTTTTGTACATGTGATTGAGGCAACATGGCCTGATGTAGGAAGTTATCATGCTATTTTTTAACTGATGCCTTATTGTGACATTCCTGTTCATCATATTTCAATATTTTCTACGAATATAAGATTATTGGTACGTGTTATTCAAATTAACCTCTGTTATTGACCTCACTGACTAATGGAACCATGGCAATTGTCGAAGATGCAATGCAAATTAAATCAACTCATGTTCAAAGCTGTCATCGTTACAATTTTATTTTTTAACTATCATCAGAATACAAAAGGTATGTTACGAAAAGTTAACCTTGACACCGGACGTGACATTTGGAATATCAAAAAAAAACGTTTCGCTTTTTTCATATGATCGATAGTTTTTGATATTTCGAAAGTTAAGTGTGAACCAAATCTTAGAAAATTGATGTGATGAAATCTCGGATTTAATGCCATAGGTTGTAACTACTGATAATTATAAAAACGATATTATGACTGCAAATGTCACAGGAGTGTAACAGCCTATTATTAAAAAGATTTTTGCTGTGAAAATTTTCGAAAGAATAAAAAAACCACGGTTTTTGTTTGAAAATAACAAACATCAGATGAAAAAGCTATGCAGAATAAATAAATAATTAAATCTACGTGTTTTGTCTAAAACATATGAATGTTTCTCCTTTAGTACTCATTTTTTCTAATGAATTCAAAATTGTAGGGGGATGGGGTCCGGACCCCGTGAATCCCCCTCTCCCTGGATACGTTACTGAAAATAAGCCTGATAATACGGTGAGTTTTGACGCCAAAATTCATTGACGAGGCATAAAAAATTCCAAGGCCTTCATGAGTAAGCTGCCTGGTTACGGATGTGTTTGTGCCCGGCGTTAAATCCTCCCTCCATTCCCGGACCGAGGTGTCTCCCGTCTCGGGGGAAACAGAAATCCCGTAAGTCACGCACTGCACATCACAGGGAGGACTATAAAGTGATTACGAAACGTCACGTCGAACTCACCCTGAAGCTTAAGAGGGGAGAGGGACTAACCTTTTGCGTGGAAGTCATCCGTATGGATTAATTTAGATCGCTTAAAATATTCATCCTCATCGTTTTAATTAATTCCGTGGCTTGTAATGCGATGCAGCATCAGCCGTCGCGTCGCTTCGTAGTCTCAAAAGGGGCGCCCTTGGGAACCGAAGAATCCCGCGTGCGGCAGACTGCCGTTTATTTGAATTCGTGGGGGAAATCCATGTTTATTCATGGGACACATCTCCCAGAAAAGGTCTTCTTTCGGATCGAGTGAGCTCTGGCCTCCCTGAGCTAAGCTCCCTCCCCCCCCCCCCCCCCCCCCCACACTCCAAACCAATGAGGGCTCTTCAGTTTCCCAATCTCTCCCGTGCATATATATTTATGCCTTCCTTTCTCTCCTCACTTCTATCATTTTGTTATTTCGTCTTTTTATACAGCTCCACTTTGTGGCCGCAGCTAATTCTGCGCGTCGATTACAGCGGAAATCGTATTTTTCACGTCGAAATATAACTTTGTATGAAACCTATGGTTTTTTTATTCCTCTGCACGCCTTTGTTTCATGTTTCCCGGCTGAAACTTACTGGCTCATTATTGAGGATGCATTTCTAGGTCATTGTGGTGTTTAAATCTGGCATAATTAATTTATTTTTTTCATCTCGTTTTCACTATTTTAAATAACTATAGTAATTTTTTTCAGTTTTTCGCATTGAATTAGAATTTTCAAACTAAATTCTTACAAATCTCTCTTCGCCATAACGCGTTGGCTGTTTTCTCGGGGCACCTCGCTGTAGAGATTTTTGAATTTGGAAAAGAGATCTTCTTTCGTCCCATGAATATTATATTTGTTACTGATATTGTTGTCCCTCCTTGTGAAGAGGGAAATTTTGATTTCCCGAACATCCTTTTGTATTTTATTCAGATGAATGGATTTCTAAGAACACTCCAAATTTATTGCATATAAAGATTAATCTCTTCAAAACATGGTGAAATTTTTAATGGGCTCTCAATTTATTTCAAATTTTTATCGTCATTGATGTCTTGTTCAGTAGCATTTCATCTGATTTGAATAGTCCCAACTGCTTCTAATGTTCTGCATTTTTTATTGAAGTTCCTGTTCCCCTTTCCACACTTTCACTTTAAACACCAGCCACATTCCCGAAGAAACATGTTCTTGTGGTCGCTAGGGTACTGTTGATGGTCTAAAAAAAATGAAACTGGAAACTCTTAAATTGAATACTAAATTCTGTGGCATTTACATCAGTTTCCAACTAAAGAGTTTTCCAGATGCTTGTTGTCAAAGTTGCTTGTCCTCTTAGTTTTCTCAAATCAAGGGTAATGCAGAAGTTAGACTCTGGCGATACTGTATGACTTTTTAGCGAAGATTTATAATGGTGTGAACACCTTTCAAAACATTTTTGAATGGTAATAGAACATTAGATAAATAATTTGACGAGTGAATCGTGGCACTTCAAGATGAGGATGTTGGGTAAGCGCAAAAAAAGTAAGAGATAGTGAGAAATTCGGACGGCGAGTGGAGAGACATGAAGTATGAATAGCTTATGAGAGACTCAACGATAAAAAGATTTTTATGGTTTAAAATTGGTGAAAATTTTGGGTATGTTTATGTCGGATTTGGGCGACAGTTGTGGAAAAATAGAGAATATTGGGAGCAATGGTAATTTGGTGTCATCGAAGAATTATGAGTATCAAATGCGAAGAGCGAACCACCAATGAAAAAGTTCAATGAGGAGTTTAAGTTGATAGATGTTAAACTAAAATCCTCCGAAATAGAATAAATAACGTATTGGACACATTTGACGACGCAAAAGCCTCTTGAAATCAGCACTAAAAGGAGAAGTGATCGAAGAAAAGTTTACAGGAAGACCTAGGACCAAATACATGAAGTCAATTATGACGTACTAAAATATGAATACCTACGTGGCATAAAACGGTTAGCCAAGAGAGCTTCAGCAAAGCTAACTTCGAATTGATATTGAAGGTAGTAATGCTAAATAAAATGTTGATCCAGTTTGTAAAACGCTAAAAAATATGTAGTAAATGCAAGTAAATGTAAAAATAAAAAAATAGTAAATGTAAATAAAAAATAGTAAGAGCGAATGCTGGTAAATATGTGAACCAAGCCTTTGATTTGTATTATTGCGATGCATTGTGCCATTTTATGAGCGAAAAAAATCGCCATCAGTTATTGTCGGCCGGTCATTTTTTTCAGTCAATTTCAGTCTAATCAAAACCCTTTGCAGGAGTATTTTCACACTCCTGCGAGCCGCGGCAGGGGCGTGTGAAACCATCATGAAAATCATGAAAACAGTGAATCACCAGCCATGAAACTCGCCGTTTTTGTTACAATCACTTATGGTGCGTGGGAAGAAGGAATTTTTCTACCTGTCAATTCGGCAGTGTATCTCACTTATTCTGGCCCTTAGCGGTCAGCTATAGAGATATAGCGTTGGGTCAAAATAATGTTCTTGGTGTCGTACTTGAACACGTCTGATCTGATTTTTTTAAAGAAATGTACGACTAGCGTGTAGTCTTCGAGTCTCTTACGGGTCCAAACCTATTCCTTCCGTGTCAAGGCCGTATCACACTACGGATTGCAGCAACTGTACTGGTTGCGATTGCAGGTTGCCTCCCGACCAATCATCGCTCAGCAGCCTTGCCCACGGGTCGCAACCGAGAGAATAGACCCGGGTCCATTTTTCAACCGCGCGGCTGCAACCGTAGCCAATGGCATGCGTCACATTCATCACGTGACTACTTTGTTTTGGTTATCAGATGAAAGGCGCGCCATTTGTTTATTTCCAGCCACTGGTGCAAAGCGGAAAATCATTGTTGTATGTTAATGCACATGTACATGCGATTCGTTGCCTGCGCTTATGCAATGATTGTTGTAAAAGCCCCGAATTCATCGCGTACAACTGGACGAGCACAGTAAATAAGCAGACGACAGCAGCAGACGTCCGCCCGCTCACCTCCTGAGCGAACAGCCAGTGTGCTCGGCCAACCCGCAACCTGCAGCCGCCACCGTACCCGGAACTGCCGCCGCGACCCTTAGTGCGATACGGCCTTTACACACACTGCTCGCTCGTAGCAGTTTTTGCGAATCTTTCATTCCTTTTTGACTAATATTGACCGATTTTATTGTATCTCCACATCAAAGATCTCTTGAGGCATTTTGCGGAGACGGCGAGCGTCGGTTGAAGCGACGGGACCCCTCTTCTCGGCATCGTGAGCGAAGCCCTCGGTCCCGTCCGGGACGTCCGCACCCTTGTAACCAGCTCCCTCATGGGATTTCAACCTTCCTCATGAAATATGCCGTTGCACCCTTACGTTCCGCCGCCCCGACGCAAGCTTCACTAGCCTTTAACACCGACACCACCACCCTCCAATTTTGCCACTCTCTCATCACCCAACCATAAATCAATATAATTAAAGCCTTGGCCCCCACGTATCCCCAAAATCGTTTTGCCTTTGGCCATCCCCCTGCATCGTCACTTGACAACGGGGGTCTCTTAGTTCACGCATTGGACGTCGTGCGCTAGTAGTACGTTCGTCCGACCAAGGTCCCTATACCCGACCCAAGGAGAGTACTCTCCTTGACCCGACCTTAGAGCGACCTTGCGTCCGACTCCTCACAAGTGACTGTATGGAAATGTCTCCATTTTAATAGCCGCGAAATTCATAAAAATGTTTAAAAAGTTTGAATTGCTGCTCGCATATATGAAAAACATTTTTGCTAAATTATGCACCTAAGTAGGTATTTGCAGATTTCAGGAGTTTTATTCTCCACATTTTGCTCATTACCGTAGCCATGCATTGGTGAGTTACTTTTTATTCCTCCTATGATGAGACCGAAAAGGCATTACAACCCCCATAGTACGCCTGGAATCAATCTTCAGTATTCGGCGTGTTTGACAACACCTGCCATGCATCTTAGAGTGACGGAGTAAACTTCGACTGCATTTATACTTCGGTTAGTTGGTTACTTGGGGGAGGCGACCGACAACTGAGGTAATTTTCGCCATTGAAGATACGTAGGTAAGCGAAAGTTTAATGGGAGGATATTGGAAGGGTGGAGGGAAACCCGGCGTAGGCACTCAGCTTCCTCTTAACGATGGGTGTCAAAGAGTCAAGAGTTGAAGATAGTTTGAGCAAGACATCACTTCTCATACTATTCAATGAATTTGGCCTCATTGTAAACAAGAAAAAGTTTACATAATTCCAATGAGAAGAATATACTTAACAATGCTTTTCGAGATATTTGCCCAAAAAAATCTATTATAGGCCTAAATTATTTTACTGGTTACAGAAGTAGCTTCTCAATTTTATTAAAAATTTAAATCAATCTGCATTGTGTTGGGTTTGCACAATGGCTTGTTTTTGCATGACTTAATTGAAACCCATTTTTGTATTCCAGGGCAAGCAACATCACTTAATACATTTAATCGAGTATATTAGATTTATAGAGAGAGAAACGTCATAGCATCCTTTTTATAGGACTAGATTATTATACTGGGTACAGAATTAGCTTCTCCTTTGAAACAAATCAAGTTAATTAGAATTTTATTTAACATTTAGCTCAATCTGCATTGTTTTGAATTTGCACGATAGCTTATTCACAATCACGACTTAATTAACATCCCATTTTATGTTTAGCATTAATGCTGGAACTAAAATATCTATTTTACTAACTATGTTAACTTTTGTATGTGTATATAGACGTGCTTGTGATTGATTCCCTTTCACACTTTCCCGCCATTCCCCTTTCCCTAGGGCACAGCCGCGTTCTTCCCGCTCTGTTTAACCAACCCCCTTTCTCCCACTGCCCTCGCACGCATCCCCTTTTGGTCGTAATTCCGCCCCTAAATCCCACCTAACTCGCCCCCTTTCTCTCTCTACGGACTCCTCGACAACCCACTCGAAACCCTTCACCCAATCCCTTCTCACTCTCAGCTCTCTGGTCGCCCCTGGGGAAGGGACTACCCATCTCCGAAACCCTGAGTCTCACTCCTTTCCCTCGAACAATTCCCTGTCTTTGTATCCTACTCTTCTTCTTCTCCAGACCGCCAAGTACCCATGTTTCCTCTCCTCCAGAATTTCTTCGTCTTGCAGTTGAGGTTTGCTTTGCAGCTTCTCAACATACCTGCCAGAAAACGGACGCGATTTCAATACGATTCGCTCGAAAATCGAGAATTTCGGTACGATATTGCCATCGTTATGTGAGGGGCTGAGAAAAAGGTAGAGGGAAAGCTATGTTTACATAAAATAACATTTTGCTTTTGTAGTTATTAAATAATCATAAAACCGCTAATTTAAAATCGCCTCTTTATACAAGGAAGTATTGCAATAATTATTTTTTAATTGACCTGACATTTTAAAAATAGTTAAATTCATTCTTTATTCTGGGGCATTAGTTGAAAAATATGCAACGGGTTACTAATTTGGCCAGTATTCTGAACGCATATAACTCATACGAAGATATAATCAATCAGTATATCGATAAAGAAAAATAAAGACCAAAATGTTAGAGGGAAGGGGTATAATAATGAAATCATGTGCAATAGTATGCGTATTCTGGACGTTCTTCGTGAGCAAGTGTGCACCCATCCACCTGACGAGAGGAAGATTTTCGGAAAACAAGGAAGACGTGCAACTCGTTGACGGGAGCGTCATTCGTCACCGTACGTACGTTGTTTTACGTTGTCCGAGGTACTTGGAAAAACTCCTTCTGCAGAGGCAGGAAGTTCGAGGCGACCAAGTTCTCCTCGACTACCTCACACGCTCCATGTTTGTGATTGAGTTCTCGGCTCCAGTTGAAACAAAAATTGATGCTAAAGAGGTGAAAAAACGGGCTGAATATCAATATCTGCTTTTTGAACTTCGGCAAATGTAGCCGGACACTGTGAAAATAGTAGTCCTCATCATAGGTGTGCTCGATGGAGCTAAGGGATTCCGTCCATCCTACGTGGCACAGGCGGAATCACTTGCATCTCGCATACAGAATGCCGTTATCCTGGGGTCGCTCCGTCTACTGCGTACGCATGACCCCAACGCAGCATAGCCACCCATCCGATGGGCGTCGGACGTGGCTACGAAAGCTGCCGAACCCCTCCCAGAGTCTCCAGCCACTGTGACAGAAATGGTACTGGATGCTTGCCGGGGACTCGGAGGGAATATTACAACAGTAACAATGAATATTAGGCTAAATGTAGGACTTCAGACTACCTCATAGTGCTAATAACCTTCCACGAGAATTAGCATAGGCGTATGAGCAGCGTACTCTTCGGGCTCGGAGGCGTACTTATAATTTTAGAGACTTATTTCAGGCAAAAATACCGCGTCCTCCACGAAAATACGGTATATGTTGTTATTCAAGAGAAAAGATGTGGATATTTTCTCCTGGGAATTTCTACGCATGGTTTTTCTTTCTCTCTTTTGCATTTTCCTCTCGTTTTCTTTCGCAGATTTCTTTAGCCCTTTCTTGCGCTTTAAGTTTAGGCAATGTGATCGCGGTGGACACCGTACGCCCAAGACTGAGTGAATGTCTTCCATTTAATATAACCCTCGTGTGGGTTCAAAAGCATAAAGAGGGCTCAATTTTTTCGGGGCTCCTTTTTTCAAGTCTTTTTTCGAGCTTACCTAAAGGAGAGAGAATTAATACGCGGACCGGAGCACACGTCGAGGCGGCTTCCTTATGAAGAGAGAGACGGGATTATTTTCGCGGAGTGGTTGAGAGCATGCGGGAAGTTTCGACTGCTTTTTACTCCGGTTACCTCCTGACGCATGATTTTTTTATTTAAGTTTTGCCTCTATCTCTCTTTTTGATTGAGATCCGGCTGCCCCGGAAGAGTTGAAATGCACTCCAAGAATTTTTTTCATCCTTTTAAAGTTGTAGAGTGCATTTTTTCTGCTTTTCGAGGATAAAATTTCTGGAGATGCAATTAATATCAGTTTTAAACACCATCCAGGCAGGGATATTGTCCTTGGATTTCCATTCAATTCAATTAAAAAAAAAATATTTTTGCTATAATCGGAAATGTTCGTTGTAGTTTGAACGTACAGGTTTCACCATGTGAGTAAGGTCAAACTTCCAGCTTTAACTGCAGGTACATTATCAAGCAGAAGGGAAATAATAAGGGAGATACCGACTAATGGTTAGCATTAAATATTACTCTATTGTTATATAGGAAACGTATAATTTTTTGCTTTGAATAATGGTGACATTTGAGATGAGGATATGGATGGTATTGGAGGAATTCAGGCAGGTTGGTAGAAAAACAAAGAAGTGTACCCTAGGGTAAGATAATTATTATTAAGTTGACCTTCCAGCCTAAGTAGCTTGTAATGGAAGTGTAAATATCCTGCTGATTTTTACAGGCGCAGCTCTCTTCAGTCAGTCTATAAAGTCTATTCTCTTTCTTCCGCTTCCCCGCTTACCCAACGTTCCCCCCTATATCACAGCATTCAGCAACTCGCCCCTCATTACCTCTTCCAACCATCAACTTAGCCTCTTCCAAATCTGATTCAGAAGTTTCCTCTCCACAAGATGGTGGGTGATACGCTTAGCACTTCCTCGTTCGTATTGGGAGAATTGGTCCTAATATTGAACCCTGGGGAACTCCAGATTGGATAGTTTTCATTCCACTGGAGTGATCGAGAATTTTTATAGGTAATTTTCTATTTGTAAGGTAGGATTTTATCCAGTTCATCGTCGGTCCACGTATACCATCCCGTTAGAACTTGTTCAACAATATGTGAATATCGATAGTATCGAAGGCTTTTCGGAAGTCGATAAAGACTGAGAGTACGGAGCAGTTTTTGTTTAGTTTAGAGCGAACGAAGGGTATATTCACAGTAGGAAGCGTAATCAGTGAGAGATGTTTGGCTAGAAATGTAAATTGAGACCATACTAAGACACACGAAAAAGTTATATGTGATTGAAAGGAAAGATACAGGATCTGCGGAAAGAAGGTAGAAAAGAATTTATGTTTCAATGAAATGAAGGGAATCGTGGTGAGCTGAGTAAAATGTAATGTAAGACAAAGAAGCTCTATATGTGAGAAAGTGGAATAAATGCCACCAGTAACTTAATAATTTAAAAATTGATTCGGAGGAGTTCCGACAAGATATACCGTAATTTTATCCGTATCTAGGTTATCTCTCAACTTCGCTGAAAAAAATGGCCATTAAAGGTAAATAATAGGGAAACAAGAGTTATGAGATTATCTAGGATAAAGGAAGTGAGGCTTGTCATAAAATTTGGGTATATAAGTGAGTAGGGAATAAACACTCACTGCGTAATGGTGTAAAGAATAGGCTGGTGAAGAGCTTAATATGGAGTGTGCCTTTGTATGGGGCAGAAACGAGGACTCTGAAAAAGGAATACGAGAATTGGCTCGGTGTGTGCAGGAGGATGGAGAAGGTGCAATGGACCGAAAGGAGGACAAACGAGGAAATGCTTGGTATAGTTGGTGTGGAAAGAAAACTTGTAGATACGACAAGGTAGGGTTATGATAAGTGTTTGGAAGGGGTGATGATGGGAGAAGACTTGCTTAAGACCTCCAACGTGGTAACCCACGTAAATCAATTGATCTATATGTTCAAGTTTATCCTCTTCTACTAAACCGATGGGCATGGACATGCCTATGTCGATAGAAAACCTGTGGTGATGGTTAAACCTTTAGAATTTGTGGGTTGCATTTGTCAGGGTTGAACAAAGTGGTATTCTCAATTCCCCTTTTTATATTCATATTGAACTAGCATGCTGTCCTAATTGAATGATCTCTGCAAAAGGACTCGCCGTTCGTTGTCCGATTTCCACCCACCCTAAATCCCTCAAACTCGGTCAACCCCACACCACCACCCTTAGTCCCTCCCCGGTCAAAAGTGCCCCCTTTAAAGGTGGTTGGATCTATTTTTGTGAATGTACAGATTTGCATTCAACTTTGCATACGTGTTCTCGTAAGTCATATCCATAGATAATCGTGAAAAAAATTGCATAATACGTACCAATTTAGTTTTTTTGGCAATTCAATGCATTTGATCACGTATCCTTATTGCGCATGACATATATTTTTTGATAATTCGATAATATATGTGCAGATTTTCTTCTAAACGCGAAATAATTCATTTCTTATCAATATAATTATTGCTAGCAAATATCAAGGTGTCACGCCGAGTTCAATATTCGGAAGCTACATATTTCAATGCAATTTCGTCTAAATTTCGAATACCGCGCGGAAAACTCGAGTTACAACATGCTCTAACTAAGGAATAAAATTAAATTTAACAAAATCATTTCCATTAATGAAACAATGGATAAACAGATGCAATGAAGTGAAATGCGGGCCAATAATTTCTTTTCAAACCTACTCAAAATATTATTTTAAAGTGCACTCAAGGACCCATGATTACATCTCCAGCCACCTTAGCTCTCTTTCTTTGTTCCGCGTCTCAATTCTCTTCACCAAGAATTCACTTCTTCCCTTTTCCCTTCCTTCATTATTCCTTTTGCCTTTTCCTCGGAATCAAACTTCAGAGCAGCGATTTGCCGCAACGTTTCCTCCAGAACTTCCTCATTTTCCGCACCAAACCCCATACCTCCCAGGGAATATTATAACCTAATCCGCTAAAACTTGACTCGTTACCTTTAAATCCCCTCCCCCCTCCCAAATCTCGCGGATCGCTCTTGTACAATTTTCGGATTATCTCCTCGGATTCATAATACCACTTACATTTTTTTCTCTTTCTCTCTTTTTCGTTACCACGGATCGATCGCTAAAGTCTCCGTACCTACGCGTCACGTCGGTTCTATTATATCAGTTTGCATTGTAGTCTCGCGAGGGTATATCATGCTTGACACGTACGCACATTCTCCAAGTAATTGTACCTACGTAGCTCGTGAAATCCCATTTGTGCGGGATGTTGGAGACTTTTAAAACGGCATTTACTGTACTGAAAACTTTCGAGAATGGGAATTACTTCCTTGCTTACACAACATTTTTTTTATTTGAGCCTAATTAATATTAATAATAAACATTTATCGCCATAGACCAATTTAGATCTTTTAGACTTTGAGTATGTATAATATTTCAATGCAACCATCAATGATAAATAAAGGTAACAAAAACAAATGTTCCTTATAATAATGTAAATAAAAAAAGCGAATTACCAATACCAGGTTGCCTTCTACAACAAAATCAAACACAAATGAATACAACAAACTTTCTATCCGCTACGAGGAAAATATACGAGTTATGTATGGAATCAATGAAAAGATACCAATAATCGAATAAAGAGAGAGAGAGAGGGCTGTTAATGGCATTACATTTATTTTATGAAATTATATTTATAAACATGTATGTGTGTTTTTGGGACAGGATGCTCAATATTCACCTTATAGTAAATACCTCCAGTCAAAATATTTGTTGAATTAGTCTGTAAATATAATGCACTTATTAATAAATCATAAAGTTAAATTGGGTCCATTCTGAATAAACTGTACGTGAAAGAAGAAAACTAAGAACAGTTCTGAAATCAGAATATCAGAGTTAGCTATTATCACTTACTAGTTTTCAGTCATCTGATATCATGAAAACTAGTGTTATCTCCTAAAATGACCGTAGTCCTGCATACTTCATGTAATATACTTATTTTCTTGTCTGCGATGATGTTCGGATTATATTCTTCATCATCTCAGTGCCCACATCACCAAAACCTTCACAAGTATAGCCTTACCCTATCTATCTAGGATTATTAATATTCTACGAAATAATCCAAGTTAATTCAATTATCCATATCCAGGTAACGCGCGGTTTGATTTTCTTTTTCGTTTTATTCTCCCTTGACTTCCAACTCCGGCATTTATCGTTTTTATTAAATGAATATTTGCATTTTAAAAATTGGATACGTTAGCTCTTTGATGTCCGTGCATTAATTTGAGCTCGCTCTTCCCGTCTTTCCTATCCTCTTAATCCTTTGTGAGACGGGACAAAAAAAAAGAGAAACGATCCCGTTTTCTGGTATCTCTTAGCTTTCATCCTTTTTTCTCTCTCTCATTCTCCTTCGAGTTCTCCCCTCACCTTTTCCAAACCCCAACCCCCCTTATCTCCCCAGCCGTGCCACCTCTTCGATACTTTCCACGGATAAGAAGTTAAGCCCTTCCACTTCACCTCAACCGACCCTTATCGTTTTCAACTCCCCCTCCTCTCCACCTCCCTATCTCCATCCTTCTCCTACTTTCTTTCCCATTCCCTCGCCTCGAGACCTCCCCGTCTCCCATATCAATGCAGATGTCCCTCTTCTTCCTCGTTTTGGCATTCTCTTTCCTCCAGAACCCTCCGCCCTACCTCCCCTTGAAGCCTTAGTATTCTTCTCTCCTCCCGTGCTCGTAATTTATTACTTTCTCTGTCGTCGTCGCTAATTCTCTCTCCCTCCTACGCCTATCTCCGTGAATTCTGCTGCATATGTTTTTCGCTATTGTTTTTTTCTCTTTATTTCTTATTTCCTGGCGTGGATTCCGAATATGTTGGTCTGGGAGTTTTCCGCTGACTTTTCATTCGCGTTTCTTTACAATACTGGTTGGTTCCGAGGTGAGTTGATTGTGGGGTGATGCCAGTGGAATTTACATGCATGTGCATTTATAAAAGGAGTGAAATATCCCTTCCAACTTATTATAACTTTCACCAATAGGTGGAGGTTTAACAATGGGGTGTTCACTTTTAACTCACATTTTTTAAATGCTGTGTTGTTCTGAGATAAGTCAGTCATGGGCTGATGCCGTTGGAAATTCAAATAAATATGCACGTCAATGCGGGTAAATACTGCTCTTAACCGATGGGTTTAAGTTTGATAGATTGAACAGTGGAAGGTCAATAACCCATATGACGGTAACACCATGCGTCACGTAAATTGAGGAACGGATATTTCACAAGAGCTGTGAATAATCAAGCGTAATGGATTCTCTACGCATTGAAACCGAAATATTTATCATTAAGGGTCTCCTTCGTCCACTAAGTAACTCAGCCTTTGCACTGGGTCACTGCTGTGGGTTGAATTCATTGATACTGCAACTGGATGTGGTTAGTAACAGACTTTTTACAGGATGATTTTTTGTTAATTAATATGGATCTATTAATGATGAGGAGTAAATATATTTGTTTTTTATTCGCCCTTATAATTTAGAGAAGAAAACAGGAAAACCAAAAAACATTAATTTAATACAAACTCCAAGTACATACTTGCGATGAGTATCTCGTCTCAAGTCTAGAATTTTAATTTGCTATCTTTGAATAACTTTGCAAGAGTGAAAGCAAAAGGCAGCACGTTGGAATGTTCCCATTGTCTGCACGAATCGCAAATAAAATGTGATTCTATCGTAAATGAAAAGGAAAACTTTTTTATATTCCACCAATTTATTTTAAGGCACCTGAAGATGACGCCGCTGCGTCGAAACTAGTTGTACCTGAAAATAAATTGGTGGAATATAACAAAATTTTCCTTTTCATTTACGTTAAAATGAACTTCCACAAGGTTGAGCCTGAGACGATGGAGATAAAAATGTGATTCATTCATTCATTCGTTAGAGTAATCTACCGGTTAGAGGTAGGTTATGATGAAAGTCAGAGAATATCCAACGGACTCTTACACGTGCTCTACCTCTAATATTTCTTTCTTCATCTCAACGTAATTCTTACCTTTCTTCATCCCGTCCATTAAACCTAATCTCTTCCTTTCCCTTCCCCGCATACTCAACATCCTTCCCTCTATCACTGCCTTCAGCAAACCATCGTCCCTCATTGCCCCTTCCAGCCACCTGCCCTGTCTTCCCCTAATCTCATCTATAAGTTTCCTCTCCTCGCCCACCATGTCAAGCACTTCCTCATTTGTCTTCCTTTCCGTCCAACGCACCTTCTCCATCCTCCTCCACACCCACATCTCGAAAGCCTTCAGCCTATTTTCGTCTTCCTTTCTCAAGGTCCACGTTTCTGCCCCATACAACGCCACACTCCATATCAAGCTCTTCACCAGCCTCTTTTTTACATTCTTACTTATTGCATGCACTGAACTTTATTTTTAGATAATTTTACGCTGAGCACAGAAGAACTCTGTTTCAATTTTAGGCCTTACCGTGTGCTATTTCGTTCTTCAACGGTGAAATGCTAACGTAACTTTATCCCAAACAAAATGCCTATCCTCCTTGCATAACTAACGTTCTCCCTTTGGTGGCACACCACTCAGCCTCCCTTCGGCTATCATTCTTGTATTTACATAAAAAATCTCATCTTCCTCGTAGTTTCTTCCCGATGCTTCCCTTCCTTCTCTAATATTTACCTACCTCATTGTGCTTCTTCGTCTCTCTCCCTCTGTGGATCGCATTTTCTCAAATAGTTACTCCCATAACCCCTCGATGTATCTAAAAGTTTACCAGGCATTGAGACTTCTTTATTTTATGGTAAATGTGCCGATGACTCAGCTCTGGAAGGTGAATGCAAATATGTGACGACCTCCTAAACGGTTACATAACTCCGAATTCAGACGGCGTGAAATAATACAAAAGTCAAAGGTTACTGCTTAACTTCCTGCCTTCGCCTTCTCATATATTTTAGGTATTTCCACCATGAAATGAGTTAAAGGTCATTCAACTCATATTTTATTTAGTTACTTATAGAAAAAAAGGCTTCCTCTGTTTGATATGAATAGCTGAATCCTTCCTCTTCTCCCTACTGTTTTCGCTAATTGAATTTGAAACTTCGTGTTTTTAAATGCGAGAATGGGTAAAACGTGAGGAAAAATAGTAATTCTATTTCAAATTTTAATTCCATATTCGAGAATAACTGTTCATGAGAAGCAAATTCTTCCAGTGAATTGAATTTTGATCATATTTTGGCACCTGCCCATCTTAGTGTTTAGATTTATCAGTAAATTACTGCAAAGCAATTATTGAAGTAACAATGCGTTAGGTCAATGCGTTTCGCGCTGCAGTCGGCTCCTAAGGCTGCAAAAAGATTTCAGTAATTGATATTCGTCGACTAATTTGCATACTTTGTACCTTTATTCAGTTTTTTTTATAGCTAAGGCTTTTCTGCAGCAAAAGCCTAAAGCAGCATTTTTTAAGCAGCACAAGCAACAAGTTGGAATAGTTCAGAATTTTTTTTTACTCATTGAGGGCGATTGTACCTCCTGTAATGCAGCCGGTTTCATTGCTTCTATCTTCTTCCGCTTTTCACTCTCGACTTTACTGCCTTTGCATTCTCATGTCTTTGAGGTATTTCCACCATAAAATTACTTAAATGTCATTCAACTCATATTTTGTTTAGTTATAGAAAAACGCGCCCTTGTTTGATATGAATGACAGAATCCTTCCTCTTCCTCTTGCCTCCCTCTTGGATTTTTATGAAGCATCCTCCTTTTATGCATCACGCGCCGGCATGTTTTAGGAGATTCACTTCCTTATCCTAAGCGACTTAGGTCCTCCTTTTCTTTCTCGTCCCATCGTCTCTCCTCCCCTCACCGAATCTCTAGTGATTCTGAAGTGGTTCTCATATTTTCCCCTCTCCCCGCTCCCATCTCAACCGAACGTCTTCCCTTATCCGCGTCTCCCTGCGCTGCAAAGTACGCGATTCAGCGTCTTTCGTCGTGGTTCCACTGCCTCCAATCGCCCCTCTCTCCCTCCACGGTGGTCTATCCAGCCAGTTCCCCGGCTTTTCTCGCTTCATCATCAACGCTTCTACCCTCTTGACGAATTGTTTTTGTCGTAATTCCGTATTTTGCGAATGCTTGAGGACGAAAAAATAGATTTGAAGCAAATATAGCTCGTGACGGCCTTCCACGATTGTAACGTCTGTTTAGGGCGAAATTACGACCGACGTATTTTGTCGTGATGAAGACGGTCGGTAGCGTTCTCGGAGCTTGGTGATTATATTGGAGTGGATTCCATTACGATGGCCGGACCTTGACGGTGTCATCAACGGACACTGAGTGAACCTAGTCAAAGTCAAACTTTTTCGTCACGCCACGCTACCGGCAACTATTCAGAGGAGAGTTTTTCTCAATATTTACTAAATTTCATTTCCAGATTGTCCTTGATTTCTTTTTAACTTTACAGTAAAACATAATCAACCTTCTTGAAGAACTATTTGCCAGTATTGTCAGCGGATTATTTATATTTTGTTTTTAGAATGTGAAAACAAGCAGTCACTTCGCAAATTTTCACAACTCCGTTTGCAAAAACGGTAAACAATTGGCGTTGATACTCCCTTTTATCGCAATTCCATCTGTCTTGATACGACGACGACGAGACGACGAATAACTGAACACCCCCGTCCGTCTCCGCTACGTCAGAAAACGTCGATCGTAATCCCACCCTTAAACTCCTTCACCGACGTCTAAGAACGTTGAATTCTGCTCAAATACTTACAAATAGTGGTTGCGAAATATGGTGGCAGTAGAACAGATCGTAGATTACAGGTAGTAGAAAAGATTTCAGTAGAAGAGTCCATTTCATACCGCATGCCTGGTCTTGTTTCACTGAGTTAATAGGGATTCTCAGTCATTAATGCAAAAATAAAATTAGGAAATGTATTAAGTTAATTGAACACAAAAATTATTCTATAAGCTATTTATAATCTGTGTAACTGTAAATATTCTTACAATTGTATGCTTCATCCATATTTATTTTGACTTTTCTCCTTGCAGGTAACTGTCCAGATCCGTTGTAGAATCACGTCAACGCTCTGTTTACTCTGTAAGTAATCATTACCCGCAATTTTCGTCCGAGAATTGTAAAGTGATTGATTGAAATGAAAAACTTCGTGAATTCCGCATAAATAAGCTTTCATAACGACCTAGGTTACGTCACTGAACGGAAAGTGCAGTCATCAGTTAAAGTACAGTTTGTTTACACACAATATACACTGAAGAGGCATTGGGGGTGGAAACGGTGACAAGGAGGTGGGACAGGGTTCGGCTGGGGGGTATTTGGTATTTCTTTATTACATCGAAGGTACAAAAGGACTAAAAAGTCCTGCGAGAGTACCATTAACAAATTCAATTTATATAAAATACAATGTCAGATTAGTCCATCTCACAAGAGATAGAACGCGCATACATTATTAAATAAACAAATGAATTGTGACAAATTAACAACCAAAAAAATATATAACTAGATAAAACTACAAGTGAGCAGTAATACCATGCTGTAATTTAGTGAGGTAGTCACGTAAACGGGATTTAAAAAGGTTATAATTTTGTATCGTGCATATGGTTTCAGGTAGAGTATTCCATATTATAGGAGCAAATATCCAAAATGCCCCTCTAAACTTATCTGTACGATGTAATGGTACACGGAGCATGGAGTTACTAGCTCTTAGATTACAATTACGGATGGTATTGGAAAGGCGGAGTTTGGTAGCGAGATATTCAGGGGAGTTCGTTAGAAGTATTTTCTTTAGAAGTAATATAGCCGAATGTTTGCGTCTGTTATCAATATTTAGCCAAGATAAAGCTTTAATGTATTCCGAGATGTGAGAGTCCTTACTTAGATCAAAGACAAACCTTGCTCAAGCGTTCTGGATCCTTTGCATTTTGAGTGATGAAATAGGGAAGGGGAAGTGAGGGGGAAGGGAGGGGTAGAGAGGGGAAGGGGAAAAGAGTAAAGAAAGGGGTTAGAGGAAAGCAAGGAGGTTGGTCGCCGTGGGTGGGAGGCTGGGAGCTACTGTGGTACCGTATGTCACGACCGTGTCGCAAGGCGGAGGGGGGGTGTAGGTGAGGGTTCGGAGGGTGAATGGTGACTTCATGTGATGGGAGGTTCAGCGTAGGGGAATGGGATTGAAAAAGAATGTCATTAAGTTCAATACATTTGTCACGTTTTACATATCTTAGAATTTCAACTTGCCGTTTTAAGATGCCGTTCAACTTGCCGTTTTCAAGTTTATTTTCAAATATGAAGCAGTTCCACAAAGTCGAATTGGATACAATTTACTATATTGCTCAAGAGGGTCCAACTTGGGATATTCCATTTGGGGGATTTCGGTTTCAAAACTGCTGTGTCGGTTGTGTTTCTTCAAATAATTGGTAGTAGGTAAATGGTTCTGCCATACAGAGTAATTGGTTCTGCCATAAAATTACACTGCCTATCCAAACAGATCTTTGTTCAGAAGCTTCCTGAAAGAGGTTAATGCTTCGGATAGAAGTTCAATTCATAGTTGCTTCTTCTGTATAATAGGATTAATGATTATTAGTGTAATTTTCATAAAGCATTGAGGCGATGAATAAATGTTTTCGTCTCCGGGGATTTAGGGTGAAGTCAACCAAATTTAAGAATGGTGGGCACTCATGTTATTTACTTCTCATATTTTAGTGGTGTATACGATGGCAGACCTTTTATTGAAGTCTAATAATTTTTTGAGCCCTCTAGTACATGTTTCAAGCGAAGGAATTGATAATTAAAGTGCATGGGATTTTTAAAAAGTCACGTGATGCAAAACGGCATCTCAATCGTCTGACGTCACCGCCCGGTAGCCCTTCTCTCCTCCACGTATATTCCTACTGGAATGATCTAATCAATCTAGTTCACTGTGCTCCAATGAGTAAATAGAAACGATTGTTTTTGGCTGATTTGGTTAACCGGCTAAATGTTACGTGGGCATACGTCATATTCAGTGGCAGCGATACCATTCTTTGACGTCATCCGCCAGGTTTACGATTACGTAATGTTTTGAAGCTAATTATCGCGCGAAGCATTAAGTAGAAATATTTTCACATTACGACCTCGTGCGTCCACAGAATTTGGGCCCTTCGTATTTAACAATATGAACGTTGCATATGAATAAACTTAAAAAATTATGAATATTCCCCATTTCCCACTGAATGTAAGCAACGGTATGAACGGTCATTGAGAAATCAAATGGTGTGAATCTCGATTAGTTGATTTTAAATGTGCTTAATGATGTTTTAGCGTAATGTTCATAAGTGATGGAAGCTATCAAAGGTATATTTATTGGCTCCGGAGTTCCAGAATAAAGTCAAAGGATTGAACGATCAGCGTGAAACCAAATCAATTCCTCGAATCCTCTCTCACGCCAACAAGTCTCCACTCCATCCTCTTTTATTCCCTTCCCTGTCTCATTAACTTCCCCGCCCCACCCACTCATCTTATTCTCCGTCCTTCCCATCAACCTCTCCTTCTCTTAATCCACTCCGTCTCTTTTCTTAATCCATTTGATCCTCCTCTTCCCTCGCGAGAGAGGAGTTCACTTCTTGCGACGAAATCGTATCCATTTCGCGATATTCTTCCGAGAGTCCCCTTCCCTACCCAAAAAAACCATAAGGTTTTCCCTCTGCCTTCACATGCGAACTCTAAAAACAGCCTTCATCTCGCCTCAGGGAAGATTTATATCCCAGCCGCCTTCTTTCCCCACCGAGAGAAAGAAATAAGTATTATATGCGCCGTCCCGTGGGTTTCATTCTCAAAAATACACGCACGTAATCTCTTAGTCTTCTTCAGCTCCGTCTTTCTGGGGGATTTTATGTCACTTTAGTGAGTGGAAGTTATGATGGTTTAGTTCCGACATTTTTGTGGTTCTCATAGAAGAAAATCATCATCCTACCAAGTAACTGCTTCAACAGAATATAGTATAGGATAATTTCCATCCTATTGTTCTTCAAATTACCAATGGAGGAAGGAAATATTATCAACAGCAGTCTTCAATCCAGAGATTGGGTTGCTGCTGCTCTAACCATCACTCTTCTATAAGCTAATCTTAATATTCCTCCATAAATCTTCATTCTAACTAATCTCATCATTCGCCTGATGTAGGAATTCAATCTTGATGAGTCTACCTATTCATTTCTCCTCTCGTAAATATTTTCAGGTTTCTTTCTGTGACGAATAGGACCAAAATGTTTTTTTTTAATATGAGGAATTCACAGTCTTGTGTCAATTTCGTGGGTAAATGACGTAATGTGCGTTTCTATTCGTAAATAAAATAAAGGAGGATTTCTTATATTTGGAAAAATTAGTCTGCTGTACTCGTTGAGATGACGTTGAGGTTTTAGTTATTCGAGGATTCCTTTAATTACTGTAAATGCTGGAAAGAGTCGTTTTTTTGGGCTCAGAAAATTTAGTCACTGAAAATTATAATTCTTAAATAATCAGTACCTTTCGTTATTACATTTATATTGTAGCCTCGACTGAGTCCTGGGGAGGGATTACGGTTTCTTCTTTCGTCGTTATCCAAAATGCAAACCGCTGTAGAAGGGCAATGTTCATAGCTATTTCCTTGGAACGCACTTTATCAATTAAAACTAGATATTTAAAGCACGTGACGACATTTGAAGATTGACCATCACGTTTTCGCTCTCTTGAGATAAATTGTAATATAACGATAACGCGAGCGATTGCGTTATGGAGAGTCATGATAGTGCCCCTGATCTACCGATGTTTCGTTTTATTGGTGTAACAAGGACGTATGATGTGACTGTACCTAATCGATTTAGTTCATGCTTTGAACGTCAGACTTTGGCAATGGGTTTGATCTTCGTATACACGGGGAATCGTAAGCTTTCATTGTATCATAACAGCGCACCGTTATGATAAAATGAGAGCCGCTCTTCACTTAGCTTAACTCACCTTAGGATTTCCTCACCTCGCCGTGGCGTCACAAAGTTAAGAGCGGTGAAGCACGGAACTATATTTTTCGTAATTTATTTTCGCACATTAGACTTCGATAATATTCGGGTTTTTAATTTCCCGGGGTAATCTTAGTCCTTGTTACCTAGTTACCTTGGGTAATCGGGACTTCACTGCACTAGTTTGGGCATGTTTCTGATATAATAGAGTAGGTATTATAGGGCTAAATTATGTGTGTAACTTAATAATTTCCTCCCTTTCCTTTCCATACGGTCCATTTCTAAGGCCTTCAAAACACTCATGGCAACGGTAAATCGGTTTCACTTGTCAGGGATGAATTGGAGAAATTCTGAAGCTAATTTAGTTGAAAATCACGAGGAAAACCGAAAACGTATTCATAGTTATTTTTCATGATTAGCGTTTCTTTTGGGCCTGAATAACATCCATCAGCAGTTTTTCGGTGGTAAACCAAAACGACGGTGCGCCCAGAAGATTAAAAGGTTTTCATGAATCGAAAATCAAAAGAGAATAAATTCATCCATGAAATTTGAATATATGGTGTTATGAATTGAAAAAGAAACAAAAACTCGTTGAACATCAATGAATAACTTAAGGATAAATATTCAGTCATGGCCAATTTCATTCGTAAACAGACTACATTCCTTCGATAAATAAAGATTCGGATTTGATTGTATTCATTAATATATCTGAATTAGTTATTTTTCAAAAATAATTTCTCTTTCAACCTTTGAGTGTTAAAAAAACGTTCTTACCGGAATTCCACGGGAAGAGATTTACACAGGTCAAGAGAGAATTAATCGAGAGGGAAAAATTTGTTTTTTTTCCTCAAAGCAAAACGGACGAAAAACTGAATGGTATAAATTTTACTCGGAGAGAAGAATTTCCATTGCCTTCGAACATTACCGTAGGTAAATGTTTACGCTTAATGTCAATTCGGGTAAAAATATGTAATAAAAGTGACGTTATGGCTCTTCAAAAATCTTTTCCAAGTTGCAATTCATAGTTTACTTCGCTATCAGAAATATTTGGAGGGCGATTACCGTAATTCATAAGAATTTGACCGTAGCCCCAATAGCCCGCAAGTTTATTTAAGAGATTAAGACACGTAAGTGTCATCTCATTGTGCAGCGTGCCCTGAGAAGTGTATAATTAACCACGAAATAAATGCACCTTGCTTATACTTTACCGTCAAGTAATAACTTTTCATCATTGGTGCTAATATACGTATCGAAAGTTAAGGTAGGATGAATTACCAACCAAGATCTGAATAGGTCATTTGTTCGTCAAGTGCGTAACATCGAGTAGATTTCTCATTCAAGTCGGACGCAAATGAGATACAATAATTATAACCAATAGTGGATAATTGCACGGCCGAAGAGTAACGGGAATTGGTATTCACCTCCCATTTGATGGTTCATTTGACAAGGAAGCTTTTCGAGGTAATAAAATTCCACTTCGATTGATTGTAATATTCTAGGAGTTGCTGATATGATATTAAAACAAACGTTAACAGATACTCAAAAAGGGGTGTTGCACTTATGGCCAATATTAATTTTTATCCTATCAGTTTATCGGACTCAATTGAAATAGATTAGTAGTCTTGAACGTGAAGTTGCAAAAACGTGAAATTGATGTATGCATAAAAAACCTGAACTTAGTAACAAATACTATAAAAGAATTAACTTTTTAAAATCACTAATCCAGGACAACTTTAAAACTTAAAAACATCAATTTCCATATTACAGCAATTTGATTATTACAAAATGAATAAAAACATTCATACCGAAAAAAACTCACAATCTATGTTATTTGAATCAAAACCAGGTATGAATTGTTAAAAAAGGAAACACAAGTGGGACTATTGGCTGTCCAAAAAAACGTTGAATGATGAACAGACTGGTAGGAGGTGGAATTTAATTAATTTTTTATACGATTCCAATGGTATTTTGAATTGATGTTGTACATGTGTGCTCACTTAAGTGACATTATGGTTTTTCATGAAGTTTTCCATTTTACTTTTAGCCTTAATGAATATTTATAAATTAACCGAAACGTTGGCAATAGGTGCATAAGTGATTGGAAGAAATTGACCTAACCCTTAAAAAACAAAAACTAGAATAATATTAATTTTTTATCAATAAAAACGTGTATAACAACGGAATAGACGATGAATAATTATAACGAAAAATTTACAAGCCTAGAGTGAAAGCGATTGGACATTTATTATGCACGGCTACTTTTGTGATAGTGAAAGTGAAAAAAAGAAAAATGGAAGATGGGAGACAATAACGTAAAATGATGCTGCTGACGTGAAAGGACTGAATTATTTGGGTAAAAAAACTGACGTTGATGTTAAGGGACGTGAAACGAAGCCAGTTCCCCTCCATTGTCTTCCGCAGGCTGGACAATGGGGGAGGACGAGGCAACGTGAGCTGTCATAGACAGGGAAAGTGAGCGTTTTGAGTGCAGGCACAGAGGGCTCTTTCTCCTCATGAGCGATTCCATGCGTGTGCGAAGCCAGCAAATTTTTGCTGACGTGTTCTCGGAAATGTTCAAGCTGGAATAAAAGAAACAATTTCCAGTAAATTTCCCAAGCCAAAGAAGCGTTTTAGAAGAGAAAGGGAATTGTCGTACGAGTGGGGTCTGAGGAGAGAAATAAAGAAAAGTGAAAGTGATTAGTGAAAGCTATAACAGGGAGCATGTCACTGTATCGCCCCGGAAACTTTGCCATCGCGGAGACAGGATGCTGGTAGAAAGATATGGGATGAAGATAAATTATAATAAAAACGAAGGAAATAGATTTTCTAAAAATCAAAAGACGGGATTGAATTTAAGGATGGGAGGGCATGAAATTGAACAGATAGAGCAATTTACGTATCTGGTAGTATTTTGGAGAAAAATGGCTTTATTGGTAAGTCATCAAATGTAGAATTGCCCTTCCCAAAGGAGAATTTTCTAAGAGAAGGGCTTGATCAAGGGGACTCTGAGAAGAGACATAAAGAAAAGACTGGTGAAAACCTTAATATGGAGCGTGGCGCTGTATGGGTCGGAAACGAGGTTATTGTGGAGGAAGGATGTATGTAGACTGGAGATATTTGAGATGTGGGTTTGCAGAAGGATAGAGAGGGTGAGCCGGGTGGCGAGGAATTCGAACGAGGAGAGGAAGTTGGTGGCGGTGGTTCAGAGAAGGTAGAAAGGCTGAATGGAAGACGTTTGGAAAGGAGAGGGCATGTAGAAGAAGGTAATAGAGGGGAGAACTCTGAGGAAGCGTGGAAGATGATAGAAATTTTGGTCGACATTAGGAGAGGTAGAGTAGGATGTGAAACTCAAGAGAAACTGTTCTACGGAGCTCAACGACATGCATTGAGCAGTCTGTTGTCAGTCACCGCCAGCGGAGATTTCAGTATGAAAGACAAGAACTAAAATAAGTTACACTCAGTGATATGCTCACAGTAAAATGCGAAGAGCTTCGTAAATTTTTACATTTAAATTTCATTCCCTTTGCGGCGTTCAAATTACGTTCCAAACACTTGCGGCCTTGTCAAAGAGAATTAGGTTGAACGCCAAGAAAAGTCTGCTCGGATACAGTGGAGGTCACTACATGGACATACTCCCGCACGATGTAGGTCAGAGCAGCAGTAATACCGTCGTTACAGTCCTACGCCGGGTGAATAACCCCGGTCATAGATCACTGGGGTTATTGAGTAAGGGATTTAGGGCACCTGAATATATGGGTGGAATAATACAGCCACCGCAGTCGGGCAGTTGGAAATCATTTGGCGATTGCACGTGTGAATTTATAACGTAATGAAGTGAGAAGTTTTACATGAGGAATGAAGAGGACGACGTATGCTTTGACGACGAAAGAAATATTGCACTTACATAAAGGTTTGCCCCTGTCAAAATCTTGAGGATTTTTGCTGTATCCCATTTAAGCCTAATCTTAAACGGTAGGTATCCTAATAATATTTAAAAAACAGTAAGTTTTATATATTTTGTTATCTTCTTTGTTTGTGAGTTTGGCCTACTATGGACCGCGTGGAACAATTCGTTTGCTTTGTTATCTTTCTTTTCTCCCCAAATTTCTTCATTCTCAGTGGTTCCTCCTTTATTTTGACCAGGTGTTTTTGGCCTTTTTACTGAGCTTTTTTTGCTTTCATTTTGCTATTTTCCTCATCAACCTGTCTCCTAAAAATCTCTTTAATCCAGGTATCTTATGACAGATTTAGTTATTATTTTATAAATATGAGATATTTTTCCTCTAAAACGAGGCCGAATTTATTGAATTCTTAGTATGTGAAGTGATATATCGCTAGAGCTACCTTTAACCTCACGGGTTGAAGTACCCGGACCGATATTTGATCGGGAACTTTGAGTTTCTTTATTTTCTCCCCCGAGCCGCATTCCCCGAACACTTCCGAGGCTCCCCTCCTACTCTATGGGGGGCACTTCATCACTTTCAGCATTTAATACCGCAGTGGCGCTCTTCCAAGACCGCTTCGTCCCAAGTCCTCCCGCCTTTCTTTCCACGAGCGCTTCTTCGCACCTCCTCCTCTTCCGTCTCTCCTCTTGCGTCTCCTCCTCCCTCCTACTCATTCTCTTCGTCCTCCGGCCATTCTCCTTCGCGCCGGGCCAAAAAAAGCGCGGCCCGCGAGCCTATGGACAAAAAAATGGGCTAGAAGGGCTCGGGACAAATCTCTTTGGCTCTTCCCTTCCCTCCGTAAGGAAGCGCGTAGAAAGGGAATCCGGATGTGATCTTTATATTAAGTGCCTTGTTAGTTTCGTCGTTACCTGCTCGATTACTTTTGGCATATCAGAGGAGGAAATACTCGGTTCGGTCATTAACGCGCGCTGTCCAGTTAATTATGTGAGATTCACGTGGGGGGGAAAACGGATGATGGACGTGCCCAGACCATTCAGTAAATATGGAGCAATAAATTGCAAACTAATAATGAAATTATAAAATATCATGGGGCTAGAATATGACGATTGTTGTGACGTCAGACTCGGTAAGGGCGGAATTACGCTTGACGTTTCCTGAAGTGAAGGAAACGGACGTTGGCGTTCAGTTTTCCGTCGTCTTGCCGTCAATGAGAAGTGAATTACGATTGGCGCTGATACTCGCGTCAATCGTTGACTATTACTCCAAGCAATACCCTAAATGGTTGCAAAGTAGCTGTTTATTTTCAAATTTCATAATGCAAATATAATTAATCCGAAAAAATATCAACTAATATTGCTTCATAAGGGTTTATTTTGTTCATTGTAAAGTTAAAATGTAAGGTGGACAATCTGGAAATGAAACGTAGTGAAAATCGAATAAAATATTTCCTCTATAATGGATCCACATTCATTCTAGAACGCATTCATGCACGAGTCTTCACTTTGACGTCCTTCGTAATTTTCTCGATGTATCCTGTTCCTGTTATTCCTTGATAATTATGTATGAATGGGATATCGGATGACTTCAGGAGAGACTGAGGATGTGTGAGGTATGTGAAATTTAAGAGAGACCTGATGGCGAGTATGATGGAAAGTGAGAAGATGTCCCCGAACTTCAGGTGCTAGGATAAGGACTGTCCAAAAGTCTACCTATCAGGTGGTAGAATACCCAAATGAACGACATGAATCACCACTTATGCTAATCAGCCGCGACTCTTCTCCATGATCGGGACACTCACTCCGTCAAATTTCCACGTTGAACCATTCCTGCGAGGTGGCTTTTGGTCGTCCGCATGAATGAGTCAGTCATTTGATAGGAACTCCCTCTTCTTATTCCTGCTTTCCTTCATGAATACTTTCTCGTTACAGATAATGCATTCCCTAAAATGCTCAGTCCTTTCGCTACACCCTTCCCTGGCTTGCCGAGACGAAGCCGTTCCTTACCGCGATAAGCCCTTCGGTCTTTCGGGGCATGAAGCCTTATCATCCGGTGTAAAAGGACAGTTTAATTAGTTTGGAGATGGGAAAGGGTCACGGACAGGAAGGACAAGTGATGCTCGGTAGGCTGGATACCGTTTCCTTGCGATAAGAATGGAGAGAGAGAGAGAGAGCGGGGAATCTCTGAAGAATTTAATTGCGTCGGCTCTCGAGCAGGTGGCAGTTGAAACGTCTGGACTGTGCAGCACACTTAAGGCGGACTGGGGAAGAAAGCCTGGGATTCTCGTCGTGCATCACTGTGTATGACTTCTGGAAAATGAATTTATCTATCTCTTGGAGCGTGTGCAATATAATTTGGAAATTTTTCCAGATTTTTCTTGGTGCAGTCACGTTTTTAACCCTCAAAACTTTACATCGTGCCCAGGTTCTCAAATATGTGCTTCTGATCTTTGATATATGTGTATAATCACTTGATTTTTTTAAGGTCCAAAAAACTTTTTGTAAGTAATCCAATTGAGAAGTAAGAATTTGTGCCGAAATATAAAGTTAAAATCTCTTGATAGTGTTTTCATGCTGTGCCTTAGCTTTTAATAAGTTTTGTGATGCTTTAAATTAAGCATTCTCTATATATTTGTTTTAAAACGCAGTGCGTGAATTTCAGCCTTGATGTGACGGGATGCGGATGAATTGCGATAGCGAATTAAGTACCTTTTCAGCAAAAGAAGGTTGATGACGGCGACCTTGTGTAAGAATGCGAAGAAAAGTTTCAGAGTGCTGCTTTGTTTGGTTCAGAAAGGTGGACTCTGAGGAAAGAGGATGAGAACAGATTGCAGAAGTTCGAGGCGAGATCGTTGAAAGGAAAAAGTTTTGTGAACGGAAAGAAAAATGCCAAAGGAAATGAGGATGCAATAGCAAGTGGTTGGAACTGATCATAAGAGGCGAAGGGATGCTGAAGACTGTGATAGAGGGGAGGATGTTGGGTAATCGGGGACGAGGAAGAAATAGAATATGCTTTATTTATAGGACGAAGAGAGACGGAACGTATGCCTAACTTAATAATGAAATAGTGTGTGTAGACAAGTAGCCCCTACGTTAAGAATAGTGTGTGGTTCCTAGTAACCTGACATCAAGGGTTAATTGGACGCAAGGCTACAAAAAAATACCAGTGGACTTACCTAATATCCCCTCAGCAATTTTAAAAATATGGTAGGAGTGCGTATATTTTATTTAACTATCTGAATTTTTAGTTGCTTAAATATACTATATATAAGCTCAATTTCTGCAATTTAAGAAATATATAAATTTTTGAAACCAAAAGCACCCATGACTATCGCAGTCTACCTCTTCGCCTCACACCATTCGCTCCACTGTCATGTATTTGTTTCATTATTTGACTCTCTCCCATTCTCTTGCCTTGTTGAAAACAACGAAGCACACTTTTTTCATGCATGTCCATAACTGGAGCATCTGACCCATATTCTTTCGTTACCCACTCATTCCTAACTCTGTACATCCTACTTTTCCCACAAACACTTCCCAGTTACCCCATTCCCTCTGCATTTAGGCTACTCTTACGCTAATCGTGACATACCCATTTAAATATGCTTTGATTACGTTTAATTTAAGTCAATTTCTGAATTTTACGTTGCTAAAATATACCATAACTAAGTTTAATTCCTGCAGTTCAGGAAAAAAATAAGATTAAGAGACCAAAAGTTTAATCGATTAGTTTTTGTGATAAAGTTATTTGTGAAATATATTTTTTTAATAGGTTCCAAGTAAACTGACGATAGCTCGAGGTTGGGTACGTCCGTCATTTGTGAATACCCGCCTTCCATTGAAATTTTCTCACGTTCGAAGCATTAACCCTTGCGCGCCAAGGCGAATGTAATTTTTTTCCCAAAACGCTCTCACTATCCTTCGGGACAAAGGTCGGGGCACCAACCCTCTGTTCTATCCCACGGTGGTGCCATACCGTTCCCCGATTCCCTTCCACCGCTGTCTCCCTGATTTGCAACTTTCATCGCCCTCGCAATTACAGATTGATCTGTTTGTCTCACGGCGTAGCCGTGAGGGGAAAGTAGGAATAGGGTTACGGACATTGCCCTTTTCGCATAAGGTTTCACTATCATCACCACATTCCTAAAGCTGTGCGATCCTGGAATTTGAAAATCGCGTATCGAAATGGGAGGAAGATCACATAAATATGGAGAATATATTTGTACCTACTCTGCGATGCAAGCAGTTGCTATTGCATTTAATGATGCCACATCGCATGATATCACTTATGAATTCAGATCGATTGTCACATCCGCGCCACAAATCGCTGAATACCGTAATTTCAGTCATGTCGCTTATTCAATAGTCTAGCCATTGCATCGCTAACATGAGAGAGCAATATTCTGCATTTACTTCATGCTAGCGATTGCACTGCGCTATTGTAAGATATTTCATTACATCGCATTATAAGGGATAATAACTCGTTGCAAATGTCGCTCGTCGTTATGTTACAATATGTTAACAAATACATAAGTTCAAGTGAAAAATTTGTTAATAAACCAATTGATAAATGTGTCAAAATGTGTTAATGAATAAATAAATAAAAGTTGTTTGGGTTTTTCACCCATTAACTGCCAGTTCAAAAACTTGAAATGAGACACTCGAGCATCAAATCCGATTCAACGTCGTAATATTATCGCGCTACGCCATATTCTCCTTTAGACCTCTCTCCCTTGATAATCGCAAGTCCCATTCAGATGCCCGGTGAACAATCGCCGTCTGGTTTCCTGTCGCAGTTCGCCGTCATGAAGGCACTCACGCACAATGACCCCTGGCCACCGCGTACAAACACAGGAACGCCACTCTGGTTCGGCTCCTTTAATTAGAGGTGGCTGCGGCCGTGGCGAAGTTGGGTGGCTGTCGTTTCGGGGGGTGGGGGGTTAGGGAAGGATAAGGAAGGCGAAGCAGGTGGGGTGGGAGAAAGTTACCCTAGGGGCACTTCCGCTGGTGACAGGCAGCCCACAGCTTTCGTGCGTTCCAGGTGCAAACCCTTTTACCACAAACTCCCCCTCACCTTCGTACATCCCCTCCCATTATGATTATCATCATTCGACTCTTCTCATCGAATGGCTGAAAACAGTCACCGATTCCGGGTATTCATGCTAAATGGATAAGGGTTATCTGTTGACTATAAATATAATAGGCATTCATTTTAATTTGTTCGGCAGATTAAGAAATTTCCTCACGATTTCTTCAGTACCCCAAATTTTTGTACTTGCTGGGTGATAGATGGTTGTAAGTTAATTATGTGAAGACTTTTGGAGAGACTTTTGGAACTTTTCCTGTGGAGGAAATAATAATGAGGAGGATAATGAAATCCTCCTGTTTCCACATTTTGCTTATTTCTTTAGCCATTATTATCAAGGTAATCTACCGGTTAAGGTTGGTTTAAGTGGAAGAGAGTTAGAAATCCACTTGATGCTTTTACAAGCGTGGACCTCTGTCTTATTACATAATGTCTATCTTCTTCTCAGTATACGTCCTCTTCATCCCGTTCGTAGAGCCTATTCTTTTTCTTCCCCTTTCCCCCCTCACCCAACCCAGGATCCCCTCAATCGCGGCTTTTACAATCCCTTTGCCCCTCATATCCCTCCCTTATCTGGGGTTTACTTTTGTATTTCATTTTGTTTGTTTTCCCGGAGCCCTGGTTCATCTTCATCAGCCGTCATAAATCCAAAGATTCGATTGTTCCAGCTCTCCACTTCAATCTCCTATCAGATAACCGCTTCGTTCATGCACGAGTCTTCACTTTGTCGTCCTTCGTAATTTGCTCTATTATCTTTGAGGTGTTATTCTTCCTCGATAATTATTCTGATCTATTTCTCCTTCCACTATTGCTTTCAATGAATGACGTACTCTTAGCGACAAATTTATTTCGTCTCGGTGAGACTAAATACTCAACACTTAAAGCAGTCGTTACCCCGACCACCATCGCGAGCCCTGCCCGAGCATACTCCTCGCCATATTAAGCGTCGCCGGCATACCCGTCGCGACGCTCCGCTAATGCAAGTGACAGTGCTTCCTTCCTATGTGCTTGCTCGCTTCGTGAGCGCTGACGGGCGACTGGTCCACGGACTCCTCTTCTCACGTCCGGCGAAGTTCCGGCCGAAATGTCGCCTTCACTGTCCCCGGGAGGGGCACTGCTGGCTGTGGCGGCGAAGGGACGCGACGCGACGGTGGCCAGGCGCGCGGAATAATGGGACTACTCCTTGTTTCCGGGAAAGTGTCACTCTCCAGGATCGCGCACCGAGTACCAACTCAACTCATTTGTTTTCAAAGTGCAGAACGTGCCCCAAAAAGTATGAGAGTTGGGGGCGGAGGGATTGTGAGAAGTCATACCGGGAAAAACTCAAGATTCCTCTTTCCATCATCGTTACAAACAATGAGAAATGAACTAGCTCGTAGGCTTCCGCGGATATAGTGTTGACTGTTTAATCTTTCGGGATTCATTCCGCGAGATTTAAAATTGTAAAAAACAATATTTCGCTGGTCCTCCTGCCAGCTTCATCAGGTTAACTGAACTGATTCTTTAGTCTCGCTCGTCTTTATATATATGTGAGAACTCCCATTGTTGTCGGAATTTAAATTTGAAAAATTCGTTTGAGCTTTCTACTTAACGTGTAACCGTCTTCTCGGTTGACGTTCTCCGGTCTCTTCACAATTTCTATAGCCTCCCTGATTAATCTTGGGTAATACCTGCGTACCTCCCTTGATATTAATTTTGTCTCCTCAAAGTTGAAATTATGAGTGGGGCCGCTGAGATGGTGTTCGGCTATTACAGAAATGCAGTTATTATTATTTTTAATTGCCCGTTGATGCTCTTGGAGGCGTATTTTCAGGGCTCTGCATGTCTGGCCTACATATGGATGTCCAAAGCTGCACAAAACTTCATATATTCCTCCGTAGAGGTTTCGGGGAAGCGGGTCTTTGGCTTTCAGAAGTACGTCGCCTGTCTTCGTCACGCATGTGAATCTCCTAACTACATTGTATTTCAATAGAATTCTGGAGATTTTCTCCGTAGTTCCAGACACATAAGGGATAGTGGCATATGCCTTTGGCTTCTCTCTGTTTTCTGTCGGGTCAGTGGGATTTTCATTTCGGACCACGAGAGCATTTCTTTCTTCTTTCCGTGCAGTTTTCAAGATGTAATCACGGCGGAAACCATTTTTCTCAAATGCCCTTAATAAGTGCTGTTTTTCGCCGGCAATGGAATCGGCGTCAGAGATCGTAAAAGTTCGATGATACAGCGTTCTCATGACTTGAGGCTTTCTGTTGAGGGTGGTGGTGCGATGTGGCATGTAGGTAGCGGTCTGTGTGGGTACATTTCCGGTACACAGAATGACCTAATGTCCCATCTTCTTTCTTCTGGACCATAACGTCTAAGAATGGAAGGCGGTTGTTCTTTTCTATTTCCATTGTAAATTTAATAGAGTTGCTTTGTCCATTTAGATGTTGCAGGAACTTTTCCAGCTCTTCTTTTCCGTGAGGCCAATGTTTTGTTTCGTTTTCTTGTTTTTTGCAATTTTAAACATCGCGGAATGAATCCCGAAAGATTAAACAGTCAATGAGAACTAAACGTTTGAATAAACAACCATAGGTTTATGGAAATAATGTACGCAACATGGAAACCCATTCTGAGTGAACCCCTCTCATAAATTCTCCTCAAAAAAGCTCGGAAGATCGTCAGCGGAGGAGGGCAACAGTTAGCTAATTAACGGTCACCTGAGCTTCCAGGATGGTATATAAGTCGGTAAATATTTTTGACGCAGGATGGTATACACGGCGGTCAATTTTTACAGAGGATTAATACAACCCTGATGATGATGAGCGAGATGACCATCAAAACGTTGGATAAAATGGAATAATTGACCCTGGGTGAAACTCGAGAAGAGTACACGTAAAGGATAGATTTGCTTACATTGTTAACTACACAATGGTGCCCGTTGAAACTCAATAGGAATATGGAAAACAAAAATGTTGCAAAGGATCAAAAGAATCCTCCCAAAATGGCGTTCAAAATGCATGTAATATGTAGCAGTAGGTAACCACACTTGAAGAGGTTGGGATGAAAAAAATACCCTTACTAAAATCTCTCGCTGTAATCCTGATATATTGATCATTTAACCTAAGCCATAAATGCCTCTGGCATAAGCTCCCAAGGACTGGTAAAATCGAAATATATTCGTGGAATAATCTGCATAATCTTATAGGTTAACCCGCTCTGATCCTAGTTTCCTTCACATCCCCCAAGTCCATACCAAACTTTATCTTAATTCCTTCCATATTACCTCCTCCAAGTTTTGGAACTCCCTACCCTCTCACATTATCTTCTTCCTCATCTCTCCAACCATTCAAAGATAAATTATTTTCTTATTTTTGAAAACTCGACATTAAATTGTTGTTAATGTTTAAGTATTTATAAATTTGGCTAAAAGTATAGGCTAAATTTGTGTAACACGATTATTCGAGCAGAATGTACAATTTGCTTATTGTTTACTTGCTGCAATGGGTTACCCCTAGAACATCCAATAGACTGGTCAAGTAATTACGCCATATTACTTTCCAAACTATATTTTCCTGTATATCTAGCATATTGGCCTCGCATTTGTTTGGAGAAGATCACTTTGGCTAACTAATGTTAGTGACGCCATGCTTTACCACTCCATTCGTAACTGCAAGTAACTTTTTAAAAATATTGTTGAAATAGAATAAAATTTTACGATTTAAAAATATTTAGGGAAAAAACACAAAGCGTTTACAGAAATTGACTGAAAGGATTATAAACTTGAATCATTCAGTCATCCGGTACTAAGTACTCCGAGCCAATATCAGGAGTGCAAGTAATATAAATAAGAAACCTCTCCACCATATCCAATGGTTTTCTTAAGCAAGTAAAAGTTGATTTAAAGAAGGCCCCGCATAGGATCCGTTGGGGCCCTTTCTAATGTAGCTTTTTAGTTATTTCAGGTCCTAGGAAACATGCGTATCAAATTATTTTCGAATTCTTCCTGGAGTTTGTAAGTCCAACAAACGGAATTTCAGTTTCATAGGTATCATTTTTTAAATGTATTCTTCCAAGCACCAACTCTGTAAATGATGTTTTGTAAATCAGGAAGTTTGGTACCCTGGAAAGCCATTGGCTCGTATTTATTATACCTTCAACTAATCAACATTTATCGTCATGGTATGCATGAAATAACTCGATAAGTATATTATGATAAAATAAAAAGTGGTGCGTTAAGGAAAAAAATAACAATGTACTTTCTAACGGACAGAAAAATTTGACTATGTAAGCCAGAAATAAAACAATTAACCTAATGAAACTATATTTCAATATTTTGCCAAGTCATTGTTTAACTAATCTAAGATAGCCATGGCAATTTCTTACTTCTTTTATGCTGTTGTACTGTTAATTGTATAATTTTGGTCCCATATAAAGAAGGATCTTTTATGCAGTGTTAAATTGCTTTAGGTATTGGGACACAGTGGCCTCTGCAAAGATTAAACAGCCTAGGACTCAATTTGTTTTGGTATATTTTCATATCTTACATAAAATATTTTGAGTAATTTGTAGCAAAATATATTTCCCAGTGGGAGTATCTTTAGACCTATGAAAAGGAGGGAGGAATGTTCATGCGGATTTTTAAGTAACATTGATCTGATAATTTTTTATTTAGAATTATAGATGGTATATAGGTTGTTAGTCTTCTCATCTACGGAACTGACGAGGGGGTCTCTTTGAGAGGAGACGTCAATAAAGGATTGGTGAAAACTCGTGCATGGAGCTTGGTGCTGTTTGGGTCGAAAACTTAGTCTTTGCGGAAAGAAGATAGGAAGAGTATAGGAATTTTGGACAGCATAAGTAGAGGTAGTCAGGGTTTTATTTTTCCAAAATAACTTGACTGGTATGCACATTTCTTTGAATATCTAGTTAGAGTTTAATACCAGATTTCGTATTAAAGCTAAAGGCTAAAGCCATTTAATCGAATAAGATCAAAACGTTCTTTTGTTACGTAAATTATTTAATTTAAAACGTATTACCTCATTTGTTAACGGTCACTACATAAAAATGTGAAATTAGGCCCTGAGAAATTTTAAACAATTTTCACTTGAAATGTTTACACGCAGCAGTTCTTTGATAATTAAAAACGAATAATTAGTAGCTGATTTGATAAATAAGCTTTGTAATTTACGAGGAAGAGGAATTTGAAAAAATTCCATTTAAATTCATTGTTCTCTGTCCCGTTTTAAACATATGTTGAGTAATTGACTTAAACGGTACAATATTGGATTATGAATTTCCGTGACTGGTTAAGCATCCTTTTAGCAACTAGAACAATCAAGAAAACATTAAAATCTTCGCTAATCAGTAGTGGACAGAAATTCTTCTGAGTTAAAAACACACTTTGAATCCTAAGTTTTTCATCCAACCAGTTGGAATAATTCCCTGAATGGTTTTCACGGACTCTCCACCATAGGCAGCATATTATCACGTTCATGTAAACAAACTAGCTGCTATATCGTGTTTTATAATTATTTTTTTAAGTTTTAGGAATCTGTAAAAGCGATATATTGTCTCTGTGGCCATTGTTGGCCATAGAAGGTCAATAAATATTACCAGTGCAAATTTGTTATAGATTTATTGCATTACATAAAAAGAAAAGAAGCACAAAATCTTTCAAATCACAATCACTTGACTTACATGTGCAGCATTATTTATTCAGTAATAGTTGCATGTACGTTTGACTCTTAAGGCCGTTTTACACGATGAAAGATTTTGTACAAACGAATGTACGTGAGATTGTACGTTTGTCTCAACGAAATTAGAACAGGTTCTATTTCCCGTGCAGGCGTTGAGACATTCGCACAAGTGTTCATACAATTTGCCGCTTTACACGATACATTTTGCCTCATGCAAGAGTACACGGAAGAGTTTGTACAAACAAATGTACCGTGTAAAACGGCCTTAATAATGTATTTCTCAATCATCATACATGATTTCTGAATAGGTTGAATAAGAAAGAAAACCTTAGTTCTTGGGTTGCATCTAAAAGACTTCATCCCTCGTTTCTAATACTGGCGGAAAGGTTTGGCAATGGAAGTTATCCGTGCGAAGGGAAATTTTCTTCGGCTATCAGGTGGCTAATAGGATTTTTAATTAGTCTTCTGGTTGTCACCTGGGTGTTTTCAAACACGTATCAATGTTGAGTTTCCACTCAACACCAGAGTCATTACGAACATCACGCGACGTAATCTGTTTTATTAAGTCTCCGCAAATGGTTTGGCCAACTAGAATTCGACGCACGCGTCGGGTATCCCCTCTGATTTGTCCGAGATATCGAAGATGGTCGCATTAACGACTCATACAGCGGCACACCTTGATTCGAAATCGAGTCACGTATCCACTTCGATTTTCCCTCCGAAATAGAATTATACCGTGAACGTATCGTTTTATGGTACTTAACGATTTGTTTTGGACAAACACGGAATGGAAATGTGTGGTGATGACCTTCGTTTCCTTCGATAATAGTTCAAAAGTTTTCTACATTAGGAAAATATTTGCGTGTCATCGTACACCTTTATTTTTCCTGTATTCGAGAAGATTTGTGACGGAGGATCTGGTGCTTTCCTGGCGAATTACTCGAGTGAACTCTTCAAGCTGTTTCTAACAAGATCAGGAGTTTAGGGTGCCGACGCACAGTGGGCTGAAATCGCAAAAAGCTAGCCAAAATTTGAAAAGTGCTTTTTATTTTAACAAGGAGCTAATATTTTGCATTATCATTCTTCATCGATTATTACATGAGGTGAGGCATGTCATTTGTTTCTGTTCTTACGCATTAACAATAAACGAGGGATCAAAGTTTACCAAATTTTGAAAAAATCTCCCGCCTTCAATTTTCTCTGAAATTATTTTATTTTATTTCCTTATCTTAAATATTTATCTTATATAAGAAAATCTCCGAATTCAAGGTCATTCAGAAAATGTTGATATTAAGCTGTGAAATAAAAAATCATATTGATCAATGGAAGTTTTTTACCCATATGATGTAAAAATTCTGTTTCTATTAGCCATCTTTGCTGCTGTTATCAAACAAAATGGCTCACAATGTTTTCAGTCAGTTTTTGCAGTGATGTAGAAAAAAGTTAATGCAGAGATCGAAAGACGTGGAGATATTCTCACATGAGACTCTCAAAAGCCTCTGAAAAGTGACTCAAAAAGTATTTCCTGCGACCGTTTGCGACCCCAAAAATAGTATCGATTTTTCTTATTTGCGGCGGTGTCCGGTCCAGGCTGCTGGCAACTTGGTGCGCGTCAACTTTTATGATTCACTACGGGCAAATATCCTTCTCAATAGCATTATTGAAACCATATATTGCCGGACGCGGCGTTTCGGTGACTACCTCCAGCTTCGTCTTCAGGGTGCTTAAGGTATTTTCAACACTCTGAAGGCTGTGGCGGAATTAATCGTCGAAGCAACGGTACCTGAGCCCCGTGGGAAACATGGAGGTTAGAAAAGAAACGGAGGCGACATAACGCTCGAATCTCGAAGCTAATTCTGCGATTGGAATTGGCATAGTTTAGACCTGTGGTTCCCTTACGTGGGAGATACCACCCTCTAATGGGCACCGCTTTAATGTGGCGAAGCGGGAAGAAACAAATGAGGTGGTAGGGTCCAGGGTCTTTGGCAACCCTCCCTTACCTCTGTTAAAGTGAGTAAATAAGAAAATTGCGTGTAATGGTATAGACATGCGGAGAATAATTTACACTTAACACTGTTCTCCACACTTTATACTTTTAATTGTAAAGTAAGGCACATAGTGTTTACAGTAATTTATTTCTTAAAATACTTTGTCTCAATGATTTATTATTGTGTACCTTTAATAATCGAACGTGATTTCCCTATTATTTTTATGTAAACGCTTACTTGTTTGTGCATTTATCTTTCATCATAATCTACCTTTAACCGGTGATGATGATGATGATGAATCTTCCTCATTTGGTCTAGTTTGTGGTTTTAAAGGTTATGGTTAGGGTAGTGTCGGGTATAGGTTTATGAAACCATAGGGGCGAGGGCTCGAAAATAATAGGGAAATACTGGTTTCGGTCTTACTCTGGCTTACGCTTCGGATGGCCGCTTTTGGTTTTCGTCTACTCTAACAAAAAGTTAAAATCCACAGTTAATGACGTGTTTTTTGACTGGTAGGCCACGCCTACTCGGCACAATATTCTTCCCCTGCATCCCTGTTCCAGCTTTACCTTCACCCATGATCGTTCACGGTCACATGCCTCCTCCTGCTCCTCGTTCGGAAGCCCTCGAATAATTCATCCTTACCTCTAAAGGCATTCCTGAATATCTTACTAGACTGCCTTTTTATGCCCTGAGCACCAATTTTGGGTATCGGGAGGATTTTGATATTTTATCATATTATCTATCAACATTTAGTATGTACTAGAGACATCAGGGAAAGGTTAAATCGACATCGATATCGAAGTTATCGAAGTCTTGTGTCATAGAGCTGGAAGAAATTTGTAAGAAACGCTGATACAAAGATCATCGTCTTCGTCTGTAAAGACCGTTTTACACTAGGCACCTAATTGTGCAAGTTGATGTACAGAAGTTGTTTGAACGAATTAACGGAATTAGAGCAGGGGCTATTTTCCCATCTGTCGTTAATGCATTTGCGCATGCATTCTAGCAATTCACCGCTTTACACGACGCAATTTTCAATGGATATCCATACATACACCAGATTGAGCACAAACGAGCCTCGTGTAAGACGGAGTTAAAGCTTAGTAATTATTGACACTGTGCCAAGCAATAAATGGGACTTATTCTACGCCATAATGCTCTAAAGATGACTATTATCATTGACATATATTGGAACTCAGCCAACAAACCGCAATTTTTCTACTCGAAGGTGAGCTTGGTAAGTGAAAGGAGAACTCAGTAGGCTCAAATCATCGAGACTCGTGAAATTTTCTCGTATTATTGCCGTGAGGGCATTTACTTTCGTTCAATGGGAGCATAAAAAAGTTCAGTTACCTACATTATTGCTAACTACTTGGGGTATTTCGAGACGTATCCTCCGGACTTGAATCCATTGGGGCCCATTAAGTAACCTATTTTTCGACCCGAAGGCTATCTTGTCCCTTTGTTGTTTTACCCCTTTTTTGTTATAATTAGAATTAAATAAAAGATTACTGTGAAGTTAATTCATATTTAATGCGATCCTCATTTTTCAGCAATATTTCACCTCATTTGATCTCTGAGTTAATATGGAACTTTGGTGCCGCGATTGAAAATATAGTCGAGTAGGTGCCCACGCACAATTAATTGCTTCTATTTCATCGCGGTAGTTTGCTTAAGCTTGCCTCATTCACGTCGCTGTTTTGAATGCCGAAGCGTTTTCAGTACATAAATTGAATCGACGAAGATATATTCCTCGGGTAGAAAATGTATATAGGTTACTCCTGTGAATGTTTCTGGTCTCCATTCAAATTCATTGGTATCCGTGTCGTCGAGCCAAGTGTAAATTTTAAGTGGTTGCTTTACAACCTCAGGGCTTCGTCAATTCATTTATTTGCGTATTGAATGGCAAAGGCCTTTGCGTGTTTAATGGCAAAGAAATTTTCATTGCCTTTACACTATTAAAGCTTCCCGCATTCTTTCGTTCGTTCAAGGCTATCAGAATTCTTCTTCGACTTACGCTGCACCTTTTTTCACTCAAGTTTTTGCCCATCAAAAATCATTCCCGTTTAATTACTCCTTTTTGATGTCCGCCAGACAAGTAGTACACCTTTTAATAAGTAACGCGGCTTTAATGTGGACCCTGCGGAGTAATGGATGATTGATGATGTTTACGTCAATTCAGTTTGGCCATTACCATTTTTATTGACGCGGGCTCCCTATAAGGCTCGGGAAGAGAGAATTCGCATTTTCCGTACCTGATTACGTCTCCGAGTCGCTCATTTGTCAGTTGATGGCGGGGGTTGCGGAAGGGTGGGATTGATTCGGGATGTAGACAGACGGGTGAGCGAGCAAGGTGGGGTAGCCGGAGAGGGTGGAACCATAGGGGTGAGTGTGGCAGGGATTGCGATTGTGGTGGAGAAAAAACTTACGGAAGGAAAAAAATGAAGGGGGGACATACGTCAGTGAACTGATTACCGTTCGCGAGCGGTATAATAGGATCCTTGTCCTTGAGGACTGATTGAGTGGGGGGCGCAGGGTCTTTTTTAAAGTCTTTATATAGCTCCCTACTTAAGATGTCTTTGCGCAGTGGAGGGTCGGTACTTGTTAATTTTACGACGATAATGTCTGCAACCTTTCTCTTGGACTACAACCTTGTCGTGGTTGAAGGGCTTGCGTGCTCCGATGACCCCTAGAGCTGCACTGGCGGGAGCATTGCTCCTGGTAGGGTCACCCATGCCAGATTGGTCGAAGGTTAGGAGACAGACGAATGGTAGTCCGCGCAGCGTCTGTACCTCAGTGAGGCGGCTGTAAAAGGCGTCTGACCCCAGTGGGGCGGCCTCTGAAGTGATGGTGTCACATAAAAAACACTATTGAGTAAGGCCAAGGAATACTACCTCAATTAAAACAAAAACCTTGAAATTATGGACAGTTCTCAATTGATAATGAATCCTGGCAACTACGGGACTCGGCCAAGAGGGCCGGGTGTCGTGCCCGGCAGCGGTGGGAGCAAGGCCCCTGCGGTCGTCATCACACGAAATCCTTGCTCAGACGAATCAGCAGCAGAGGAAAAGAAGATAAAGAAGAGGAACGAAACTATTAGAATAGGCACGTGGAATGTTAGGACTATGCTGAGGGCGGGGAAACTAGAGAATATAAAGCAAGAAATGGAGAGGGTGGGTGTAGACATCATGGGTCTGGGTGAAGTAAGATGGAAGGATGACGGGGATTACTGGAGCGGCGACTATAGAGTAATTTATAGTGGAGGGAATGAAAGTCAGCGCGGGGTTGCATTCGTAATGAATAGGAAACTTGGTAGAAAAGTAGTGTATGCAGAACAGGTGAGTGATAGGATAATAGTCGCGGAACTAAAAGCAGAACCAACGAATTTAGTTATAATCCAGGTTTATATGCCTACCTCTAATCATAAAGAGGAGGAGGTAGATGGGGTGTACGATCAGCTAGAGGAAATAATTGGTAGGATACCAGGAAGTAAGCACCTGGTAGTAATGGGGGATTGGAACGCGGTGGTGGGTGAAGGAAGAGATGGGCGGGAGGTGGGCGATTAGGAAGAAGAAATGGCCGGGGCGAGAAAGCTGTGGAGTTTTGCCGCAGAAATAACATAGTAATTACAAATACATGGTTCAGACATCATCCTCGACGTAGGTACACTTGGAAGAAGCCGGGAGACACAGACAGGTTCCAGATAGATTATATATAATGGTACGTCACAGATACAGGAATAGTGTTAAAAACTCGCATACTTATCCAGGAGCTGATGCAGACACAGACCACAACTTGTTAGTCATGAAATGTCGGGTAAAACTGAAAAAGATAAGAATGGGAAGGAGGGTACGTAAGTGGAATACGGAGGCATTAACTGGGGCAATGAAGAAGAAGTATCGGGAGAAGGTGGATGAGATAATGGGTGAGGATCATGGAGTTAGATCAGTGGAAGATGAATGGGGAAGTTTGAAAAATGGAATTATAGAAGCGGCGAAAGCAACGGTAGGCGTAGTGAGTGCAACAAAAATTAGAAAACCGTGGATCACGAAGGAGATGATCAGGGAGATGGAGGAGAGAAGGAAATGGAAGAGTGTAAACTCAGAGCTAGGTAAGAGAAAATACCGAGAATTTAATAACAGGCTTAGAAGAGAAACAAAGAAAGCAAGAGAGGCGTGGTGGAGAGAACAGATCGACGCGTTAGAGAAATACCAAAAAGAGGGAAGAGCAGATGCATTATATCGGAAAGTAAAGGAACTGACGGGTGGTAATAAGGGAAGGGGAATTACAACGATAACAGACAAGACGGGAAAGGTAATCGTAGAACCGAGAGAGATCCAGGAGAGGTGGAAGGAGTATGTTGAAGAGCTGTATGGTAAAGAAATAAGGCCCAATAGGTTAGATATAGAAAGGGAAGACGATATCGACAGAGATGGCATCGGACCAAGTATCCTAGATAGCGAAATCGAAAGAGCTCTACGAGACATGAAAAGGAATAAGTCGGTGGGAATAGATGACATACCTGCAGAGTTTTTAAAGAGCATTGGGAAGAACGGAAGAGGAAAACTTTTTGCGCTAATTCGTAGGATTTATGAGGATGGAGTGTGGCCGGAAGACTTCGCGATGACTGTACTAATTCCTATACTGAAGAAGAGTAAGGCAAAAACTTGCGAAGACTATAGGACAATAAGCTTAATATCCCACGCGGCCAAAGTAGTTCTTAGGATTCTAAACAGAAGGCTAGAGAAGAAGGCAAATGAATACCTGGGTGACGACCAGTTCGGGTTTAGGAGAGGGACGGGAACGCGAGACGCTATAGCGGTGATGAGGACGCTAGTAGAAAGAAACCTAGAGTATGGACAGGATGTTTTTGCATGCTTCGTAGATTTCGAGAAGGCGTTTGATCGGGTGGAATGGACGAAATTAATGGGAGTGTTGAATAAATTAGGGGTCGATTGGAGGGACAGGCGTCTGATTCGAAATTTGTATATGAATCAGACTGCGCAGGTTAGGGTAGCCAATGGAGAATCGGGATGGGCCACGATAGGACGGGGAGTGAGGTAAGGGTGCCCACTATCGCCGTTGCTTTTTAATGTGTATTCAGAAGAAATGGTAAGGGAGGCTTGGGGGGAGGAGGAGGTAGGAATAAAGGTAGGAGGGGAGCTGATAAAATCAGTGAGATTTGCAGATGATCAAGCATTGGTTAGTCAGTCGGCCAAGGGGTTACAGTCAATGGTGAATGCATTAGAGGTGCAGTGCGAAAAGTATGGGATGAAGATCAATCACAAGAAAACGAAAGTAATGAGATTTTGTAGAAGTAAGAAGGCGGGTCTGAATATAAGGGTGGGAGGGGAGAAGATAGTGCTGGTCGAGCAGTTTACGTATCTGGGTAGTATTTTGGAGGCGAATGGGTTTAGTGGTAAGGACATCAGATGCAGAATTTCGCTAGCTAAAGAAGCATTTTCGAAGAGAAGGGAATTGATGAGGGGGGTTCTGAGAAGAAACGTAAAGAAGAGGCTGGTGAAAACTTTAATATGGAGCGTGGCGCTATATGGGTCGGAAAATTGGTCATTGCGAAGGGATGATGTGCGTAGGCTTGAGGCGTTTGAGATGTGGGTTTGGAGAAGGATAGAGAAGGTTAGCTGGATGGCGAGAAAGACGAACTAGGAGGTATTGGATATGGTCGGAGAGGAGAGGAAGCTTGTGGCAGAGGTTCGGAGAAGGCAGAAGAGATGGATGGAGGAGGTTTTGAGAGGAGAGGGCATGTTGAAGAGAGTGATAGAGGGGAGAACACTGGGGAAGCGTGGGAGAGGAAGGAAGAGGATAGGAATTCTGGACGAAATAAGAGGAGGTAGAAGATATGAAGAATTGAAGAGGGATCTAATAACGGGCCATCCTTAGGAGGGAATGCGAGACAATTTCTATTAGTTTGGGATACAAAATGGGGACTGTCCAAGAACCTACCAATCAGCTGGTAGAATACTTGAATGAAAATGTCTGCAACAAAGGACTAAAGTGTGGGCGAGAATCATTTGCATATCAATCTGCTTTTGTTGGCAAAAGATTCCATTCAGTGAAACACTTGAAAGTGGAGACGAAAATAAATTCGTGAATTCCTCGCAGAGGCCTCCGGGAATTTTTCGCCAGTGATTCAGTCGCACAGATGAGCAATGCACATGTGGTTTCATATTGTTATGATGAAGGTTATCGGTAACCGGTCTGACGAGCTGGGGATAAAGACCAAAGAGTCGCGAAAATATTTTGGGGAATACATATCACACGACCGGTTACTAAGTCGTGACGTGGTGAGCCCAAATATTTGGGATGATGAAAAATATTCATATGAAGAAATAATGGATATCAAATTGCACAGCGGCTCTCTAAAATTATCTTCAGGTCCTAGCGCAGACGAGGGTATTCCTCTGTAGTGTTGGATTTCTGTGTACAACGAGAATTGTACACATTGCGCATCGGTATCTTTACGGTTGAATTGAAAAACCTTATTCTGAATGACGCTCTAAAATTTATGCAAAATAGCTTGTTTATTGAAAAAATGTTCGGTACCATTTTTTCTTTATTTTCCGTCAATTGTGAGTGATGTCCTATCCCCTTTAATGTTCAATGTTTTTGGGAAAGGATAAGTATGCCTCCTAGTAAATGGATAACTTTTCACTTGATCTATTAAAATAATAGAATATTTATAATTTAAATCATTTAATTATACCCACCCCAATAATCTCAGAGTTAGTTACTCTAGGGCCATCCATAGGTCACCTGCATCTGTTGGTGCTGGCTAATATGCTGCTTTTATTTATTATTCGACGCAGGATACTAATCAGCGATGTGTATAAATTCGTTACTTTGATTTTCTCACTTCTGGGCGAAAACCACATACCCGTCGATGTGTTAAGCGCTCTATATAACCTTAATGCGTCTATTTAGTAATATAACCGAATTAGGCTAATTAATGAATGAAGGCTCGTTTTTTTCCGTCAGAAGTGGTAAAAGTGTGTCGGATATTCATCGGTTAAATGTAAAAATAGGTGTAGGAAAAATAATTTCTATGGAATTGATGGGGGTAGCAATGTCTCGATATCTATCGCTTTATGCAGGGCATCGTCCTACTTACACTTTCCTTCCGGGTTTTTTCCCAAAAAAATGAATGACGGTAGTAATTAATAAATTGTGTAAATGTCGGCAATCACACGCAATTATTCATCGTACTGTTCGAGCTACGCAGTCATTCGTAGAATAGGCATATAAGAGTAAATAAGTAATATTTAAAATATTTTTACAAATTTAAAGCGTGTTAAGTATGAATATTATTTTATTTCTTATTATTCGATGCGAGGACAGTCACGTAGCCGCTGACAATAAAAAAACAACTCCTGGTGAAAATAAATATTTACTCATGCAACAATGAGTCCTCCTCCGGCAAATTTATTCTTTGTTCGCATTTTTTATCCCTCGCTCGCAGTCAAGTGATCAGGATGTCATCGAATGCGAAGCAATTTTATCGCAGAATCAAAATGCTACTTGCAGGCAAATTAGAAGCCAGTCTATTTTCCGTGCAAGTGTGAATAGGTCGGTTAATGAGGCTTCAATAATAGAAGTAACTTCGATATGCAATACCGCCTTTACCTCAAATGAGATCGATGCCGCGAACTCGATATGGTACGGCCCGGTGAAATGTCCCGGAGGAACATCTTATAGCTTGTCAAAGGTGGGGAGAATATCAATTTAAGTGGCGTTAACGAAAACGCATTGTGCGCGGGCCTTTGCAAGCTGATGCTCAATTGGCGAAAAATTAAATTTACGCGCGACTGGTTCAGCACGATCATGCTGAATCTGTTACGTCGGTAAGGATTCAGTGCTCTGTATCAAGAGCTATTCTGAGTGGCTGGATGCCTGAGTTTAAAGCTTGCACTACATAGCCTATCCGCTACAACTTTGTTTTACTCCAAATGTCACTTGTTGGCCGTTACAGCTGTTTGCGAACCACGAAAACGATATTTATCTATGGAGAAATAGCCGACAATGCCATTGCTAGCGAATTTGTGCAGGCGTCAAGGATATCGTTTAAAATGAAGATAGGCTATATTTAGTCCCAAAAATGCAGGTAGTGTCTGCTTCCAAAGCATCAAATCAGCGGGGATAATTCAGCTATTATATTTTATTTTATAAATTGAGTTGCAACGTCAAGATTGTTGACTCATTCCAGTGAGTTTTACTCGATGGCTTAACAAGGCATACTTATTCCTCGACTCAAAGTTGAAATGCTACGCGCCGTAAAAATGTATCCGTGGTTATATCTTTTAATGTAGTCCTTCTCCATTCATATTATTTACCTGCTTGACTTCCCTGAGGAATGCACATTTTTAAGTGTTCACTTAACTGCCTCGGATATTATTCTCGTTTGAGGAAACTCAATGAAAATACGCGAGTGTCGAGTAAAGTTGAAAAAAAAACTTTCAACGGCAGCGAGTGAAACTTTCTTCCAAGGACTCCCGCTTCTGATCCTTACAGTCAATAGGATCTACTTTATCGTGTTATCTTATTGGAGTAAGGTTATAACATGGGTCTCGGGCAAAGTCAGATGAGTTTGCAAAAAATATTACCGTGTCAATTTATTCTTTCTCAGATCTCAGAAAGTAAAAACTCAGTTTCGTTTTATTCCTTGTAAATTCTGAGGCTTCAGTAAAAGTAACCCGTTGGAAATATTACGCTGGAAGTCTAACCTATCCAACTTAATATCAAACGATTCATTTTGAAATCGTGTGCTAGAGAAGACATTATTAGCAATCTTGAACTCGGAAGATCAGAATTGCAAGATTTGATGTATTTTTATGCTACCTATCTCGTCAAAATTTAACCTGGAAACATTTAAGTTACTCCCAATCTGCCAGCTTGGTATTAAAAAAACTACGCACGGAAATTCATATTTCACTAAATATAATTTGCTAAGATTCCACGTATGGGTGACATTAATGAATGTTTGGATATTAATATGTGAATTAATATGTAGTTTCTTCTATTTTTGGCGTGAAATTACTGAAGTTATATTTCAGAGCAAATATTTTTTAAATCCATACCGCTAATAATTTTACTTATGAGGCGTCACTTTGTGGAACTGGTTTACAGAGATAATTTTCTATGAAACACTTTGCAAAATATTATTATTTTTATTTCATTTTCTTCAAAATAAGTTTCGACACTTCAACGGTCATTATTGATAACAATATATGACAGTTAAACTGTCGAAATCGAGGTCGGAGTAAGATAAATAACTGTAGTTACAAAGTTTTTTCATGGAGCTGATCCAATGCCACTCAACCAAGTGGTATCTGGTGTGATTGAATGAAGAAGAGGATGCGGTTGCATCATTTGAGTGCATCATCGCCCTCGTGCAGAAAGAAACACCTAATCCCCCCCCCCCACCATCATGAGCACTGCCGGTCGCCGATTGCCGAATTTCGGTCATCAGAAACAGGAAATGAAGGTGGTCTGATTTAAAGAGCGGGACGGTTTATTTGTATTGCAACTTAGATGGCAGGAAGTCAAAAAAAAGGGAGTAGCATGCTCTCCTCTTATTGGAGGCTTTGTTGACAGCCCTCCCCCCTCCTCCGTCTTTCTCAAGGGCTAAACCCTTGGCCCTTCAGCCTTGTCACGGACGCCCAAGTCTTTCTTGCTTCCCCTTCTTCCAAATCCTCCTCGTTATGGGTGTACTTCCGGTCACTGGCCCCAAAGGCCGTCGCCCTCACCCCTCTCTTCTGCGTGCTAATGCGCAGTTCACACAACCAATGTACTTAGGTACCGCCGTAACCAATGGACATGAATTCACTCTACTCCTTAACGTTGTTTAGGGATGAGGATTGGTCAATTACTCTATCCATGTAATCACTTTTTATTCGCAGAATGTGACAAATAATCAACCTCCAGCTTTTTTTAAACTGATTTCCAAACACAAAATAACAATTTTACTCATCTCCGAAGCAACTCAAAAACGAACAACTGACCGGAGATATTATACGGAGGGCTTAGTGTAAAAGTGGGGCAAGTACATTTTTATCCTTTCTTTATTAACAGCTGTTTAGAATGGTTTGAGTCTTATAATTTTCTTGTCCAAGAGAGAACCAAGTACAAAGTTCAAATATTTACCTGTTTATGGTAGCATTTCTCGACACAACTGAGCACAACTGATTTACGGGAAGAATATATATGTGTTTACCTCAAAATTCTCTTTGATGGATTTGGCCCTTTTTTAACCTGAGCCCTTCATATGGTTCTCTATGCACGCCACAATAAAACAAAAATAATGAGCATTGATAAAAAAAAGGGTGAGTCAATGAATATCTGCACTCAATTTTCATTATCACAATCACATTACAATATTATGGATGATTTCATATTCAGAACCATGATTAATGTGCATATGGTTTGCCACTTCATCAATAGTAGCTCGTCGGTTATTCGGAATCAGGACACGGACTTGCTCCATGCTGGCATCAGTAGTGTATGTTGGTGGACATCCTGGTCTTTCCTCGTCCTTGACGCTTGTTCGACCGCTTTTGGACTATTAAATCCAATGGTTGTATACACAATTCAAACTTCGCTGTGGTAAAAACATTTCCCCCGTATTTCGCTGAAATTCTTACGTAGATTTCCGCGCCTGTTACACCTACAGACCACAAAAGACGGATTACGGAACGCTGTTCTTCTTCGGTGCATACGGAGAGTGGCGCAGCCATGTTTACTACACAACAATGCAAATCGAACTGATGTGATAACGCTGAAACCTACCATAAGAAAAGAGAATGCGGCGTGCGTGTGCACTAAGCCGCACAGCCAGCCTATGGACGGTTACAACAAAAGTGCAGTTACTTACTGACTTACCCTCGTAGTTAATAGTAAAAAACGTATTGGTTGCAGTATTGCAACTTTTTGTTCACAGCCTGAGCACACGACACTCTTTGCGTTGACATCGTCAGAGTCATCTGGATTGCCACATTACCCGTTGAGGGAGTAGTGTTGAGAATGCCATATAGAGGACTATGGACATCGTAATCCTGTGCTAGCATCCGCAGGATTCGCAACGAACAAGTGAAAAGAAAACGGCGAACTTCCAACGAAACCAGATTTACCGCACCCAGAGGGGAGAACACTGGGGAAGCGTGGGAGAGGAAGGAAGAGGATAGGAATTCTGGACGAAATAAGAGGAGGTAGAAGATATGAAGAATTGAAGAGGGATCTAATAACGGGCCATCCTTAGGAGGGAATGCGAGACAATTTCTATTAGGTTGGGATACAAAATGGGGACTGTCCAAGAACCTACCAATCAGCTGGTAGAATACTTGAATGAATGAATATGACGTTTTACAGTGTTGGATGTGGTTTTGTAAAAGCAAATGACACATTTCTTGGCTTTATATGGGATGAATATACGTAAATAGGGAAGATTTGGAGCTGAAGAAAGAAATAAATAGTGTGTGAGACCTGCGTTTTGCTAAACTGGAAATCATCCATCGAAACCTATTCTTGTTCAGTTGATCCATTGTTGATTGGTTGATTCTTTTAAGGGTCGGTTTTACCAACGGATATCAACGTTTAATCGCGGAATGTTCCTCGATATAGCCAATGAGAGCATTTCACCTACAAGTAGGTGATAGTAAGCTATTCAATAAGCAATGCTCGTCGAAATCAAAAGCAACTTCGGCCTATATGGCCGAGTGAGTTTGTCCACAGGTCGCTTTAATTAACCGTTTATTTTTGCTGACAACAGTCACCCAATTTGCAAGTAATTTTCTTTGCTTGTTCTGCTGATTGCTGGCATCCTCCCGGCAACTTTTAAATTGAAGAGACTTGCACAGTCTCTGCACTTTAAAATTGGGAACCTGTGAGGTGTACGTTACGCCGATGAAATTAGCATGATATGCGCTATACATTTTCAATTCTGTCGATAGCAATGCTCTTCGGTTAACCTTTGCGTCTTATTGACGTGATTGGCACTACTAATATGAATGCACCTTAAAATGTGTGGGAATGTCTACGTCACACGATTGCTGATCAGTTGAGTGTTGTGCTAAAAAGATCAACTGTTGGTGAAACGGATGTGGTATTTAATCTCAGATCATTGAACTGTTGCCGATCAACTGATCAACAATCAATGAGTGGTTGGTGGTGTCGATCTCAATTTAGATTATTTACCTTTTGGTTTAAAGTAAGCCTTTGCTTTCCGCTATTGTGCTCTCCCAGTAACAATGGAACTTGAGGCACCTTCAAAGAATTTAAGTAGCACTCATCGGCACATTGCGTGTTAAATTCTGTTTCAATCAATCAAAAACGACTATCATGCATGTATTACATTAGGATTTCATTCGCTTTTTTATTTTGCATAGATCTAAAATTTCTCCACTCCATGTTGATACATGTGGGGGTCGCAATACCATATGAACTCGCTTGTATAATCCTACGCTTTTGTGTCAATTTTATTTGAATTATTAGGCTTTTATTGCTTTACTTGACTCATCAACCCATTGAGTAAATTATTAATTTTTTTCTCGAAAATTCTTCCTCGTATTTCCCTGCTGCGTGAATCTCTGACGGAGCTCATTGCGTGGCATAACTTTTGGTGGGCACCTGTAATATCATGAGAGGTTTAATGCAATTACTTAAAGGCTATTTATGGTATTTATCATCTTGGTTTCTATTAGAGACTACAAACACTCTAGGTGCGCTGAGTCCACTTCAAATGAATTATATTTCTGCTAAACACGCATGTACATGACAAAAACAGCACCCAATTAATTTAGTCTCGAAGTACATCACGTACTCTTGGCTGGCTCGCTCAATAAATGTCTTTCTCTCCGAATTTATGAGTCTGCATCGCCCAGGCACCCCACCGGAATGCTTCGAGTAATTTAGCTTTTGCTCCTTCCAGCCCCGTTCTTAGTATTATTGATGATGTTAAGCTGGAAGGGATTCGATCTTAATCGGAATGTTATTCAAGCGCACGAGTGGGGGAATTTTGTTTTTTTTTTCTTTTTGGTTGAGTGGCTCCGTCAGCGATTTTAAGGGAGCCACCGTTCCGTGATGAATTCAAAGCTTACTTGGCAAACTTGAAGACTATTTTTTGCCCTTGTAACGGAGGCAATGGAATTTCAGCGTTAAGGGGCCGAAGAGCTGAGACAGTAGTTTAAGCAAGGGTCACTTGTGAAACACCAAGTTAAGGGTGAAGTCGTGGGTAGTGAAAGAGGTATAGATCCATTTCTGGTAAAAAGTATATTTTTCTTGCTATTTTATATTTTAAAATAATGATTTATACAAGGTTTAAAATTAACTTCCAAGGAAAGCACATGGTATTAAAAACGCAGTAGTTCATCCCAGGATAATATTTTTAGGCTGTAACGTAATTGTTGGTAAACAAAATTTGATGAAATATAAAAATTATAATAATATCTGTTACTCCACTCAGCAAAGGTTACAAATTTAATTGGTGGGATATAGGTATCCCGGAGGAAATTCTATTTTGGGTTACCAAAAGATTAAATTTACAATGGAATTTCATGGTGGAAATACGTAATGTTCAATTACATTCTTTGCAAAGTGATCATTTTTTTTGTACGTTCACATTCTGTATGAAGATACAAATGGCCTCCTGGAAATCTGACAACGACCATTATGTGCTCTAATCACTGCTCATTAAATACTAGACAGATACAATTTTTAGCCATACGCACCAAAACAGACCACGTAGGCTCTTTGAAAATAACCTATACGATTCATGCATAAAAATCAACATGTTTTAACTGTAGTTGGTAATGTCATTTGAGTTCACTCAGGTCATCAAAAGCCATGGGCTTAACTGCAGATGCGATCATGCACCTATTCATTTGGGGCATCGAGGAGTACATTCCTACGTTGAATTTCATAAAACCATTTATGATTTTTTTATAACAGCCATTCATTAGTCCCTCTCTTATCAGCTGACGTTGTGGTTAATCCATTTCCTCGTGTTGACCAATGAAAAATTTTGGTTCGATGTAATCTAAGTATCTCATGTCGTATATGTTTTAAGTGTTAGGAATTCCAAATTTTGTTTGTTTTCTTAAATAGATGGATGTATTTATTTCTTTTCTTGTTTTATACTTAGCAAAGCAGGTGAAAACTACCATTTTTAATTGTAAAACATCTTCCCCACAGGTGTATTTTGGGCCCCCCGATGCTAAATGTTGACGGTTTTCGTGCGATATCATCTTCGCGATACACTCGTCCCCTTTCATTTTTCCCTTCATTTAACGTGCATGTTCAAAACAAGCATTTGTTGACATAGTAGATGAGAAAAGGGGTATGCTGGAAGATATTAGAACTCGGCAAAGTCGGTGGGTGGAGCAAGTAATTAGAGGAGAGGGTACTTTACTGTCGTTAAACGTAGAATGCTAGGGAAGCGTGGCAGAGTGATGAAAAAGATAACCATGTTGAACGTTATGAACGGAGGTTGGAAATTTGCGGAGCTGAAGAGAGAATTAGCCCATTGTGCCACGATCTTCCTGAGAATTTACCCCTCGAGTCCTATGGCCTTACTAAAGGCCAGGGTGTCGAGTCCTAGAGATTTATAGGCATTCGCACAGTATTCAATCCAGATATTTGATATTGTGAGAAGTTAGTCGTTCCAACGGGATTAATCCATCACAAGTGTAGACGATAGCATCTAGATGTAACACACTATCTCAGGCTCTACTTTGAAGTACTACTTCCCTTCAGGTGAAGCTTTATCTCTTTTACGAAACCGGTCGTTTATTATGCATTATAAAACTGCGGAATTGCAAAGTACTTTTTCTTAGCTACGTGAGGACATCTAGTTCGTATGAGCCACCGCTGAAATTCAGCTTAGAACAAAATGACTTTTTGGTGTAACTGACTAACACACCTGATTGGTGATTGGGAGATCCGGGTCTTAATCCTGGTCAAATCAATTGATTACTTTACGGCGAATTTAATCCACTTTGGGGTATAAGTTCGCGCAGTGAATGGGATGTGTTTTCCTCAACCACCATCTGCTACTTGGCGTGTATTCAATTCCCATGTTGTGGAGATGCTTATCCACTCGATAGTTGCCAATTAGAACTTAAGTCATGGTTTTCTATTTGCTTATATCAACAAGCAACTGGCGAAGAGTTTAATAAGAAATATAGCGTTGGATGTTGCAGAAACGTGGACTCTGAGAAAGGAAGACCAGGAGAATAGGCTGCTAGCGTTTGAACTGTGGGTATCAAGGAGAATGGAAAGGTGATGTAAACGGAAATGAAGGCGATGGAGGAAGTTCTTGGCATAATGAGTGAGGAGAGGAAACTTCTGGGGGAGATTAGGAGGAGGCAAAGTAAGCGGTTGGAAGGGTGAAGGGTTGCTGAAGGCCTTGTTAAAAGAGAGGATGCTGGGTAACTGGGGAAGGAGAAGAAAGAGAATAGATTTTATGGACGGGATGAAGAGAGGTAGGAAGTGTGGTGAGATGAAGAAATAAATTATATAGGTACTTAGATAGGGATATACGCCTGTTAAAATATGGAGAATTTTTACTCACCTCCATTTAAACCTATCTTTACCGGTATATTACCCTAATTATAATAATTATGATTGAAGCTCTCTTGCAGAGAAGAAGTCATTAATAGTTTTAATTTTGCGACAGGCAAATTCACCGTGAATTAAGGAAGACTTTTCTTCGGCCTTTTCGTTTCTACTCTGGCTTCTATTCTACCTCGGCTCGATTTCTTGTGTGTGTGTGAGCCAATTATCACGACGGGTGGAGGAGTTCCTCTCGAGGACCGACGGAGGGAAATGACGTAGGCTGGGGGTATTGCTGCCTTGCCCTGGATGGGTGGGGGGCGAACAGTGGGACCAACCGCCTAAAATACGGCCGAAAAGCACAGAGATAAAGTTTGTATTTTAGGTTTGTTTTATCGGATGTAGGCTAGGGTAATGTTTGAGCTGCAGAGAAGTACATTCTAAAGTTAGGTAAGTATGCAAGTGCGAGCAAAATTCGGTGCTCAAGTGGTAGGTGTGCTCACTTTTCCGCAAGCGAAGATGGCAAATGACAAGGTCAGCTTTAAAACTGTTTTGCAATAAGCACGGTGAAGTATTTTCCATTCAGAGAAATGGAATCACCACGTAAGAGTGCCTAAGTGAAATGCAACTAACTATTTCAAAAATTGTCGAAAATAGTAAAAATGACTGTGAAAATCTGGTCAAGATTTTTTTAAATAATATGTGGTTTTTAATAAAAAGTAATATAGGCGGGCAGTAGCGTTACTTGAAGATTTATGTATATTTTGGAGACATTAGCTTTCGATGAAAGAAAAATGGAGGCCATTTACATGTCCTCTACCTCGAATGAATAATACAATAATTTTCTTAAATGGCGTATGAAATTAAGATTGCATATGTACCCACTTGCACATAATAATATAGAGGCAGTGAGTTGAATTTGCCATACTGCATTGCATGTGCATCAGCTACTTTGAAATTTGTAATCACATCCACTAAAAAATCGGTACCCATTTTTCTTTGGTGTCACTGAGACCAAATTTATTATTATTAGGGTAAACTGCCTTCACCGGTTCAGTTATTTATTACTAGTTTAAAAGCCTGCTGAAACAGGCTTAAATATTGGTGAAACAGCAAAAAAGAATGAATGAAGTAAATAATTAAATAGAACTTAATGTATAGTTTTATTATGAAAGCGATATATGTAACTATGGTAAATTATACGTAATTTCTTAAGGTCAGAGATTTTTTTGGTGAAGTAGGTGGAGGTGTTACTAAGCAGTTTTCCTTTTGTGTATTTTGAAAAATGCATACGCCCGCGTCATTTGTTAAGTTAGTGGGGAGCGTAATTGGGAGCTCGCTTGCCATCTATTGGCGCACATCTGAATCACCACGCCTAGCAACTAGATCATACTTACGTACGCGGAAGTAGTAGGTTTTATATAGTAGATTATTAAGGTAATCTAATTTCACCAGTAGCATGGTACTACTAATAGAAGGTAGAACGTTCGCGAGACCAAAATGAGTCCGCTCTCCGCATGTCGTCATCCGGATGACAAAAGCAGCAGAGGACTTGAAAATTAGCCTAGGAATAATGGATGGTTGCTCCAATTATTTAGCTTTTGCAACAACAAAATGAAGTCAAGTACATATTTGCATATCTAAGTACTGAAATGCAACATATAGAACGGTGTGTTTGTTTATATGTAGTTTGTAGTTAATGTGTAGTTTGAGAATACAAACTTGTTTACAGCGGAAATAACCCTGGCAACAATTTATTTACAATGGACGATTTTACAAATGACGTCACGCAACGCTTGCGCGCGGAAGAAGTTGGTACTATCGGGACAAACAAATCATATCCAACCATTGAAGTCTTGAGGGAATCAAGTAAAATAATAGTGAATTTCTCTTTTGATTAATTTTGGTTTCAGATAAACCTGGAGCCTTTGAACTAATCTTTTCATCGATCAAAACCAGTGAAGGTGGCTCAAAATTTAACTCCAAAAATAAACTCCACTCCCTCTATATAGAGCTTATTTCTATATCTCGTGTCGCTTTTGCACAACCCATAAGCACACTTTTTCACCATTTTAACGCAAATAACAAATCAGCGAGATGACCTTTCCCAATGGTAAACATACAAAAACACGATTTGTTTGTCCCGATAGTTACAGTTACTCCCGACGGCGCTACTATCGACCTTCAACTGTGGAATCGTCCATTGAAACTCTTACCATTTTCAACATTAAAGTTGTCTTGTCGCGAGCTAACCTGGATCCGCTTCCTCGTGTAGATGTATCAATGGGTTATCTTTAAAATTTCCTATTCCCTCAAACGTTTCTTCGCACGGCTGTTCTATCCAAATACCACAAGAATCAAAGACACAATGCGCTCCATACCAAGCTAGCGCTTGATGCAGTCCAAAATATGTCACAGCGTTCCTCCCAAGCGATGCGCAACGACCTACTTTATATTAGTTGTAACATGCCCAGGAGAATACCCTAATAATAAATTCCGCATCATCAACCCCTTAAACAAATAGGTACCGATTATTTAAAGTGATTCTAATGAAATTTCTCTACCTTTTTAGACTTGTGGTCCCACTGTGCGAATGGGGAGAGGGGAGAAGGAGATTCTCTTGGCGTGAGGAGAGCGTTGAGGGGGTCCTCGCGTCTCCCTAATGAAATTCTCCCCTGCCATCTCTCGACGACTAGTGGGACTAGGTGTGTTCGCGCGGAGGAATTAAGGCGCGGGAGATTAAAGAATGCCTGCCGCCCTGCCTGGAAAAGTGGGAGGTTGGGTTGAGGTAGACGGTAGTGTAAAAGGAGAAAGCACAGGACGATGGAGGGGGATGTTTGGGGCGGGGATGTTTGGGGCGGGGATGTTTGGGGCCTTGAGGAAAGGAAATGTTAATAGCGGAGATACGAGAGAATGGCGAGGTCTGGTGGCTAAGTCTTGAAAGTGAAAGGCGAAGGGAGGAATGAGCGGCCTGAGGGAAGTGGGCCACTTGAATCTGGAAAAATGTAGCGCGTGCTCGAGATTAGACCTAATTAATTGGTAACCGGGATGAAAGGTTAGTCTTGGTTTATGTGCCGAAAACAAAAAAAACCGTTTAATCAGTGTGTGGAGTGGAATACGGATTGAAGACACTTCAAGGGTGGGTGGATCACTGGGTTAAAAAAGCGAGTTTATTTTTGTACTCGAGGAGTAGAAGCTTTTGTAGTATTGTTTACTCTTTGGGCTATGGGCCTGTTTTTGTCAAGCGACACATTTTAATATTCCTATAAAAAATAAAAAACGGAGTTATTTTTCCAATGTTAATAATTAATGCTCGAGTTAGCTGACCTGACGTCTATCTCCGCGGAGAGCGATTAGAAGGGTAGTTCATAACCTGAAAAAAATGTAGCACGTGCTTCAGAGTATACCTAATGAATTGGTGATTGGGATGAAAAGTAGCCTTTATTTATATGCTGAAAGCGAAGTAAACCTAGTTTAATCAGTGTGTTGGGTGATATCAGGAATAGAGACGCTTTAATTGGACAAGGGTTGATGAAAAAGTGGAATTATTTTTGTACATGAGGAGAAGGAGCTTTTGTATTCAGTTTTCTCTCTGGACTACTGACTTTTCTTTTCAAGCGATGACACAATTTTAGATTACTGTGAAAAAAGAAAAACCGAAGTTAGTTGTCGTGGTTGAGATAGTTGACGCCTGCTTGCTTGGGTAACGATAAGATAGGTGAGCTAACAGGAGGGTAACTCAGTTATAAATGAGATGCAGTGCATTCTTAATCACATGTTCTGTTTAACCCGGAACTGATAAGTACTCCCATCTATTTCTCTGCTGAATGTAGTAGAAAGTTCCGTAAAATAAAAGGGCCGTATAATATACGCCTACATAACATGTCACCTGCGTGCATATCGCACATAGCGTACATTTCGCCTGCTGTTGAAAAATTTATTACAGCTACATTTCAGTGAACATTTAAGAACTTTTCACTTATCTTGTATGATCGCTGGAATCTACTCATTATCACGGTTGATAGAGTTCCCTTTTGCATATTACCCTTGCATTTATTTTGCTTTGGGGTAAATATATAAGCAATAATAAACGTACCCAGGTGATTTATCACCTCCCTGCGAAGGTCATGCATTCCAATTCAACCTTCGGCAGCGTTCTCGCGAGATGCTCTTTATTTGGGCGATTCGTTTTAACATGACTTCCCTTCGGATATAATTAAAATGCCCACTTAATGTCTTTAATTCGTATTGAGATGTGACGCGGTACTTTATCTTTAATCTATTCTAAAGTTTTCACCTTTTGGTCCCGTAATTTTCATGAATGTATTCAACATAAATTTCCATATTATCAGATGTGGCCTTTAGTATAATCTGAAGAGAGCGTTGAAAAGGGAGGTTCAAATACGAAAGAAGGCTTCGAATACTGACGCAAAGATATGCGTGGAAGTCGGTCACTGGTCTTTCGCTAAAGCCCATGTCATACGGTCTATTTTTCCAAAAACTTTCATTCGATAAACCTTTAAATCAGGGATCTAAATCTAAGCCTCTGTCATAACCGCGTAAATTATCGACATCGGTTAACATGGACGCTCCAGTTTCCATCCAGCCCTTCATTTCGAGATTGTTTTAAAATTTCTGGAATGTATTTGTTATTTTCTTAGTTTTTATTTTCTAATCTCGGCTGCTAGTACAATACGCACAGTGATGCTCAAAAATTCCCATGGAAAGAAAAAATGTTTCTATCGCACTTTGTGGAGAAAAATAAACAGCATAGGTTGTTGCATTGGAAAGAAATATGGCTTACTCATGTTCAACACTTATTCTCTTACATTTCTACTTTAGTCGGCACCCTTCAAAATGAGAGCGGAACTAACTATGACCTCGGCAATTAATATTTGGATTCGCTGCTAAACAATGCTTATTAATTGTAAATATCTCGGCTTTCGTTTTTAGTTCAACGGAATTGGAGACAATTCGTTTGTTATTTGATGAGTAGAGGATTTAGGGACATAAGAGGTAAATATTCTAATCAAACGCTATTTGAGCATTAGATTGCCTCGTAAAGTGGTGACTTCATTCTTGAAGCCGGCTCAAATGAACTCTTGAAATAGATCTCTTAAGGTTCAGAGGGATAAAATAAGTAAGACTATAGGTGGACTATTTGTTATTTATTCGCCAAGGCATTAAAAAAGGTTAGTTAAAACCATAGATTATAGAAGAGAATAGATGGAGCCATACGGCACGATAGCGCTGGTAAATATTGAAGTCATTAAAATGCGCCATCGACCGTATTGAATGGATCATTCGCGTAATAAGTACGCCGAATATATAGATATTAGTAGTGTAATTGTCGCGGTACCACAATGATTTTTCTAGAAAAATGCAGAATGGAAATTATGTCCAAAACAAACCCTGCATTATTCATGAAACTCGTGGACAAATAGCGAGCAAATAATTTGTTGTTTAATGGATTATTTTCTGCAAAAAACAGACGTCACTTTCGTGCATCAAGACGCCACATACTCTCGTCTTTAATCTATGTTTAAAATTCTATTCATAGCCTGGGATGTTTCGGAAACTTGGTTTCTGCGGAAGAGGGATGGTCATAGACTGGAGGATTTTGAGATGTGGAATTTGGATAAAGATGGAGAGGAGCTGGGTGGAAAGAAAAAAATATGTGGAAATGCTAGCGATATGTTAGGAGAAGAGAGGGAATGATGGGAAGATTTGGAAGGATGTAGCCAAAGTGGTGGGAAGACGTATTGAGGGATAAGGAAAAACTTACTTCCACAATTATATTTACTACTTGCGGCCGGTTCCGATACAGATTATCATCTTCTGGCTCAGAAATGTGCCAGAAGTGTGCCAGAAGATAATACTCTGTATCGAAACCGATCACAAGTGATAAATAGAATTGTGGAACGAGCAAAGTTTTTCATTATTTTGTATCAAATCAACTCTGTGTGTTACACTGATTTATATTTTTACAATACGACCGGTTTCGTCTGTAACGCCATAATCTGGTTCATGAGTATACATATATCGCATCCCCCTTCAGAAGTGACACAACTCAAAATTCACATATTTTCAGTGGAAGGCAAAACGAAGTTAAAAAGCCTTGCTATCTCGGGCTGCTCAGAAGTGACACTACTTCCACCTTTCGGAAACTACTGGAGGTTGAGATTTGTCGTTTTAGCTGAATACGGAAACCGTTTTTCCGGTTTTGGTTGTGTCATTAACAAAAATTCGGCAAATTTTGAGTTGGTGCACTTCTGGAGCGGGGTTGCGATATGTATATTCATGATTTGGTTGTACCTGAGTATGGCGTAACCGCCAAAACCGCTCGTATTGTGGAAAATAAATCAGTTGAAAACACTGATTGGTGTCCATTTTATTACCTCTAACGATGATAATATTCTATATCAAGTCTTTTATGTTTCTTATCTGAGTTTATTAGCAGTTGTGATGCCTAATTACTGGATAGACGTTCGTCGCTCCGAGTCTTTTCGAATATTTGTGAATTTTCTACTGTTGGGTGATTAAATAGGATTGTATGCGATCCACGCGAGGTCTAACCAACTTTTTAATTTTTCTACCACTGGAGATGATTACAAATGGCCTGTATTTGCATGCTGAATGCAACGATAATTAGAAATGGTTGTTTCAAATTTCATCATTAAAGCGTTAACTGCCAGTGCCTTGCTATATATAACTGTGTTTACGACGATTATAACGAAAAATTTCAGCCTGATAATGCTGATAGTAATAATAATTCTGTGGTAATTACAATGGCTCACACAAATAATGGTATTTTATCTAGCATTATAACTGGTGATTTCATATTAATTTCGGTTGTAATAAAGTTGGTTGCCCCTAAAATAGAGGCGATGTGTAATGAGAAAATATTAAGATCTACAGATCCTCCTTCATGGGCAATTACTCGTGCAAGTGATGGGTAAACTATTCATCCAGTACTAGCCTCTCTTTCCACTAATCTTCTTTCTATAAGAAGGGTTGGTGAAGCAGGTAATAATCAAAATTAGTGAGGATTAGTCGGGAGAATTCGAAATTCTTACCTCTGGTACCATATGGCGATGCTATATGCGATGCTATATGCGATGCCCCCATGGATATATGGCCATAATAACTACGTCATTTCACATTTCAGTTTCTCCGTACAAGATTCTTCGTACGAAATTTGATGGAACATTTGACTGCGTGGACGGGGGGGGGGGGGGGGGGGAGGAGGGCATTAAAGCCAGGCGCGAGACCCGTGTGGTCGCTTTCCCACGCTCGGAACCCGGTCCGAGGCCCGAATTAATTCACGGTCACCTTAAGCGTCGGGCGACCAAATTATTCCATACGCCGCCGGGCCGGGCGACGCACGAGCCTCCGCGGAGGCATTCCATTATTATTAGGCGGTCGAGGAGGAGGCGGGGGGTCCGGTCGGTCCTTAAGTTGGGGGGGGAGGAAATGGTATACCAGCCGATCCCGCAACCCGCATGACTCAACGTCCTAGCGGGCGGCGGCATTCTCAGGACCCGAGTGGCTTTTACAGGAGCCGGAAAGAACGATGCGGCAGGCCGGTGTCGGGTTTAGCTTGTTTTCCCGGGTGACGGGGCAGGTCGACAGTTTGCAAAGGGTTTAGTTTTCGGGGCCTTACCCTCACTCCGTATCTCTGTGTGTCACTTCGTGCCACCGGTTCACACCAAAAGTGAAACTCCCTTCCGCTATAAAATGCATGTAATCGATTTCGGTAACCATTTATGTGTGTAGTATTTTTTTATAAGGCGCTAGCTTTCGCCACCCATAGGCAGGCTTCTTTGGGCAATGATGAATTTTAAAATCTGCTGGTCTTTATATGTAGAAATTAATTTGGCATTTGCGAAAATTGAATAAACAAACTGCTACTATGATTTTTTTCTTTTCTAAATTTCTAAAATTCTGAATTTATTATAATTACTAAAATTATTATAATTTTCTTAATATTTAGAAGTTAGGATTTTCTAAAAAAAACTCTAATTTCTAAATCTGCTGGTCTTTTTATATAGAAATAAATTTGGCATTTGCGATGACGGCCACTAACTGTTTCTATGATTTTTTTATCGCCCTCTCCCATATGGAGGGAAGCTGTTACTCTTTGTCCCTGTCTTGTCTTTTTAACATTTCCACCGCTTCGTTTCTGATAAGCGGTTTCCAAAAGCAAGGAAACGATATAATGTATCACACTGAAATATAAAGATCTAAACTTATAAATTGCACTGACGCAGAAGTTTTTTTAGTCTCTGTCGCGGGTTACATGGAGGAGAAATTAAATTGTTTCTTATATTTCGTATTTTTGTGCATAAGAAGTAGATGATGAGTGCTTTGAAAAGCATACAATCAATAACTAAGGCTGCCTTCTGCTAAGGTCACACCCCATTTGAAAATGTTCTTCAATAGTAATCTTGATAATAGTACTATAAGTGTCGTAATAGTTAAAATCTGGTTACATTCGTGGAATTGAATGACTGTTGACTATCGTTTCTGAACAAATAACCGGTTCTCTATCTATAAGAGAGAATATGTTTTAATCCGGCAGTAATTACGTCGCAAAATGGTGCCAAGAGAATGGTGCCTTACGATCACCTCCCTTTGCTGTAACTTCTTAAAGGGCAAGCGATCGTCTGATACTGCTTCTATTACAGGAGACTATGTCTCTTTTTCTATGCCATTTTGTGAGAATTATGCAATAATGTGAGTGGATTGTTGGAAATTCGGATTAACGTGGTTTGAGAGATTGAAAAATCGTTTTTAAAAATTTCCCGTTTACTTAACTCGTTATCTCGTTCAGTTACTTTTTGGATTTTGGAGAGAAATGGTAAATTTGAGCTTATAAAATCGTAGGAATCGCATCACTGAGGACAGAACATTAAAAATAATTCCACATCAAGTTTCTCGGTGCCAGAAAATGTTTTTTCCTTCCATTCAGGAGAGACCCATTTTACAGGAACGCGTGTTTTTGGTAGTTTAAATTCTTGTCACGAACTTGACCCTCCACTTAACCTTCGTTCACAATTGTTTTTTTTCCTTTTCTCCACCAATCGATGTGACCAGGGACTGGTTTCCTCCTCTCCCCCTGGAGGTCTCATTGTGATATTTTCCGTACTCTGGAGCAAAGTGGTTATCGTCCGGCTCGAATAATCCTCTTTTGTCGGACCATCTTATCCCCGCTCTTAACCGAACCCGGGAAATATAAGGTTATTTACCGGCCATGCCGTTCCTGTTTTCACGTCGCCTATGGGAGATTACAAGGGATCTGATCGCCTTGCCTTTCCTATCGTTCCCAAAAAATAAGGGTCGCGTATTTTTTTCCATCCCCTTCTCATTTAATCCCGTTGCGATCTCCTCGACTAGGGATCACTTCCTCGGTTTCCCTTACCAATCTCTTCCTTCCTTCCTCGCCCATATAACCATGGCTGCTGATACCAACTTTTCGGATGTCATCCGAATTACTTACATAATTACCGATATATTGATTGAGTCTGGTTAATGTTAGACGAAAGATGACGCAGCCTCTTTATTAACTTGGTGTTTATAAATTTTATTTATTTTTGTTTTAAGGATCCAGTACCCTTTACACCAAAAATTTTTCAGAAGTATATAAGTATCTACAAAAGAAAAAATTGACAACACGAACCTCCATAGTCAATGCCATTCACCATATCACAAATTAAATTATTAAGTATGGATTGCATGCATAAGTACAACTTATTATTTTTTAACTGGGAAATTAATATTGCTTTGATGCTATCGATGTTTATACTGAATATGTCGATAGAAAATTTGAAGTCATAGATGCGTTAAACATTTAATAACTCAAATGAATTTCAACAAATAAAGGCTCATTGGATCTTTTATTATAACCAGGAAAACGAAAGTTATTATTGTATAACAACCTAGTCGAATCATATAAAGTGTTGCCAAATTTAAACAGAATCATTAAGTTAGAGATAAATCGCCTATGATATTGGTTTTATTTTTCATTCCTGTTTTTAATTTACCCTTTATTATTGTCATATATTTTTAGCTTAAGTATTGAAGTTTATGGTCGATGTAGAACATCTTTTTTACACTCGTTTCCTTGCTTTTGCTTTTTATTTTATTGATCACTGCTCGAAATACCGATACTTAATATAATATTGGATCGGCACATACCTTGAACTATCGGTGGTGTTGTCATCGGCCGTTATGTATCGGACCACCCCTACTAATAACCCACTTCCCTTCCACCGACTCAAGAGAAGCCCCTTCATCCAACCCTTATCCCACTGCTGGGAAGTCTCTCTCCGAGGAATAATTTGTATGCGCCCCTACGCTCCGTCCGGGTGGGGACCAAGGGAGTTGAGAAGGAGGGATCGCCAGCGGAGGTTTTTAGATATCGGAGACGCCGGGGGTGGTCCACTGAGGATACCGGCTGACCCCATCTTTCCTACCCGCCAAAGATTCTCCCCCTCCCCCGGTCCCGCCACCCCGTGAGGTGTTGGGTTCAACGCTTCTCTCAGCCCGTCTCACTACCCGTTCTCGCTCCGTGCGTATCGCCCCTCGCTCCAGCATGTTTCTCTGCAGGGAGGGAAGGCTTTATCGCCCGGCAGTTTTCTGCTCCGAGTCGGTCTCGTTCGTTTTTATTGTGTCTGGTCCGCGCTTTTTAAAAGTTTACCGTGCGTTGGTTTCCGCCGATGTGTATCGCCGGAGAAAGTTTCTTCGGGGAATGTTATCCTCGTCTATGCTCAGCAAAGCACGCTCGTCAACCTCATATCAGCCGTTCGGGTCTTTTCTTTAGACATATCTCACTTGCCATACCACGAAAATGCGACTACATTTTTAGTAATTTTTTTAGTGAAGTAAGTATGAGTAGAGTAAAATATATGAAAATTAGGAATTAAGAATAAGCAATAATAGAAATATAAAAAAATATTCTTTAGGGTAATAAATTTGTGCGTTTAATAAAGCAAGAATCTAAGTTTGCTAAGAATGTCTCAGACATGATTACATTGGTAGCCACAAGAGGGGAAAACGGAAGGCACACGATAAAATGAATGACCAAGAAGGCGATATTGCAAGATGTTGGTGAAGTTCTGAGATACATGGGAGTACAGAGTTGGAGAGGAAGGGTTAGCCAGAGGAGCACATGAAGCCACGTAGTACAGTAACTAAGACTCCCCTAAGGCTGCAGCGCTTCTGAAGTAGACGATGAAAGTATGTTCAGATTGAAAAATTACGTCTACTTGTCTTTTACAAGCACAGGCCACTATCTCCTGAGACTATTTCATCCTTAAGCTCGGCATATATCCCACCTCTCTCCATCCCTTCTATAAGACCGATTCTCTTTCTTCCCTTCCCCACTTATCATGCATCCATCTATCACTGCCTTCAGCATCCCTTTACCTCTCATTTGCCATTCCAAGTACCTACTCTGCCTCTCCTGTTCATCTCAAGAAGCTTTCCGTACTCCATCACCACCTCCCTGTTCGTCTTCCTTTCCGTCCACTGCACTATCTCCATTCACTTCCACACCCTAGTCTCGAACGCCTGCAACCTATTCTCGTCCTTTTTTCTCAGAGTCTATGTTTCTACTCTATATAACGTTGCACTCCATATTAAACCCTCCACCTGTCTTTTCTTCAGATTCTTTCACAATTTCCCTGCCATATTCTTATCTAAAAGAATATAGGTCTCACGTTGATACAGAGGATGAAGCTGCTACTACTTAGCTTAAACATTACATGGATACATGTGGATTCAAGGTTTAAAATTCATTTAGTATGGAATAATTTATCTTGGGGAGAGTGTTGGGAAGAGAGGTAGCATGCATGCCAAGCTGCAAATAGATTTGGTTTTCTAAGGTAGGAGCCTGCACCTGTAAAATGCTAGGTAGTAGATGTAACTCTTTTCAATCTAAGCCTGCCCTAACGAGTAGATTACCCAAAAAATAAAAAACACAACATTGAATAGACAGAGTAGTATGTGGCCAATCATTGGTTTTACTTGCTTTAAAACTCGAGCGATGACTTCTGGACCGTGGATCAAATTCGGGGTCCCATTGTCAGTTCAGTTTTCACGCAAGTGATGGATGGTCCCCTGCCAAAAGTGTGGGGAAGTCGGAAGAACGTTTTGAAATGCGCAGCTCTGCGGTCATCGGGACTTTTGAGCGGAAATTAAAGACCATAAATGTCGGAGCCGGAGACTCTTCTGTTTCAAGGGCGTCGGCCCAGTGGGGTGATGGAAAGCTTCTGCTCCGCGTCAGCGCTGCCATTTTGGTCGCTGCACAAAAAAATGTGAAACCAAAAGGAATTTTTCCCTTTTTTGTTACTCTTCATTCCGTAACTCTCATCACCTGCTGGATGGTCCCTTGCCGTGTAGCTCTCGCTTGTCGTGGAGCTTAAGGAGTTTTAAAACCTTCCATGAGCGGTTCACGATTTTGCTGCCATTAGCAATAGGAATAATTAACGTCGTTCCATGCAATATACTTTCTGCACATCTGTCCCCGTCCAGTCTCCTCTTCCTCTATTTTCCTCCGCACCCATATTTCAAAACGCCTTCCACCTATTTTTGTCCTAATATCTCAGCTTCCGAATTTCTGCACCATACAATTTTACCCTCCATATTAAAACTTTCGCTAACCTTTTCTTTACATTCTTGCGGCGGATTTACACTGGCAAGTTACTTGCAGTAAGCGACTATCGACGTAAAACGCAGGTATTAACGGCTCTTCAAGCCAACTTGCCGAACCCAGGAGGTTAAAAGGAAATGGAGGAGGCATGACCGTGAACGCTCATGGGCAAGCAAGAATAGGGGTGCTTGGGAAGGATTTTATGCGGAGTAGGTGTTGCCAAACCAGTCACAAAACATCGCCTTGTCTGTAGATTGTAACTTATTTTTGACGAAAATCGAACGCGACCGCCGAACACGTAAGCCAGAGGAAGGTCTAAACTGTGCCGACTGGAATGGCGGAATTGGCTTCGAGAATCAAGTGGTATGTCGCCTCCATTTCTTTTCTAACCTCCTTGTGCGGAACCTTCAAAAGTTTTGGCCAGTCTCATGCGGAAGCGTGAGTTTGCCAGTGTAAACAGTAACTTATCTGGCTATGTAGCGACTCGTGAAAAGTTTTTCGCCTGAGTCAAATTCTCCGTATGTTCTTGCAGAAGACATTTGTGGAAGCAAGTTGCCAGTGTAAACTTACCCTTGCCCGAGGTCCCCGTCATCAGCTCCCTCCTATCGCTTAACGCTTCTTTCGTTAGCTCTCACTAGAGATAGCGACTATGGGATACAAATTCAAGAGGAAGCCAAAGCTATTTCACGCGGGGTGGGGTGTTAGCAATAACAGTAGCATAAGTACCAAGTCTTTCCTACCTATCAGGTGCGGTGCGTTAATTTAACATAATACATGTATCCTAACTATTGAGGTCATCGTTTGTTTTTTCCACGGAAAAAAATCTTCCTGTTTACGTGCCGTTAAATCGAGGTACCAGCCCGAGCCGAGCGTGACATAACAATGGGTTCCACTTTCCGTTTGGACGCCATTTTATTCCGCGTGTCGTTTGTTTTTTTAAATTCATCTACCCTCTCGACTCACGCTAAATTATGCTCAGCTCTCCCGCGTGAATTAATGATTTCGCACCCTTAAATATTTTGTGGCGAGGCGCTGCTGTTGTCACCGGAAGTCGTCCTTTCCATCCCTCACCTTCTTCCCCATCTCCGTTATTTATGTAGGTTATTTCATATTTCGACGCTAAAATTTATTTTTTATATGTTTTACATTTTCTTTTTAAAGACGTAAAGAAGTGATTAGAGAAATAAAAAGTCTAATGTCAGCACTACCTTGTGGCGAGTAATGGGAGTGTTAAAGCAGCAGCTGCGAGGAAGGGATGAAACAGAATTTTGTCATTTTAAGGAGTTTTCACTGCTACTATGTGATTCAAAACAAATACTTAATTCCCCTTTTCTATTGCACTCTTTTAAAAAAATACTGCTTCCACTGTTGACCTTTCCTTAGCTGATAGGAAGGGAAATCAAGGTACAAAATATCCAAAATTAGTCAACAAATCTATTTTTCAATGACTATTTTTTCCAGCCATTGGAGCAGACTTTAGCGCCATTTAGGTCGAATTAACGCATTTTGACTATAAGTAGTTATTGCAGTTAGTCGTTAATAAGTCAAAGAATTGAATTCATATTTCGACGTTTAAACTTTTTATTAATATCTTTCATTTTTTTGCAAATACATGAAGATCATACCGAAACAAAACAAAACCTTAACACTTGCATCCCCGCACGACCCTATGGGTGTGTTATGACAGCAGCCTTAGGAAGGGATGAAGTGAAGAATTTTCCTTATTTTTTGTTAGTAATGGCACGAATTTTCAACTCCAACATCAGCAGCTATGAGTCATAAAAATGATCGTAGATCTCCTTATTTATATATGGCACAATTAAAGGATTTTTAAAATTCCGCTTCAAAGAAATGCGGACATTCAAAGTTGGGAGTATTTTTACATAGAATCTAGGTAGTAAGGGGAGAAAATCGTTTTTCGAACTTATTTGCAGGATCGACGAGGAAGGAGTATGGCCAGAGTATTTCGTGAAAAGAGTAATAATACCTATCCCGAAGAAGAAGAAAGCGTCAAATTGCGAGGAGTATAGAACAATCAGTTTAATTTCGCACGCGGCAAAAGTGTTGCTTAGAATAATAAATAGAAGGTTGGAGAGCAGAGCAAACTGCTATTTAGGCGATGACCAATTTGGGTTCAGGAAGGGGAGGGCAACCAGAGACGCGATTGAGGTAATGAGGACACTGATAGATAGAAACATAGAGAACAATCAGGATGATTTCGCTTGCTTTGTAGATTTCGTAAGGCGTTTGACAGAGTAAACTGGGTTTGATATTTCCTATTCTGTAGTAATTTTCACTAATGCAGATACTGGGGAAAATAGAAATAGATTGGCGTGATAGGAGACTCATCCGAAACTTATATATGGGGCATAGGGCTCAGGTGAGGGTAGCTAACGGTGAATCAGGGTGGGCAGTTATAGGTCGCGGGGTGCGGCAAGGGTGCCCGTTGTCGCCTTTGCGTTTTAACATATATGCTGAGGAAATGGTAAGATAGGCATGGGATGAGCTAAACGTGGGAATGAAAGTAGGAGGCCAGTGGATAAAGTCTGTTAGATTCGTAGATGATCAGGCGTTGGTGAGTCGGTCATCGAAAGAATTGCAAACTTTAGTAGATGCACTGCAGTGCGAGAAATACGGGATGAAGATTAATAATAAGAAATCAAAGTAATATGATTCTCTAGGACAAAGAAAGCGAGGCTGGTGATAAGAGTAGGAAGTCACAAACTGGAGCAAGTAGAACAATTTAATTACTTGGGTAGTACGCTAGAAGAAACAGGACATAGTAGCAAAGACATTAGGAGGAGAATAGTGCTAGCGAAGGAAGTGTTCAATAATAAAAGGGAGCTGATGACGGGGACCTTAAGTAAGGATGTAAAAAATAGGCTGGTGAAGAGCTTGATATGGAGTGTGGCGTTGTATTGGGCAGAAACGTGGATCTTGAGAAAGGAAGACGAAAATAGGCTGAAGGCTTTAGAGATGTGGGTGTGGAGGAGGATGTAGAAGGTGCTTTGGACGGAAAGCAAGACAAATGAGGAAGTGCTTGTCATGGTGGGCGAGGAGAGGAAACTTATAGATGAAATTAGGGGAAGACAGGGTAGGTGGCTGGAAGGGGTTATGAGGGGCGATGGTTTGCTGAAGGCCGTGATAGAGGGTAGGATGTTGGGTAAGCGGGGAAGGGGAAGGAAGAGAATAGGTTTTATGGACGGGATGAAGAAAGGTAGGACTTATGCTGAGGTGAAGAAAGAAATACTAGAGGTAGAAAGGGCACGAAACGTGTAAGAGTTCGTTGGATATTATCTGACTTTCATCACAACCTATCTCTAACCGGTAGATTACTGTAATGAATGAATGTATGGGAAATCATTGAGAGAGGCATGCAGTTTTTTTACCTGTATCGGTTACCATTCATAAAATTCGAAGAAATATCTTACTGAGAATATGTTGAAACATTGTTAAAAATAGTTGGTGATTTTTAAAAATCTATCCTCTATTCAAATTATTTTAAGCGAAAAACTAACGCAACATTAAACGCTAGAATTGCTATGAGGTGAAACACTTCTTTTGCCTTTCGTTTATTTATCAGCTGTGTGTCTCGAAGAAGACAGTTGATAGCTATACAAATCAATAATAATTTTAAAAACAGCGTTAGCTTTTCAAATTTCTCCTGGCAAATCAAATCAACTGAACGGCTAAAACACATAGACCAAGGCAGGCGGTTGATCGAGAGTAGAGGTAAAAAAAGAACACTTTTCATCCTCTCTGGTTTTTTAATCTCTGATATATAATCTAGAACTCTAGTTTTATAATCTTTGGATAAATATTTTCTTGATGTGATAACCGATTTGGATACGCTCCTCTGCGATAATATTCATGTCTGCTAACTGACTGTGTGATATAAAATGCGAAATATCATTTCTCAGTTAGTATCATAAAAATATAAATGCTCTGTCATATGATCGCTAACGTCAACAAGCTATTATTAAGGAGGGAAATGAGCAACAACTATATGTATGGATTTCACTCAACTTTTTTGTTTATTACTAGCTAGATGTCATCATTTTGTGTCAACCATTTCCTGAAGACCGCACTATGTGTTGATATCTAGATAGTAATAAACAAAAAAATAGTGAAATATACATAGTTTTTTGATAGAGGAAAAACCAGATGCTGTAGTTTTTTTAAGTTATAGGTTTTTTTTCTAGTTTCGACGTTCTACGCTATTATCTTTTACTAATACAACATTGAACGTAATCATGAATTAGCACGTCGAAACTATTTGTGAAATAAACTTATTACTTGTGGAAAACTGCAAAGTCTGTTTTTTTACCTCCATCATGGAGCAGTTCCATCATTTCATCCCTTAATTATATTACACAATTCCAAGTTGTTACATTGCATTCATACATTTTGCTAATATCCCTCCTTGATGGAGGGATATTAGCAAAATTAGCTTGAATTCTACATCGTTATGCCTTATACTGTTAATTTCGTTTAGGTATAATGAAACTGGGCTTTCAAGTGTTTATTTTACTCGTAGTACTAAGTTCCTTTTTGTTCTGTTCGGCAGTTTTAAAATAATTCATTGCGGTTAGTCATGTCAACGCCAGCGAAATGCCCGCAGAGGCCAGAATTGTTGGTGTGGAGCCTCCTATTCATTTCACGAAGCCAAGAAATAAAGCATTTCTCTCCCCTTCGTCCAATCCAGGGCGGTTTATTTCCGCCCTTATCTCTCACGCCTTTCTCTCCCTTTCCCCCATTACTGCGCCTCTGCCCACCTCGACCGTCCGTCAACTTATCCCATCCTTTACCTTGACTCGTCCCCAGTGGCTCGGCATTCCGAACGCCGGACTCGGGTCGGGATGAGAAGATCGGACGATAATGAGAAGACCGGGATCAGAAGACTGACGAGGGTCGGACTTGTTTGTCTGCCCTAATCTGTTCAAGTATCAATTTTTATGTCGCCAATGCCTTACGAGGAGTGTTTAATATTTTTTTCCTCCTCTGCTTTGCGTGTTGGATGGAGAATCCCTGCGAGTGAGAAATGGAATTTTGGATCACCAGGCATTCAAGCGTGAGCTGTCATGTTTTCATGCCTACGGAAGAGGGAAACCGTGTATCTTGCGAGGATATTGGTTTTGTCTTTCAAATTAAATTCAGCCACGGGATTCAAGTGCAGCTTAATGGATACTTTTTTCCTCGTCTCCCATGAATTGATGAGCATTATTTTGTGTAAGATGCACTGGCATTCGTGTGCAGCTAGATAACTTCTTCCTCGTCCTCCTTGAATTAATTAGCCTTATTTTCTGCCGGACGCACTCACCTCTGAGGAAAGAAGTATTAGCAGAATCCTAAAAACAGAAACAGAAGGAACAAGGAATAGAAGCTCAGGCTAAGAGAGTATTTGACTCCTTTGAACAAAACCCAAAAAAACTCAAATGACGTGAACCACACTAATCATGACTGACTTAAGAAACATTACAGAGAGAGAAATAGTAAACCGAAATTGATTCCGGAAAGTAATTCGTAACATTCAGGGTTTCGAGGAGAATATTGTAAAGAAAAGAGGTGGGATGTGATGATAGAATAAAGAAAAGGGAAACAGAGAGAGAGAATGAATAGATACTGAAATGATAGAAAAAAGATATAAAGAAAATCATAAAAAATATAAACAAATGAAATTAGGAAGTAATAAAGCGTTTTCCTCTAAAGTTAATGCATAGGAGAGCGGCCAGTCTTCGGATTTATGAAATCTGGTACGAAAATCACTCGATTTATGCTTTCCTTTATATGCTTTGGTGTTCTAATTGCTTCAGGGTAGGTTTAGATAGATCATTGCTTCTCTTTTCCCTTTCGGATACCGTAGTCTTTATTTGCACGTTATATCTCGGCAGAATTGCTCAAACAAACTAAGAATTTTCTAAGAAAATGGAAAGAAAAGGTTGATGAAAACTCTAAAATGGAGCGTGGCACTATATGAGTCAGAAACCTAGTCGTTGCGGAGGTAGTTTGTGCGTAGGATGGAAGTGTTCGAGATGTGGTTTTTGAAAGTAAAGAAGAGAGTGAGCAGGGTAGCGAACGATGAAGTTTTGGGTACCTACGGTGAGAGTAAACAGTTGGTTGGTGATAGAGATTCGGATGAGGCAAAAAACATGGATGTAGGACATGTTTAGAGGTGAGGGCATGTTAAAGAGGGTGATAGAAGAGAAAACGCCGGGAAAGTGTAGAAGAGAATAAGAAATTTGGACGAAATAAGGAGACGCAGAGGATTTAGGGAACTTTATGGAGACCTGATGGCGAGAAAGTAATGTGCAGGATATTGAATAGATGTCCGGGAAATGGGGAAGTTTGGGAAAGGACTGTCGAAAAACTTACCAATCAACTAGTGAAATACCCTGTCATGATGGTGTCTTTTCAGTTCAGCGTTCAGGATAGACATGTTGGATGTGATGAAGGGAGATTGGAATTATATTGATAAACTTAAGTGAGAGTATCGAAGTAGTTTGACCCTAAAAAACGCATTCGCATAGACGCTGTGATCTATGAAAACTCACACTGAGCAATTGAACTCCGCATAATTGTGATAAATCTCCTCTCCAGGGGTTCTGGACCCAACTCATAACATTGGGAAGATGGTCTTCGTGAAAGTCGGCCAATGAATGCCACGAATTTTAATCAAGGTGTCTCTAACGTGCGTTCCATTCCTCGTTCGCCGGTTTGGCTAATTATTTTTTTCGGGGCATTGAATCCGTGAGCTCTGGCAACTCCAGTGACTGCGAATATTGTTATTTCCAGCAGAAGCAGCATCAGGGGCTTTATATTTGAGAGAAAAAAGAAATAACTCCACTGCTTTGAAATGAGCATCGGCTCGCCCTTTCATCCTCAACGCTCATTCCACCTTTTCCTCTGGGTTTCCTTTTCATCTTCCTCTCTGCTCTGCTCCATTTCATCACCACCTTCATCTTTTCCCTCTCGGCGAAATTAATTTTCATATTCTCCGCGAGGCTCAGGTGCGAATTTGTATGTTTTCGCATCTCTTGGTGTCTGTACCCCGGCGCATTTCTACTCCTCCCACCCCCAAATCACCCCCTCCCAAGACCCTTTATTTGATGTGCACTGTCGAATACCATTGGCGCATCTCCCATAGACCTCCCATTTGTCTCTACGGTGCTTGAAACTCTTTCACACTTGTCCCTCTTGAGCAGAGTGTTTTGTTTTTCATCTATTCAACTGCTTTCACGTGATGGCATTTCAGTCCCTGATCACGTTTTTGTTGGTGATAGTGTAGTAATGTGATTGTTAAGGGAGATGTGACACTCCCTCTCAGTTTGCACGTTATGTTTCAAGGGTTCGTTCCCATTTTTCAGACGTGCGTTTCATTTACTCTGCGTCAAGCTGAAGACCCCCTTGATGCTGAATTATTAGTATTGTGGCCGTCATTTTGTCTTGAAGAACCGGTGTGCGAATTTTAGTTTGATTTTGGTGAAAACTCGATTTTTGTATCTTTTTCTTGCAAATTATTTGTGCTTGAAATTAATTGGTTGAAAGAAGTGTAGCGATGTAGTGTAACGGTGTTGGATCTTTTAATGGATGATAAGTTATTCCAGTCTTCGCCTTCCATTATTTCTCCTGCCTTTTCATCATTAGGTTAGCATAGATTATAGAGGATTATATAATAGTTTCAATTACAAATTGATAGCTATCACAGTATCAAGTGTTTTTTATCCCTGCCAGTCTCACTTTCGGGCCGACATTACTAAGCTATTTATTGAAAATTACATAAATTTTCTTTGGTTTAATTCAAACTGGGAGATAACTTCTGCTGTTTGGGCTCAAATGGACTCACAAAATGGCGCTATCACCTTTTTTCAATGTCTCTCAACTTGCGTGGAACTTTTCTTTGCCTATGAGCACCTTTCTTTGAGAGTTGGCTGATGCCATCGCCGAAATATCCGTTCTCCCTTCCTTCAAGTCGAAATTCCGCCAACGATTCTTTACTCTCCAACCTACGCACGTATCCTTAGTGGCGCAAATGGCCCCTGATTTTGGTCGTCAACCCGAAAATAACCCTGGTAAAAATGACACGAATTTCAGATTCGTCAAACTTATTGGAAGTCCGCACTTTCTTTAAGTTTCAAGTTTTCCATCCTTTCAGCGACGAGGGAACTTGATTGGGGGTTGCGGGAGAAAACGTGCTGAATACGTGGTGAGTTCGAAGTCGAGGGAAGTAAGGTGGAGAGATCGGAGTTAGAGGGGAATGAGCAGAGAGAGAGAGAGAGAAGATAAAGGGAAAGTGTGGAGCGAAGGAATTAAGGGATCGGGCAAGAATTTTCCTCCCAGGACGACCCGAGGCCCTTACTGGCCAAAGGGTATGAGGAAATAGGGGTGGAGGGTAAGGTAGGGAACTAATTGGAGCTGGTGGAAGGAGGAGTGTAGAGGATACCTAAGAGGAAGGTGGTTGCAAGCCAGGGAAAGTTTTTAAGGGGGAAGGACCTAAGGGAAGGAGGAAGGAGATCGAAAGAAAGTGGACTCATAGGGATGAGAAAGAGGCGAAGGGGTCGCTAGAGAAGGCAACGCTGTTGTGACCTGGATATTGGTTCTGTAATTTTCGTCTATTTTAAGCATTAGGGGTGTCTTTTTTCATTTCTTCTGTATTTTTTGCTTAAATTTAAAGAGCTGTGGAATTGTCCGCATAGTGACTTTAGCGGTGTCACCCACTAGTTTTCACCACAAATATGTGAAATGCTTGTTAATGGAGAATATCTCGCCCCTTATAGCCACCGTAAAGTTCTTAGAGGAAAATGATACCTGAGTTGCTTAAAAGGTTAGAGCTCTCGTCGTCACGCCGATGGGTCTTGGTTCGAATCCCAGTTGAGGCGAATGCTTTTTCTCACTATGAATTTCACACGTTAGTATGGACTTCCATGGAGAATATTGATTTCCTGGTTTTCCCATTCTCCTTCTGTACTGTTAATTGGAAAAGCTTCCAATAGCCAGACGAAGTAGCTGCCTCGGTAGAGTAAATGTTGACCTTTACTTGTTCTGAGCCACAAGATAGAATAATATATACTTGCTTAAAATTACACGCTGAGCTCAAGACCTTGGAAAAGAAGTTAAGAAGTAAAAATATGTTGGAAATTAGGTCCATGGAACTCATCCATTGTCAATATAAATATTTGCATTCTGGAATCGCACAATTGTTATTATTAAAATACTTATGCATCCCATGAAAGCTATGGATACTCCATAAATTACCGGAGCTGTTGACGGAAATTCTATGTAATACTTGTAACGTTTGAACAATACGTCAGTATTTGTTTTTTAATTTGTTATAGTTTGGCATAATTTTTATTTAAATGCTTTAAATTATTTTCGTGTACAAATGTCTGATTGTTAAAATGTTTAGGTTGCTAGGGCTTTGTTTTGGAGGGGGAGAATAGGTTGTGGAGTAAGAAGGAGAGCAGGACTGGAAGCTGCTCTGGACGAGTGAAAAGAGTTAAAGAATAAAGAAAGTAGAAAATAAGTGTTAATAATTTGTAAAAACCGTCCGACGCTACACACTCTATAGAAATGCCTAGAGAGGAGTTTAAATGAAGTGACTTGGACTCTGAGAGCAGAGGATGAGAATGATTTGCAGGCGTCTGAGATGTACGTGTGGAGGAGGATGGGGAAAGTGCATTGGAAAGAAAGGACGTTGAACGTGGAGGCTTTTGGTGTAGTGGGTGAGAAGAGGAAACCGCTCAAGGAGATTTGGAGGCAGACTAGGTGATTGGAAGAGTGAAGGGATGCTGAAGGACGTGATGGAGAAGAGGATACAGGTTAAGCGGGGAAAGGGAGGAAAGAGAATGTAGAGTCCGTCCAAGAAAATAGCGCAGTTGACAGAAATGCTGCCAATCAGTAAACACGCCCGATGCCGCTTGGGGAATGGAATCACGTGACCTACGAGTCACTGATGGTGGCACTTTCCATTTGTTTCTACGCTAAATCACTATTGTATTTCAAGTGCGCTATTATCTTGGACGGACTGGATAATTTTATGGTCGGGATAAAGAGCGGAAGGATGAATGGCCTACTTGAGAATGAAATCGTGCAGGGAGACAGGAATCTGCGCCTGTAAAAGCGTCGAAGTTTTTATTCTCCCTTCCATCTAAATATACCCTAACTAGTAGATCACCCTAGTAATATGTAAAAATCATAAGTAGAAATAAAAAGAGCCGTAGATATTGGGAGAAGGAGACGCTAGAACGAATAGAAATTGAGAGATGAAAGCAAAGATACGTGAGATTGCTGGAGCCACTGGTGGGGCAATCATCAGAGGGTTTCCCACTTGGGAGACATGATCGGGGAAGAAGAAACTGGATTGAAAGTGGAAGGAGGACCTGGAGGGAATTGCCTCAAGGAGGAAGTGGGGTAAGGGAATAGCTTTAGGAGGCGGGACCTTATAAGGAGAACCGAGCAGATATGCCATTGGGATGGACGGACCTAAAGGGGTTTTGCGAACGAAAATGGTGGGGAGGGAAAATAAGTGCGTTGGGAGAGAGGTGGGAGGCGTGGCAAATTAGAAGGTTGGGCCGAATGGAAAAAGGGTAATTATTAAAAGGGATACGAAAGAGAGAAGAGGATAGGGTTTGGCGGCAAGGGGGAGAGGTTGATCAGAACGAAGGGAACGGGGTGTTGCTCTCGTTCGGAAAAGGACCGGGGATGGAAAGGATTTAATAAAAAAAAAGAAAGGGCAAAGGACGTGGATGGCGAGGTTTTCAGGGGGGTTTGAAGGGGTTTTGGGGGCAGAGGGAACACGGGAGAAACGGCGAGGGGTGAGTAATTGAAGGAAAGTTGGAGTGCCTGCAAATGGGGTAAATGAAATGGAGTGGTGGGCTGGGAGTTAACAGGGATGGATGGCAACACTGGGGGTGGGGTGTTCGGACGGGAGATCTGAGGATTAAAAAAGAATAAAAGGGTTGCAAGTTGAGTGGAGTCGAGAGAGATAGAGAGCGAGAGACAGCAGCAGGAAGGTAACGAGGCTGGGAGACGGAAGGACAAACAAACGACTTTATTACGACACAATTGCGACCGTACAAGACTGCCCTTCTCTCCACTTGGCTAGCATCAAGCTCACTTCCTCACAGTCGTCGGTTACAGCTGGAAATAGATTGTGAATAAAAAATAATGACCCGATGTCACGTAGTAATTTTTCGTCAAAAATTTAGAGAAAATGGCCAGTTTTAATTAGCTTGTATGTGAAACATCGCCGATAATAGACTCAGATGTCGAATATTATGTTTAAAAAATTGAAATACATACGTTGGACAGTTCATTGGACCATGTAAAAAAACGAAACAAGAAAAGAATCTTAAGTTTTAAAAAAACGATAGCAGTTCCGGTTTGTGAAATCACCCCGTGCCACTTACCTCGGAGGAGGCTTGCACGGTATTTCGTAGATGCAGATTTAGTACTCTATACAGTTGCGAGATGCGGATTCTCTGAAAGAGAGATGGATCGAACATGAATAAATCTTAAATGAAATTCCTAAGAAGAGTAGAAGGTTGCACATTACAAGACATTGTAAAACTGGAAATCGTAATAGAAATGAAGTAATAAGATCAGGTCTGACTTGGTGGAATTCCATTTTATAACGAAAAATGAAACTTTTATAATCCACAATTTTTGGTCTAAACATGTATGGTATAGCGAAACTTGACGGAATTTGCGCAGAAGACCATTGTCAGCGGACGAGTCTATTGCTCTCAATCTCGTTCCGCGCGGGGGAAGAAGGCAGTCTCCGCGCGAGACCGCCAGGGTTCTCTCAGTCGTATTCCTTTATTGCCAACATCAAAATTTTCAAATAGTTAAGGAAGGAGGAAGATCAGAGGAAGCGCCGCGAAATTTGAAGTTGTTCAACATGAATACGAATATGTCTTAACAAATTATAACCACGTTACTTCAAGCAAGTGAACTTTAAATATGCAATGATAAAGAAATAAAAATATATTATAAAATGACAAGAGTAACGACATCAGTTCTATAATTTACCCCCACTAATCAAACTTAAGACTATTTGCTGACGATGCGGTTGTATACAGAGAGATTTTGAAGTCGGTTGAGTTATTAACAAAGATTTTGTAGCAATCCTGGTACGAAAAATGGCAGTTGGAATTAAACGTAAATAAATGCGTCGCAGTACATTTTTGTGGAAAGAAAATACACTAGAACGATCTTAAAAATAAGGAAATCAGATGTGGTCAACGTCGAGTCCGAGTTGAGTCAAAAATAAATATTTTGGGGTCACAATTAGTCAGGATCTATCTAGGAGTAATCATATTTGGGTTCAAGATAACAGATATATTGGTAAATGAATTGAAATTGTACTCGGAAGATGCGATGAGAAAGTTTTAGAGCGCTGATATTTTTTTCAAGTTAGATCACACCTTTAATACACTTCTAGTATTTGGGATCTTTACGATGCAAGTATGATTTCAGAATTGAATCGCGCGCAGCGACGAGCAGCATGGCTTGTAATGACTTTTGACGAAATGTCTAGTAATGTTTGTTGTAATCAAATGCTGTAAACCTTTCCTATAAAACGTAATATTAAGACATTATCACTCTGCAATGAATTTATTGAACCTGAACGTGGTTACTTGCGTGGAAAACGAGAAGATTTGGTATTTGTTTTGTAACGCCGAATTACTTTTAATTAATTCTGCAATCCCTAATGCAGCACTTTCTTTATTTCTTCACAATGCAAAGCAAATTTCTTACAGGAGTCCACAGTACATCCTCACTCTTTATAAACAATCCCCCTCTTCTTCTCTTTCAATAAATCCCTCACAACCAACCAGCGAAATAAGCATATCAACAATCAACAAAATAACAACTCTTTTAAATTTATAAAAATAAGACAAAAATAATAAGAATAAATCCAAAACATAACACCTAAGCGTCAAACGCTAGTTTCAGGTAGGAGGGTGAGGAGTGGGACAGTGAATGACGCTCATAAAACTTGTGTTCGCATATTATTTGTTTAGAATAAAAAGTTTAAAAAAAGTCTCTTATCGCCACTGTCACTCCTGTACAGATTACCATTAAATTTCCAGCTACCAATATCAAAAGTATACTTTTGAGTATCTAAGAGTGTACTTTCGTTTATGTGTTGTGAAATTTAAATTGGGAGACGAATTGTCATGTCTGTTTCTTATGAACAGTGAAGTAGCCAGAATTTCGTTTCGGGGTTGAGGGGGGGGGGGGGGTGAAAAGTTTTGTAAATCAGTGGAAAAATTGTGTGTTTAGGCATCAAAGGGTGCAATTTCGACTGAAGTGTAACAGCCATTTTAAAAATATTTTTCTGCGCAAATATCTGAAGGAATACAATACCCAAAGTATTTTATCTTTGAATATTGCTGACAGTAATTGAAAAAGTTTTCATAATTAAGAATAAATAAAATCAAAATCATTTTTTTTACTAAAGCATATATTAAGTTTTTCCTGTAGGCCCTTTCTTTAAATAAATTCAAAATTTGGAGTCCATGGAGTCCAAACCCCATAGGCCCCTCCTCTGAGTACGTCAATGCTTTAACGCTTTCATTCTTACAATTTAAGTTATTTCCCACTTTACTATATCCAATTATGAAAAAACAGCCATTTAATTTTATACCGACGCATTGAGAAAGTTATCAGCATACTTTACTGCGGCTTAGTTTGGATCACAAACCATTTCCGCGTAACGTACCGCTAACACTGTCCCACCCTCTAAAGTTTATTAGAATCATGTTGGCAACATTCCCCACCATGTGCTTTCCCCTCCCCTCCTCTCCTTTGTCGACCCCTTCCACGCGCGCTTTCCCCTCCCCGTCGTCAAGCTTCGCGCATCTGACTACCGTCAAGTTTCGCCATACCAATACGCACAATGCTTTTGAATCATTATAAGGTCAATCAAGCACCTGATGATGATGCAAAAGCATTGAAATCCGGAATGTGCATACATGTTTCGACCAAAAATTGTGTATTATATTAAGTTTTATTTTTCGTTACGCAATAGAAAATTTAAACAATTTTCATTTGGAAGAAAAATCAACATAATGCAAAGCCAAATGGTTCACCCATAAAGAAAGAATGCAGAACAAGAACGGAGTATAAGCCTTGAGATCATCGTAATGTTGGTCTGCTCTGGCTAACATGATTTCAGGAACAGATCATGCAGTGAGCCCATGAAGTGAAGAAGAGAAAGAAGAAAACGCGTGCTACAGTGACATAAAATATTACAAAATATTAAGTAAGTCTTAAAACCCACCACATACACTTTTTCAAGTTTCACACTGTTTTATTAGCACCCAACCACGCTTTCGACAATGTGTGTCATCTTCCATTAAGTTACGAACAAAGTGTCGATACGAGTGTCGATACGAGACGACAGTGGTGTCTTTCTCTGAGAAATTTTAACAGTGACATTATTCGAGATGAATACCTTTCTTTAATGTCAGCTCAGTCAGTGAACTTCTGACCCCGTGACACCATCTCATTTTTGGGCTATATTTTTAGGAAGTGTTAGTGTCGTTCCGCTAAGAGCTCCCGGGTTTGAATCTCCCCAGACGTCTGAATTTTTTATTCACCTTACTGCCGTCAGTTAAAAGAATAGTGCAAGGAGGCTTCGAGGATCGCGTAACGGCATCCTGAAGGAGACTGGAGAACGAGATTCATCGTCGTCTTTTCAAACGGTAGGGCTACATCTGGCGGTTTCCTTGTTGTTGTTTCCCCCTCTTTCGGACCCTGAATATTTCATCAGGTTCCGCGCGTCTGAACAATGCAGAACGACGCCTGTTCAGAGTGCTCCATGAGGTGCGTTGTGTGTAGCGAAGCTTCGTGGATACACTACCGGAAAAGTTTTTCCCCTCCCAAGGGAGAGATTTCTCACGAAGACGAATCTCGGGGAACGCGACGAGGAGCGACTAAGTACGTACGTTAAGTAACTAATGTACCGTGTGTTTTTACACCAGAGACAGCTGTTCTCCTTTGAAGTGCAGCGGCTTTATGGCGTCATTTCTGGCCTCGTTTCTTAACTGAGCTTACTTTTTCCGTCATTAATGCTAATTGGGAATATCACACCTCCTCTAAAAACTCTCTTGAATGCTAACAGAAGTGGTGAGATTATGTTTCAGTGCATTTTGACCACATACATTAGACCTAACTATGCAGAAACTATCATTTTTAAGTAATTTATAATTAAATTGAAAAATGGAAATGTAAAATGTTATGCATTTTTTTAAATAAATATAAATTTTATCGAAAAATCGAGGTTTCTGAGACGTATTTGAAACCAGGCTGATATCCTGAAGAAAAAAATTTGAATATGATTACCTTTTTTGCCATTTTCTCAGGTAGTTATTATATTTCGATTTTATAGAGGCAAAGTATGATTTTGAGTGTGAATGTTCCACCTATGAGGGCAAATGGGGAATAACTACCACGAAATGTTCCACCGCTCCAAAGAACTAATAATTTTTTAACGTTTTAAAATTAAGCCTCTCTGCAACTCATCCAATAATTATGTTTTTTTCTTAATTCACTTCGTTTGTCTTTCCTTCTGTCCATACAATTTTCTCTCATAATGGTTAATAGAAGCATGAGAATAAGTAAATGTGGCAATGGATTTTTTATGAATATTATTAGGTGTTGTCTTTCTACCGTTTTACCTTTCAATATGATTTATGTACAGCTAAAATTGATGTATTGTTTATATCTATTTTCTTTCTTTTTTTCATTTTTAAACTTTCTTTCAACCCACTTCAAGCAATTTCAAGCATAAGTTCTTTTCCACTTTTCCTATTCTTCAAACAATGCGTCTGAATCTCCTCCCTCCTTTTATTTATTTATGTTTCGTTAAACATTTCCTCGGCTTAAAATATCACCAAGTTTCGACCACCCATCTATATCTTTCACGCCATAAAACGCCCCGACCTGTGGGCTGCATCACTCATGTTTAAAGTGAACTGGACTTCATAAAACCTTTGTTTGTTTTTATAACTAGGGAGGAAAATCAGCAAATAGATTTTTTTTCTTATATTCGTGGAGTACTCGTTCCATGTTTCACTCCTCTGTGCAATATTTTTCGGAAATTAAATTTTCCAAGTTATTCCCCAAAAGATGTCACTGTCCTTTCGTTACAGTCTGCCTTCCAAGAAACCGAGACGAAATCATCGAAATAAAACGCTCCCGACGATAAATTACCTGGGTGCAGGTCAGTTACCCTCATGCGGCGTCCAAGAGGGTAGTCCTCTGTCCTCAACTATGTTCCCTCGCCTTCTTAATCTGTCCCGTTTACATGACTCCACCCTCTTGTCCTTATCTTCATGAAATCCCTTCCCTCCCCGCTATCACCTTGATCCGCAGGCGTCGTCAGCCGCAACGCATAAAATAGACCCAAAGCCTTGTGGTTTGGCTTCCATTTAAAGTTGTCGAACCTCCCTCCCATTCACCCTCTCTCCCCAAAACTGCAAGAGGAGAGTAATTTATCTCGGGGTTAATTTTACGACGCTCCGCCATCAAAATGTGAAACTTCTGGGACGAACGTTATTTTGGAGTGCATTTTATGTCGTGGCGTGAGGGTGGAGTTGAAAGAGTGACGTCATGGGGTCGAAATAAATAAATAAAAAAGTACCAGTCCCATTTCCTTCTCGTTTTTATTTCTCGGCCTTAGTAGAAGATATGAAGAATTGAAGAGGGATCTAATAACGGGCCATCCTTAGGAGGGAAAGCGAGACAATTTCTATGAGGTTGGGATACAGAATGGGGACTTTCCAAGAACCTACCAATCAGCTGGTACAACACTTGAATGATTGAATATTATATAAATATTATATATGATAAATTTACTTTTATCTCCCCCCCTCACGGTCAGTGCACCGTGACTGTGCGTGTCAAAATAATTATTAATTTCGACCTTCGTTTGTATAGTTAAAAATATACATCATTCACCGACGACAGTCTTTAGCTATCAAAAAACAGAATTGAGATATGAAATAGGTAGAATAGGTAATTAGACGAATAAATAGAGAGGCTCTTGTTCTGCTTATTTTTCATTTTTCTTATATATCACATAGAAAACACCATTTGTTCACCTTTCAACCCTCAATTATTACTAATGCATATAAACCATTATTCTGTCATTGGCAAGTATTCTCAGGCTTTGGATTACATTTTTCCACCCATAGGAGTAAAATGCGGCGCCATTTCTACTGCCCAAACGCTATCTGACTTTCTAGTTCTACATTCATTTTTTTACCTCAAAAATATTAGATGGTTTGGTGCCTTCACTTTATTATCTTTCTGTTCCCTGGAAAATCCACCTTTTAACAGCGTTTCGTGAAAATGACATTCGTATTAGACCAAAAAATACTATTTCAACCTAAGTTTCGTCCATTTTTTTTAAACGCAATGTTATTTCAAGTTCCTTTTGGAAAAAAAACATTGTTTAAGGGTATAAATTTTGTTATTCATATAAAACAGAATATAAGTTTTTCTATAAGAAGTCAGAATATGAATCAAATGTTATTTGAGTCATTTTATGGTGGAATTACCTTAAGCAGTGGTTCTCGAGGAATGACTCATGAATATTTTGTACGAGATAGGTTTGAGTGATATTATTCCCTAGTCGTAATAGAGACCATTTTCAAACTTTATATTTAAATTTAAGGGACCGTAAAAAGCACAAAGTAAATATTGTAATATTAATGGCGCAAAAATAATGGTCATATATGACTGAAATTCCCAGTAATTAACTTAATATGCATATAGGTATTTTAACTTCACTCATTTTTTTCGCGCCGTACCCTAAAACGTCTTCACTATGGAAGATCTTTTGCGATTCTATAAAAATTACTGCGATGAGTAATTGATTTATTTTTAACGGTATATTTGAGATAGCATACAAACTACACTCCGTTAAATTTCTGACGAGGTATGTGTCTTAGAAATTTCTCATTTCTTAAATAAAGTCTCTCAGGAGTGCATATCCGTACCATTTCCCATGGAAAATGGCCTGTAATTTTTGGCAAATATCTCTAAAAATAGTGCGGTAAGTGGCTGATTGCTATTCTTGGAAAGGTGAAATACTTTTCTTTACGTTGAGGCCAAATTCATTGAATATTTTGAGAAATGATGTCTCGCTCAAACTAACTTAACGGATACATGTGCAGGGTGAATCACGTCTGAACTTAATTTCCCATAACTATGCATCTCATCCATGTGTAACGTATGATCGCTGCGTGTAAAATTATTTTTATTAACTTATTCTTGTTAATTTTATTGTTATTAGAAAGGAAGTACGTGTCTGTACATAGGAGTTGAATTTTTCAATTGGAGAGGCTTGTTAGAAAATGGGTAGGTTGTGGAGAGGTATTAATTCTTCTCGGGTTCTCCACCGGATTAGGCTCTCCATGCTGTCCGACGTTTCGATGCGCGAGTAGGGCATCAAAACGTCGGCCAATATGGAGGGCATGACTTGTTGGAGAAACCAAGAAGAAATCATGCCTCAAGTACGCCGAGAAAGCACTAGATCTTACATCAGTTTGTTGAGAGGTGTCTAGAATAAAGAATTGTGTTAACGGGACTACTCTCTGAAAAGCCTGTCTCTTTGGAGGGGTATGTTTAAATCATACCGCTGCCACCTGTATAAGGTTGAGTTATAGCCTAAATAACGAGGCCTAGCCTAGTTAAAGCATAAATAGCAAGGTTAAATTTGGAGTTTTTGCGGGGTGCGTATTGAAGTCGGAATTTTCGTCAGCGTGGTACAAGTAATCAAGGGAATGACATGAATTTCTAAAGTGTCCCTTTTTGCTTTTTCTCACCGTTTCGCCCCTTTAAAAAATCGATTTTCCCAAAATTATTTCGCTGTTGGCATTTGCCGTGTTCCTAAAACGTGAAAAAGAGATTTCGGTTTCCATATTGTATACCTGTAGGTCCTATTTATATTCACGGGTTTACTGGTTATGTGAATAATTAGCAGTGTAATAGATAATAGTTTTCCTTAATTTAATTTCCACTCTGTCATGAATACTTTTAGTAGCTGACAGGTATCTCACTTGATGATACATACATATTTTCTAGTATTCTGTGCCGTAAGTTACAGCTTCTGAGCAACTACCAAAGGAGAATTTTGCATCAATAGTTTCTTCACGTCGAATTTCCATCTACGACTTAGACATATCAAATCAATAAGACATTTCCTTCGTAGTTTGATATTTACAAGTAGAGAGGTCTTCAGAATTTGCTCGCGTGGAATCATTCCACTCATAAAACTGATGATCTCAGGCCTGACCTCGTGGAAATTATGGATATCATGATGAGAAAACCACCTTTGTTATTTCCACAAAACTTTATTACGCTGGTGAAACGCGCGTCGTGCCAGTGTAATAAAGTTTTGTGGAAATAACAAAGGTGGTTTTTTCATCATGGATCACTCCTCTCAGTCTTCGAATCATTGGTATGGCCTATTCCCCGTTGAAATTTTATTGCCCTTTGATATTTTCGCCCGTCTCTTTCCTTCTTACTACTATTATAAAGCACTGCAAATCTTCTTTGTCATTCGTTCCATCCAAATAAATTATTTTCTAGCAATATCCCTCTCGTAATATGACTTTTTTTGTTTCAATTACCGTAGGTACATGTTCAAGCAGAATACTAAGGGAAACTCAACCCACGGGAATCATAATATTTCCTAAAGTTAAAATTCACACTTAGAGATCATTAAAAATTACAATTTATGGAACTTTGTCATCCTACCCCAATGAACTTCAGCGATTGATGGATTTTTTTAAACAGATATTTAAAATGTATGCCATTTAACCAGCGAGGACCTTTGAATTGATTCGCCATTTAAAATTGAGGAATGGTACGAGTACATAAGGCATGGATGTCATATTTTTAAATGATACCGGTATTTCATCTTAATGCACGAGAAATCGTATAAATACCTTTAATAACTGCTATTGTGGTATGAAATGAATATTTTAGGTCCATTTTTGTTGTTTTGTAGTTTCATTTTTGTAGAGTTCCAAACTTCATGAAGATTATAAACCTCTTGCAAGGTTATGAAAACAATTCATTTTGTGCTTAATAGGGTGTCAATTGAGAGAGAGTTTTTTTTTCGGTTCTCTTTAAAAAAAACTGAGGCCTCAATCAAGGAGATGCTTTCATCCTCGGTCGCGTTTTCATGTACTGGATGGGATTTCCTCACTTTTCGAGGTCTATTGTGCCACTTCAATATTCCATCTTGTTGAGCCATATTCTCTAATTCGTAATCGGTGATGAATTTTGGGAGGCAACGATTTCATTCTCTCCAACAATATTTCAACAATTAAACCCAAGTGTATTCAATTTGTTCCTGATTGATGCTTTTTTTGCCATAATGCTCCTGGTTCTCTCTTTTTGTAGTAGTAGTAGTAGTAGTTTTTTTGTGATTTGCTCATTGCGATTGTTTTACTAATGCGTTGAGAAATATACAAATTACTTAAGTTTTCTGATGAACACGATTTATTTTATTTATTAAGGTGCTCTACCGGTTTACGGTGGGTTTAAATGGAAGTGACTAAGGATAAATTTTTACATCTGCAGGGCTCTATCTACATACACAATTTCTTTCTTCCACCTCATCACACGACTTCATAACCCTTCCATAAAACTTTTTCTCTTTCTTCGTTCTCCCCACTTTACCCAAATTATGCATGGGAGTTAATGCATGGTAAAAGAGACAGCCAATAATAAAAAATAACAGTAAGAAATATGTATTATTTTTATCTGAAAATTAAAATGAAATAGTTATGTTGTTAATTTCTTTTTAAGCTGTAAATATTCATGATATCTGTGTGTATGATTTACCCGTATTTATTTTTCCTTTCTTCTTTGCAGGTAAAGTTCCAGTTCCATTTTAGAACCATACTAGATTCCAGCAATTCTGTAAGTTATAACATAAAAATATCTTTGAGAAGTGCGATTATTCACCAAATCCAGTATTATTTTTTATAAATAGATAAAGGATTTTGATCGGCACTCGTTCCGATTGAAGCGGTGGGAACTGCCAAATAGCGTTAGAGGGAAATTTAGTAATTCATATTAAAGGGATGGGTTGGTAGGCATAGGTAAAAAATAACTTTATTCCCCATGAATCAATGGTAATATCTTTTATGACTCTTAAATCCCATCTCTAATGGATTTGATGCATATGATGATAATGGTGCCTGGATTTCGTTACAAAGCATTTTATCCGCATATCGATATTAGATTTTCTTTGCCAGTTTTATGCTAAAGAGCTCTGGTCGTATCGTAGCTAATACATAGTTTCTCTCAAATATCTCGTTTTCAACAACCAAGTCTGAATCACACGGTCATTTTTCTAGCACAATTTCAGGGATTGTAAAATATAACAGCTCAAATAACGGCTTTGTGACGCCATCATTTTCAGGGCTAGCGGCAATGATAGGGATCCCTATTCCTTTTTCCATCATTTGTGACCGTCCTTATTTCTGTCCGTGAACACGTACGTTATTTGAACTTTAGCTAGCCTTAACGGACGGCAGTAAATAGGGTAAACGACGCTACGTGAGAGTTGTAATCAAATGAGGACTGTAGAAATTATGGAAAATAGTCACTAATCTGTTACAGAAAAACTGACCCTGTGATAGAGGAAATGATGGCGTAAGTTTTACTTACTTTCCCTATCATGTAAATTTGTAGCTCAAATGATCATTGGTCTTCTACGTGAAAAATAGACGTTTGTGTTGTGGGATAAGTATTTCTTTGTCAAATGCACCCGCGACTGTCACATCGATATCTGTGGGTACGTTTTTGGTAAACTACTGTAAAATAAGTGCGGTTCATTTCGCCTGTAAAATGTAACTGCTTCTTTCATTTAAACTTTGTGTCATTAAAACTTTTATAAACTTAAGGAATTGCCTTCCTTCTTTCTCCTTGGTGAGATATTATTGCGGGCAGAGCCACGGCTATTAAATATATCTATAGCAAACGACAATATGTAGTACGAAATGGACGCTATCCCAGTGCATTACGTCGTAATGCGTATGAGAACTTCATGGCTCGGTGCGCATAATACCTCTTGTGTAACTACTCCCTTCGACGCCTAACTACCAAATTCAAAGGGAAACAAGATTGAATTGCTTGAAGTACTCGACGCTATTGCCGGTGATCTTGATAGAAAGTCTAGTCCAGACGAATGATTTTTTGCCGTAAGTTGGTGCATTTAGTGATTTTATCGGCTTCCAATAATATCAAGTTTGAGATGAAAACATAGACCAGGAACGTCATGAGTGAATGTAGTGGAAGAGAATCTATAGAGGAGGAATATTATGTGTTTTCAGAATAGGACAGTTTGTATAAAGTAATGTATGAGTGCAAGAGAAGCGAAGGTGGTTTGTAAGGATAGGGCACCATGGAGGAAATTATTAAAAAGGAGCCAGTTTTCTAGGCTTAACAGCAATATAATTAAGTTCTTTGACTTTGCCTGCCCCGAAAGGAATGACTTGATGGGTATGTATGTATGTCCTTGTAGTTTTTGCGAATAACTGTCCCAAATTACAAAAAGCATATCGTGTGTGCATTAATAAATTACATACGTTTTTAAATAAGCATATAAACTTCACGTGCAAATAGCTTTGAAAATGAATGCATGTTTCCCAGTCGATAGAATATTGAATGATGATTGCCTTGTGTGTTGAGGCAGCTAATCTGGCGAGCTTCGATACCTACCCATTATTTCCTCTGTAATATTTCGTCTATCCCCGCTTTCCCTATCTCTTGTTTTCAATGCAAGCCGACGTCAACCGGTGTGGAATGATTTTCTGAAATTGACATCTCTTTCGCCTTCGCTCCGAGGCTTGGTTCCGAATTCCGTCCTGCCTTCGGGGTCTTTTTTCTGTATCGTTTAATATCATTCTACTTCCCTTACCTCCATCCCTCCATGTGCTGTGCTGTTTCTTTTTTCTTCTTTTAAATTTTGTTTCACAGTTCACGGCAGAATGGCCGAGTCTGACAACATGTCGAAAAAAGTCGACTTTATATTTTTTTATTCATTCAACCTCGTTTTCCCCCGTTTTTCGTTTCCGAGGTGAAAAAGGGTCCCTCTCACTATTAATTTTTCGCTCGCCCGCCATCTCTTTACCGCTACCGACTCTGGACTGCCATTTAATAACTACGAAGTGGGGGAGTAGTGTTGACATGCAATACCGACGACTCCGCTGAGGTGGATTCGGGGTCGATAGATATCGTATCGTCTACTACTAGATATCGCATCCTCTGCTTGCGAACGTGAAGCAAACGACCTTGGGTGAAGTGAGCGCCGTAAAGGTGACTTCGGGTTCTAACGGGCCCAAATGACAGAAGATTGGATGCGACTTTTTTTTAACCTTCAGCGATCCCTTTTTTTCCCCCGACCCTTCTTGACTTTCTCCTCCATTCACTTGACCGCTGGATCTCCGTCTAAGGATCCGTAAATGGGGAGTGAGCGAGAAATTTATTCCTCCTGTTTTGAATAATTGTATGCGGCAACACATGTTTTAGCGAATCCAACTAAACTTATAAATTCCACTCGAGTGTTTCGTCAACCGCTGGCATTTTATTACGCCTGTAAAAAGTGCACAAAAATTTTAAAAACGTAACGTGATCATAAGCGACATATACATGGCATATCGTTGGTTTGACGTCACCGCACGGTAACCGCTTCACAGCTGTTCTCCGCTATTTTTCGCTCATTTTAATTTTTCGATTGTATCCTTATCTGCTACATAGTATCTACTTACAGCACGCTGTGCATTTTTTCAGCTTAACTCTTGAATCTCTGTCCATTTGTGCAGTTGCAAAATGCTTACGGTCCCTCTACCATTGGTAGCATATCTGTAGTGTAGTGCATGCTAGTGAGGCTTCGCTTCGTGACAAGCATTAGCAATTTATGCTAATGCATATTTAGTCGTAGTTACACTAACTTTGGAGTATAGTGTTATGCATGTTGGTGACTACTCACCCCCTGCCACACATCCTTGAGGTGGCTTGCAGGGTATTTTGTAGATGTAGATTTATACACGTATTGAAGCATAAAGGGTCGAATTAGAACTCCCATACGGGAAATAAACTCTTTGTTTTCGTCAAATAATTAAACTCGAGCTGAAATTCTCGTGGAAACGTGCCGTTTTACTGGCGGCGATACCGTTCCGTGACGTCATCCACCGAGTTCGGGGTGACGCAGTGTTTTGCATCCACCAAGCGTGCGTATATTTTAACGAGACATTTTTGTAAAGCAGCGTTGTTTATCGATAAAATTTACGTCATGAACATATATCAATATGATCTTCACATAAGTATTAGTTTTGATCATATTGCAAGTCCTCCCCATACTCCTTACCTGAAAACTTCACTGTTGAAATGAGTATCTTATGTGCGATAACTGCGAAATCTAGTAGTCTCAGAGATGCCATCTTGGCGTTTATATGTGAAAAAATAAGTTGGTGCACGTGTCCGGTAATTTCGTCTTAAAATATTCTCTTCCTCTGAGAATTCGAAATTTACTGTGTATCGTGATTGTTTTTATTGCCCTAGTTTAATGTTCTCATGTAATGTGGGCTCTCGGAGGTCTGTAACGGATCATTAGACATGATGGATTTTAATAACAGTTTTTGAATGATAACGCGTAAATATTTTATGTCGTGAAATTTCTCTTTATATCCATGCAATGCACGTTAATGACCTTATAAAGACGAACCTTTAGTTATATCTTTACCTCTATGAATTTCTATGATTGCTTCTCTTTTCAAGTGAGTCTTAGTACTAAGTTTATTTTCCCGAAGAATTTTGGTAGCTCAAATATTCGTGTACTTTTATGCCCTATCGCGGCCCTCAGTATCTCCTCACCTCTTATTTCTCGCCCCAACTACCTACTCTGCCCCTCCTAATCTACTCCAGAAGTCTACTCCACTCCTCACCCACCTTACCGAGTACTTCCTCGTTTGTCTTCCTTTTCGTCCATCGACTTTTCTCCATTCCCCTCTGCATCCACACCTCAAGTGTCTACAGCCTACCTTGTCCTCTTTCATCAAGAATCCACGTTTCTGCAATATACAACATCTCTCCTCATATTATGATTGTTATCCAATCATTTTTTACGATCTTACTAAATCCCCTGTCTGATTGGAATCCACGAAGAATTCGTGTTCAACGTTGGAACATAGGATTAAAGGTGTCACTACTGACCGTAAACATTATAATGAAACAATACGTGGATTCAACGTTCAAAATTCCCATCATGTGCAGTCATTTATTTCGGTGAGGATGTTAACTGTTAATTTCGGCATGGGTTTTTGCGAACTAGGTGTTCTGGGTCTCAAGTCCACATTGTAACACAGGGGACATGATCGTCCTTACTGAGCCACTGTCTCGAGGGATAAACAAAAAAGAGATTTTTTATTACGAATTTCACTCTCTTCAGTATATATCTTCGCAACCGTGCGCGTGACTGCGTACCATATCTTATTTGTTTCGTAGAGGTAGGAAAATTAGAACTAAGGAGGTTAGAAATAAAATGGAAGCCCATCCCACCATTACCGTTGGCACAGTTAAGGCCTCACTATGGCTAACGTTTCTGGTGATCGCGTTTGATTCTTGTCAGATCTTGTACGTAAAAATCCACAGGTAATGCGATGTTTTGTGACTTCTGGACCACGACTTCTCGGCACGAAATCCTTCCCATGAGTCTCTGTTCTTCCTTCACCTTAGTTCATGAGCGTTCATGGCCATTCCTCCTCCATTTAATTTTAACCTCCTTGAGTAAAAGAAAAATCAGAAAATAATTTTATTTTCGGTGAGTACGTTCAAATTAATCGGTGTTTATATCACGAGACATCGCTGTGCTTGCGCGGGAAATGATTCGAGAGACGCCGCGAACTTTTCGACGGAAGTGGATTGACGTGGATAACCCGTTGGCGCCCCGGAGATTAATGCATCTCTTCTCGAAAAGGAAAAGCGGATAAAAACAGGGCAGTTTTTCATCGTCGGAGAGCGAGACAGATTAACCAACGATTTCGCCATTAATTATCCGTGGTAACGGACGACCGCGGGGCATTTTGGGGGCGCGCCGCACGAGGCAACAGGCGTATCCGAAAAATGATAATGAAAAGCGAAGCGGAGGAAGGAAAAATGCTTAAGTAATCCCCTTAATCCCGCGGTCTTAAAATCCCCTTCCCCTTTTCGCTGCGCAATGAAAAGAGGAAAGGTCCCACGGTTCTCTGTATCTCTTACTTCGTGCGGGAGCATCCGTTTGAAAAATTGCATCGAATTAATTCTTTTCCCTTTTTTGGGCCAATTCTGGCGGTAGGATTAGTTAAAAGGATCGGAATCGTAGGAAAAATCCTCCATTGAGACGATACATCCTTTGAGCTCGATTTTGTTTACCTGAATTTGCTATAAGCTTGAATAAATACTTGGGAATAAATTCCGGTATACTAGTTATTACCAAACTACCCTCAGCGTTCACCCTAGTGATAATTAAAATGTCGCTAAACTTGGTTTTTACAACGGTGAAAATGTTTCTGAAAAGATTCTAAAAATTTTATTTGATTAATATTAACTAAGCTGTACTCTCTCTTGTGTTTTATAATCATATAATCAGTGCCAGATCAATCTTTCCCTGTGAATACTTGCGGGAGGATTAGTTACATACCTAATCGGTTCGTGGGGAGATTATCAACCAAGACCAAGAAGGCAAAAAATAATTTACTTCATGTTTTGTCCCAGTTTTGGCGCAGTTCTTCAATAAATATTGTGATATTCATCCCAATCTACTATTTTTTATCTTTTCATTCACATTTACTCAAGTGTAAGGCGACTAAGCACTGCCCTTGACCTTGGTTTTTCAACGATAAAAAAGCTTACTGAGCAAGTCTTTTAATGTCATCCCATTTATTGAATTGAACCAGTGCCAGTATTGAATTTTTTCCCCTCTTGTATTTGTGGAAGGCCAAGCTATAAAATCGATACGTAAGATAATTCGCCTGCGAGACCCAGCAGTTAGGTTTAAATTTTCTTCCCCGAGTTGGGTCAATTTTGGAATAAATACTGCTGGACTTTTTCCAGCCGACCAGTTTCATCCATGCTACCCTTAACACTAGTGAGACAACCATCCTAGACATTTCCTTTATTCTCGATTCTATCCTTACCTAGTTACTCTTTTAATGTTTTCTCGGTTTTATGATAACCAGTCTGTTGATGTCTTTTCATTTAAATCACTGGACCTTTAAAATCCCGATAGCATACCATAAAAGTAAAACTGAAGTGGTTCTAGCCTAGCACATATGATTGAGTTAAGTAGTAGTATTTTTGTTTAACGTGCTTCGACGGCTAAGGTCATTTCGCACTTACTGTCTACCACGTGCAGACAGGGGCAACAGCACTCGGACGAATCGGAGGATCACCCCTCCAAACTCGAGCCGAGCCCAACGATGCTTAACTTCGGTGACTGATCGGGAACCGGTGTTTCCATCGTGGTAGGCCGTTGCCCGAATGAGTTAAGTTAATTAAGTAATTCAGTTATATTCTGAAACGATTTGGCCAATTACTTGTAGAATAGGCCTTTTTATTGCTTGCATATGCACTTTCTTGACATACACCATGCACTTTCTTAACATACGGCCAGAAATAAAAATAAATAGCCATTCAGCATTGAAGAATCATCTTCTATCCCATATTATTCTTCACATTTCAAGAGAGAAATGTATATTCACGCTCACTTGTTTTCCACTCGTCTCTCCCTTGAAAACGTCATGTAGAGTTGCTGAAAACATCACACACACTGCTTCGAAAGTAATGAACCGTGACACTCGAGGTGAAAGAAAGTAGATAGAACATCTGGGATACGTGGAGTTTTTCAAGAGCGGATATGAAGCGTGCATGTCTCATTCGAGGACGTGAAAACTTTTGGCGTCGTTCGGAAAAGATAAAGATCTTTACGCATTTGTGATAAGAGGCAGTTCAGAAAAGACTCCAGCTAAACTTATTCATGCCGAATGGCATTCTGATGGAACGATTCCAGAATAACGGAGGCCTTCTGAGACCATGAAGGTTTGGCATTTGAGAATACGGAAAGAGAGGCGGATCGATGGGAAGGGTTCTGGCAGTTTTCGACTTGGAAAGAAAAAATAATACTGCGCACGAGTCATGTTCGGAAATAATATATATGAAAAGCGCGCTATTAAACCTAAATCCTTTTAGAAAATCTTGGTCTTGAATCTTTTTATTATTACCTCGCGTGTGCAGGCTGCATTAACGTTTGATGTCTTAAGTTAAGGTGGTTTGAGTTAATGGTTCCAGATTGGTCAGCCTTCACCCCGTGAATGAGAGCCCTGCAGTAGGTACGCTAATTTCATGTCCATATCTACGCAATATTACAATTTTTTATGTAATTGAAAATAATGAAGAGTCATGTTTTGCTCTAATGTTTGAAAAACAGTTTGTGATGGCGGGATACGTCATAGTTTTTAGTAAAACACAATAGTGGACGGCAAACTCACTTGCATGCAACAACAATAATGTTGAAGTTTCTTGACGCGAGACTACTGCCCTAATAAATGTCCAATACGATGCAAAAATATTTAACTATTGTAAAAGTTTTTCAAGAATAAAACTTAATTTCTAATTAATGTTAAAACTTTTTTCAATACATGCATCTCTTAACAAGCTAAGCGATACTGCATAGTGTGGAAATTTGATCTCGGTGTACAAAGTATGTAGGTATTTGATTTCGGGAAAAAAAAAATTTCGACAACCCTCGAGTAGTAGTGTGTAGTGACGTAGCCAGGGGGATCAATGGGGTCCGGAACGTCCCTCAACCCCGAAATTTTTAATTCATTTTTTAAAGGAAACTAAAGTAGATATTTATGTTTTTTAAACAACAAAAAATGAATTTGAAACAGTTAAGTTCGTGTATTCTTCCTTTTAACAGAATAACACTTTTTTATTGAATGTTTTTTGTTATTTTCAAGTGTCATAAACTGTGAGACTGATAGAGTGCAGTCGCAATTGGACTCTTTAATTCCCTGACACACATACTACTTTTAAATTTAAAAATCCTACTTTTTGGAAACATTTCAACCCCCGCTCCCGCTTACACTCAACATGAACCCCTCACCCCTACGCGAAACGAAATCCTGGCTACGTCACTGATAAGAGAGAGTAATTTTTTCTCCTTTTCATTCGCGTTTAGATTGGGAAAGAAAAGCAGTTTCGTCATCTTTATAGTCTCACAGACGTTGCGTGACAGTCAACTCGCCGGTGCCTCCAAAAAGAACGGAAGTGACAAAATCCTTGAAAATCCTGGCTCTTTGATCGCGAGGAATCCGTCGGAGCAAGTTGAATTCCGCCATCGAAATGAACTGAGTTGTCATTTGCTTCTCCCCTTTGAAGAATTATTTTGTTGTGCCACCAAGTCGCGCTCGTGCCATTTTTTTTTTGTTATGGGTGCTTCTCGAAATGAAGCCTCGGAGTTTTCGAAAAAATAAGTAGGCGCGAGAGTTTCCTGAAGAAGCCGCCAATGATTCCGGCGATCAAAAGGCAGGATGGAGAAGATGGCTGGTGGATGGTTGATGCACTGCCCTCCCCTCGAAACGGGACCCCGCAATCTTTATTTTTTACACCTCTTCCCCGCTGAAGGAATGCTTGCAGGAAGAGCAAGGGAGGGAGAATTGTCGGAATTTCATCCGCAAACAAAAGAGCAGTTGAATGCGGGCGCGCTCCCTTGTATTTGGCGGGAAAAGGGAGGAGAGAGCGTCGAGGCCATTGTTGGAGCCTCTACAATGAGGGGGGAGGAGACCTTGCGACCCGACTCAGCACTAGAACTTGCACACACGGGGCTGAGGGGAGGAACAGGCAAAATCGCATTCTCTCCTTCGAGCACCTTTCATTTCCCGCCGGGAAATGGAGAGAGCGGTGAGAGAAGAGCACTAGTGGTGCGAAATTTGAATTCCTTAGTCAACCGGCCGGAGCGGGGAAAAAGGGGGTTCCATTTGACAAGAGCCTAAGAGAGTGGAAGTGAGTGAGAAGTGACGCCATTTGACTGTCTGTCTTTCTCCCGCCACGATGTTGGGAGAGCAGAACCGTGAGGGAGGCGGGAAGAAGAGGAATAGGGGGATGAGCCTGTAGGTGTTGGGGGAGGGGAGGATGGGGGAACAAAAAAATCTGGCAATTTCGGGAGGACGGTCCACGACTGGGGAGGAGGAGGGCTTGGACGAGAATGAGCGTTGGAAATGAATTTCATCATCCCGGGAGCGGGTGGAAGAAATTGATAAATATTACGGTAGCGCGACTTTTTATTAAAATGCTCTCCTCCCTCCCCCCATACTACTGGGCTCCTAAGGGGGCGAGGGGTGGGTTTCTGACGAGCCAAATAAAGCAGGTCTACGCCTCAGTCATTTCCACCCTCCTCTCCTATTGCTGCAATTCGAGCAAGTCAAGAGGCGTGAGAAAAGCACGTCATCAGCCAAGAGGTTCGCGTCCGTGGGAATTTCTCGATATTTTTGAATGATCAACAAAGTATTTAAGAATTATGGTAATGTTATTTTTCAGCGCGTAGCTCTCGCGAAGTGCCTGTCGCAAATCAAGGGTTCATCATCACTCATAGTTATTACTTAACCATGGAAACTTATCTTGAGGTCTCACTGGGAGTCGATTCGAAACTGGACGACAGTTCATCCCACTTCTCAAAGCGCTTGTGTTATCAGTAATCAGAGAGATTTTTTGACAGAAACCTCCTCACAAAAACAACCTTCCTTTCTCATTTCGCAGGAATTTCAAATTTAATTTTCCCATGTCCCAAAGTTTTCCACTGCACAGCGCCAGGAACTTTTACGAGAGCTACAACTGTAATGGAGTAAAATAATTGCGTACACACTCACCATACAGTTTCCTCTCGGGGAAACCACAGTCAAAAGAGATTAATTGTTGGCGTTAGGTCTACGTAACTGGCTCTGTTTTAATAAAATATTTCATACTGCCCAACTTTGCATACCTCTTTTGATCCAGTAATAGCTCTCGCAGAAGTTCCTGGCTTAGGCTTGCGCGACGAGGGGAGGTAGAAGTGGAGGCGGTTAAAGGAAGTGACGGAGGGGAAAAGAGAGAGAGGCAGGGAGAGAGGGTGAGGTAGGGGAATATAACCACTTCGCGATAAATGCAAGAGACACACACAATCAAGGGTAATAAGAAAGTGGTCTGAATCATCCATCGCTATGACTTTACCGAGGACCATATTTTGAGGTATCGTTGTGAGACCAGTCGAAATAGGAGGTAGTTAGTCATCCCACTTCTCACTTGAGACTACAGTAATTAAAAAAGGCTTTCTTCCCCTACAAATTAAACAACCTTTCTCCTCCGTTTATTTTGAAAGTTCCGTAGCCTATGTCTCAAAAACGTTCTCTGCGCTGCGCCAGGAATTTTTGCTAGAGATGTACACGTATTCATTGCTTCACACACGCACTCCTGTTTTTAATATCCCTCTCTTCCTCCTCTTAAGGGTCTCTTCCACCACTTTCACCCATGACTTTCGGGGTTTACTTCTTTCCCTTACGCACTATGTTTTCCTTAATCGCATTAGAGAGCTGATTGGTTCCAATGCAAAAGTGTTATCGTAACCTCTGAAAAATGTTTAGGAAATTTCATAATACGTTTTCACGCTCTTTATTTGCATGCAGAAGTACATTGTGTCGGCTTCAAACTGTTTAAAGCCAAACTACTATTCTTGATAACTCAATGAGTGACCATTGCCATTACAACTGAAGGGATCGTCATCATCATCTGAGTAATATACCGGTTAAAAGTAGGTTATGATGAAAGTCAGAGGAAATCCAACTGACTCTTACACGTGCAGTACCCCTAGTATTTCTTTCTTAATCTCTGATCTGAATGGATAATGAATATAATTAGTTAACGTTTATGTTCAACTTTAAATTAGCTCAATAGTGTACCACAACTCATTAAGGTATCGGACCCACCGTGTCTCATCCATGTTTCGCAAAATTCATTTTTTTTATTTAAACTGTGAGGAGAGAGTTAATAACGGGGACTTGGGTAAGGATGTTAACAAGAAGCTGGGAATGTATAAGTCTAATATGAAGTGCAGCGTTGTGTGGGATAGAAACGTGGACAGCTATGAGAAATAAAAGCGATGATAGGCGGCAGGTGTTTGAGATGTGGGTGTGGAAGAGAATGGAGAAGGTGGGGTGGACGGAAAGGAAGACAAACGAGGAAGTGCTTTGTCGTACGATTTATGAGGAAAGAAAGCTTTTGGATTAGGTTAGGAGTAGACGAAGTAGATGGTTGGGACAGGTGATTAAGGGCTTGGGGTTACTTAAGACCGTGATAGAGGGATGGATGTTGAGTTAGCGGGGAAGGGGAAGAAAGAGAATACGTGTTATGGACGGGATGAAGATGGGTATGACGTACAATGAGAATAGGAATAAAATATTATGGGTTGGTAGGGCCCTGCACAGTGCACATGTCTAAATCTAGAGTATTCTTACTCACTTGCATTAAAGCCTACCTTAGCCGGTTGATTACCATAATATCGTAATATTAATATAATACCACGCTAAATAATGCGATTATCCTGTCGTCAAAGACAGCGTGGCCTGGTTAAAATCGTCGGTCAAATGGATGCGGCCGGACCACGACCTCCTCGCTGAAAATATGCTGCCAGGTCGTGGCTCGACAGATACCGCGACACGGCCGGAACCCCCACGTTCCATCAGTCAAAGTCGTGGAGACCGTTCGCGTGTTATATTCGCCGGAAAATATTCCTCGACGATGTCCACCCCCCCTTTGACCGGATCCCCTTTCACCGGTCGGGTCGCAAGGGACGTTGACGCTTGATTTACGTCCAGCGACGACCGGAGAGGATTTCACTGGGAGAACCCCCCCTTCCAACCCAAGCTAAACCTTGTACCAGTCAGCGACGAGGGCATCTTGGTCCCCTCCTGTTCACAAGTGATCTGCCAAGTCTAAATCCTGACCCCGTGTCGGTCGTGAAAGGGTTTACATACCTACACGTACTGGTTTGTTCTTCCATAGAATTGTGTCCACTCGAGAGCGCAAAAATCCTTTTTCTTCGGCCTACCTGTTATCCGCAGCCATTATATAGTTTTCATTGCGTCCCTTATTTCCCTGTTTACAGATGACAGGCCTTGGATTGTTGCAACTGTCCTCCTGCTGTGTGATATTTAGGTAATATCACAAGGTGCGTTAGAGATTAAAGGAAATTATGTGTATCATTCTTCAGTGTGCAAAATGTAGTATGTAAATGCTATTTGGAATTATATTGTCTTTATATAGTGCATAAGAAAAGGTTGGCGAAGAGTTTAGTATGGTGTGTTGCGTTTTGTGGCACAGAAATATGGGCTATGAGGAAAGTGGGCGTGAATAGACTGCAGACTTTTGAGATGTGGGTGTGTAGGAGGATGGAGAAAATGCGGTCGGCGGTAAGTGAAACATACCAGGAAGTACTTGATATGGTGGATGAGGAAAGGAGCCTTCTGATGGAGATTAGGAGAAGGCAGATTAGGCGGTTGAAACCGTAATGAGAGGTGGAGGTGCCACAAGGCTACGTGTTAAAACAGTGCTGAATTTCCAAAAAAACAAATCTCTATGATGCTATTTTTTCGCTTTTGTCTAAAGATATCACAAATGAGAACACGTTTGCAACGTTTCACGCAAATCATTACGTAAGCAAAAATCGCTCCAACCACCTTAATAAGTCGCTCACTGATAACCTCTTGCGAATTGCCGCCTGTGGCTTTTGCCTTCGCTACCCACGCCTTGGGACGGCACTTCATGTTGCACTAGCTGGATAAAAAGATTTTGAAATTAAAATCCACTCCACTCCATTAAAATCAGTCCACTTGTCACGGTTCCCGGGCGTCAAGACTCTTCACGTAGGCAGCTCGGTGCTTTCCACCAAGCGCAGTCGTCCGTCCCCGTCCGAATCGCCGCACTGTCTTGGTTCCGCTCCCCCTTCCTGACTCCCCCGCACCGAATCACGTCTTCATGTCAATCAAACGGCTCCGTCGACCTTTGACCCGAGAAGCAGCGATCCCTCTTCTCCCTCTCTCATAACGCTCAAGTTTTTCCCCGCGGTTTCACAGGTCGCGGTTTCACAGGTTCTCCTCGCTCTCGCTCTGTAAATATATGGATCCTATGACCATAATTTTTTATTATTAGCTATTTATTGCGATAAACGAAGTAAAAATGTGGTGAATCCATAGAAATGGCGCGCAGTTGGCTTCTATGGCTGGGAAAAAAGTGTTCATTAACTATAGATTGGTGGAATTATCTGCATATTTGTTAAATAGTTTTGATGTTCGATGGCTAACCAATTTCAGCAGCGAAAGCAGGATTTTATGAAACCAATTTAAGAAAATGTTGGAATTTAGTATTTGTTTTGACTTACACAGTCGCGGTGGGAGGGGTGGGAGTCCTTTCCTTCCGTTTTCTCCCCTTTTCCCAATTCCTCCCTCATCAGATCAATTCCCACCCTCGCTCTCAACTGCGCCCCATTGCACTCGACTGCGGCCCAAAATGTCATCCTCTTTCGGCTTGTGAACTTGAGCATCGGTGCGTAGTTTATTAGATCGTTGTTCATTTAAAAAAAAGCAAATTCCACGTTGATACATGCACTTTCACTGGAAACTCTTCATTTTTTTTAAAGAACAAGCCACTTGGTGTCGATGTTGATGCAGTGGCGGATACATATGGGGGGCGCGGGGGGCGCGCGCCCCCCCTTGCGGGGCCGCCCGCATTGCCGCCCGCGCCGCCCCCGCCAATCAGCCCGCACTCTATTCGTTCGTGTCTTTCGCCAGTCGACTCTGAGTCGAGTTATCGAGTAGTTTTACTTTCTTATGTAGCACGTGCGCGCGTCTGCGTCATCGTATTTTATACGTTTCTGTCTGGCACATACTAGATAGCTAACCTACGAGAAAAGTCGCGGCCATTCTAGTGATCTCGATACGTTATTCTGTCTGGCATTAGTTCGAGAAAAGTCGCGAATATTCTACTGTTTGTATTTGTTCACACTCCTTAAAAGTCTGGAAGCGAACATTCTGGCACCGAATGTTCTCGAAACAACCGAGCTACATATATAAGGGAAGCAGAGTCGCGTCAGTTTGAAAGCTACAATCGTCGCGATAACTTGCGCCCCCCCCTTGAGTTTTTTCTGTATCCACCACTGTGTTGATGTGGCTTTTGAGTTATGCTGCATTTTCAGCATATTTGGCTCAAAGATTCCCTCGCTGTGTAGTGAACGTCTTCAAGAGTCACTTGGTACTTCGATTCTTTCATTCATTAGAGTAACCTACCGGTTAAAGGTCGGTAATGATGGCAGTCAGAGAAAATCCAACAGATTTTTATTTCTATATACTTTTTATATCTGACCAAGCCTTCAGCTGGCTAATATAATTTTCAAGAAAGACTTTTACACTTGTAAAACCTTGGCCAATGTACTAAAAAATTGCGCTAACACTAGCGATTTTTGTGCTAAAAAAAGAATAAGATGAAAAAGTTCCACTTCAAAGTGGTTATCTGGTGTCATTAGTCATTCCTAGAAAAAATAAAGGAAGTATATCTGGAAAATGTAAAATTGGGATTTATTGACCGTGATGTCTCGTGTTTTTAAGTTAATATTTCATCTCCAGCAAATGAAAGTTGAGCTCTTTCCTTGCGTTTGAACGTAATCCTTTGAATTATTTTGAAAAAGAATTGTCTCGCCATTCACTCAGGATGGACACCCATTACGTCTCGCTGGAAACCGTGAATAATAGTTCGTCAACCAATGAAGAATTTCAATTCTTTTTTCCTTTAAACCCCTGTAGCATAATTTCAAGGTGGGGAAGCCGTTTTGAATGGCTTCATTGACGTTTTTTGTTAGAGAAAGTTTACTTTGGCGCAAAGGGTGTCGAATGGACCTGAAGACGGATGCCGCAATGCGTTTGAAACGTCAACGAGAAAATCTCGAATCAATTAGCAGCGGAAATATCTGGAAAATATTCCGTTATCATCCCTGTAAAAACCTGTATCTGAAAGTTTATTTTTAATAAGTTTACTTATTTTTAGTGACCAAAAAAGCCTGTGCGTTCATGAAAACGTTTAAATCGTAGTTTTTATCGTAACACGAAATTCAAAAATTATTCTACGACCGGGTTCATATAATAAATAACTGATTCTCGTTCTCCCTTATGACAATCATAATATCTGGTATTTGAAGCCGGAAGGCATCCCATCCCTAGGCGAATGCTCCATACCCTCAGGAGAAGTGTTTCTCGAACTTTTTTGATCGCGGCAGACTTACGCAGAGCATGTAACTCGCATCAGTTTCCTCGTCACTCCCTCTATTACTCACATTTGGGGATCGGATCCCGGATCGCTTGAATTTCCTCGTGTTGAACCTGAAAGCTGACAAACTTATTCTATTTTTTTGGGTAATAGATACAGAAATAATCATTTTATCTTTAACTACCTGAGATAACTCATTAGTGTCACCGCCATGTTTTATTTAATATTCCCAAATATTTTAATCATATTTCCGTTTCTAAAGTTTGTTTTTTTCCTCGTTTAAAATTCTAAATTTTAACGAAACGGCGTTATTCCATGAATATTTACTGACAGCGGCTGTCACCAACCGCTGAGTAGTCACCTGAATGCTTCACCCCACTTGATTAATTGCTTAACGAAATGCATGGCCGATATATTGCTTTATTTATTAGGGGAAATCATAGTCATCAGAATGATGTATGGTATTATTTTCAGCTTCATTAATGCTAAAAAGGTCAATTTTTTAAAGAGCCAATGAACTCCTACGTATATAATTCGTAATCATAAAATAATTCTAATTACACGAAGCTGAATTTTGCATTGCTATTTTTATTAATTTCCCTTTTAATTGATAGGTATTTATTGATTTATTTCTTTTGATCGATGCGTGAATCGTTATTTTCCCCACACTTGATGGTATGCTTCCTGAGCACGATCATTACTCATTTTACAGAGGGTATGAGGGTTTAAAACTTCTTCCTGCTCTGTAAGAAAAATCCCAAGTCTTGAGGAAGATCTATTTTGCATTTTCGAATTTCCCATCTTATCACCTTCCTCGTGTCATGTCATCAATTTTATTGCAGAATATTTTTGCATTCTCACTTAATTGTGTTAATATGGATGGCATGAGAGAACGTCGAAGTCCACTGAAGTAGGAATAGGGGAAGATACAACCCTACGTATATGTAAAAGTAATATTCTGTTAGTTTGAACGTCATAGACTTCCAAACCCCATGAGAACTGCGAGCAAAACTTGGTGCACACGTTCATTAGGATCCAGAAGAATTATTAGGTTCAAGGTCCTTAGGGCCCCCTAATTGGACCCTTTTTAACCAAATTTTACTTCCCAAAGAAAAGCATTGTATTCGGTGCAGAGGTTTCTTTTTTTGCATTTTTAAAAAACATGCACACCTGGCATTGATTTTTTAGTATCAGATGGCTGAAAACAAATTTTTCATTTCCTGCATTCGAATTTTGCATACGCTTCGTTTTTTCCTATAATATGAGTTTTTGGCTCCAAAATTGCAAATTTTTGCGCTATCTTTTGCAAATTAGAAAATTGTATGTACCTACTTGGCAATCGCAGTATAGGGTAAGTAAATTGAGTATTATTCCCGAGAAATTAATGGCTCAGGTTAATTTATCAGTATAACAGAATTATAGTAAAGGTTTTGGTTGGTGTATTTGTAACATCAATCTCTCGATTAATTTAAAAGAGTGCTATTTAGAATAAGAATTCCGCACGTCATTTTGGGAGTATGCTTTCAATTCTGTGATTAAAATAAATTTTATTCTTCCCGTTGCAATTCAACGGGCACCACCTTCAAGTGGGGAATAGATGAGAAAAAGCTTTGCAGCTGCTCGAGGCCCTATGCGTGGTATGCACTGGAGGGAAGCGTGCAAGAGACGGGGAGAAGATTCAAGAGGGAGTCTTGCCGGGTATAGAGGGGTGGAGGGATACGAGTCAGCCGTAGCAAATGTTTCTGCACCCTCCGTAGACTCTTCCTCCCTTCCCCACACCCCCCGTTCCTTCGTGTCACCCTCTGCCGTACACCCCATCCCATCACCCCCCCCCCCTCCTCTCCCAACTCTCCTTTTCTCGGGAACCAACCCCCCCCCCCCCTGTTGCCACCGCGTGTTCTCAAGAATCTTTTCCAATTCATCTTGAGAACCCCCACCGCCCCTGGAAAAGTGTTTGCACCCCCAACTCTATCCTCATTCCACCCTTAAAAAGTGCAAAACTTATTCGTCATTCCTCCCACCCCTCGACAGTTAAGCGACCAAGCTAAGCGCTACTGCGATGTGTCGAATGGTATAAACAGAATCCTTGGATTATGGCGGCTTTGCACATGGAAGTAACTTCATTGGCTGTAGCCTAGTAAGTCGCTTGAAAATAGTACTTCGACGTGTAATAATGGTCTTCTATGGACGCTAAGGAAGACAGATGAAGAAGCGCTCGATATGGTTGGTGAGGAGAGGAATTTTCTGGATGAAATAAGAGGGAGGCAGTGTAGGTGGGTGGAAGAGGTAATGAGGGGCGATGGTTTGCTCAAGTCGTGGTAGAGGGAAGGACGTTGGGCAAGCGTGAAAGGGAATAATAGTCCTTAAAGAGAATAGACCTAATGGACGGGATAAAGAGAGAGGTAGGACGTAATGCTGATATGAAGAAAGAAATACTAGAGGTAGGTAGGACCCTGCACAAGTAAAAAAAAACATTTTTACCAACTTCCATTTAAACCTACATTTAATCGGTATATTTCTCTAATGAATTAATGATGGCAGTAAATGTCGAAGGCGATAGTGTCGAAACACGGTCCGCGCTTGCATTGAAAATTCTAACCTTTGCTCACGTTGCACACTGAGTCAGGTCTTCTATCCCTGCTGACGTTTCGAGGTGCGACTCGCTAATCTTCTTCCGAAGACTAATATCTAGTCACACATCGAAACTTCGGCAGAGACGGAGGACCGGACCTGGTGTGTAACCCGAGAAGAATTTATCTTCAACATTCGCCAGGAAAGAAAGATTCTTACTCGACTCACGTGTTGTAGGAAGAGCCCTGCTTGGCATACTGGTTCACCAGCAGAATAACTCGTGAACTCCATTGTACTTCTATAGACCATTCCATATTTAATTCATAGTATGGATCCGGATGGAGACGGTGTTGCCAAACTCATGGGCCTCACCTCTAGGCTACCATGGAACACATTTCTGAAGCCGTACTTAATGTAAGTAAGTTACTTTAGGGAATAATATTTACGTATTGGAAGACTCCTAGATGTGCAGGTAGTGTACTGTGTAGAACTTTGTTTACTTTCCTGCTGCTTTTAGCAGTATCGCTTCACCGGCCTTATGGAGGTCATAAGGTATGGAGGCCATAAGAGCCCCATACTGTCAACTAAATGTGGAACGCAATATAGCAGTTCGTGCGCAATGTTCAGAGTCTCGGAAACTTTGTGTGGCTCCTCGTACTTCCGCAGAATGTATCGATACCGCCACCATCCCCCATTACGTCCTCCCCCCTTACCCATCTCAATACACCTTCCCAAGTTGGTCTGCGTTGTCAATGTATTTCTGTCCCATTTCTCTTCCTCTCTCTTCGTACTCTCGCGGATTTCCAATAGCTGCACCACGGGAATAAATCCGTTTACTCAGGATTAATTCGTCGCCGAAATTTTTCCGAGGTAGAGGTTTTCTGCCAGGAATTCTCCAAAGGTGCAAAGCGGTGAAAGGTCACGATGCGCCCATAGCATGCGCTGTTTGTTCGGGTGAAGCGCTGAGTGTTTTCGAGTATTCTCTAAAAAAAAGAGCTCCCTCTTTGCGCCCACTGGCTTGAACACTCAATTCCGCTTTTTTAAGAGGTTCATTTGAGTATATATAGTTCTAACCTTGAAACTGGAATGCGAATGCATGGTATTTTCATGGTGCCATTAAGATGTTGGGAAATTCTCGTCGTTGACTGAGGATAATTTTTCTCTTTCCGTAACGGCATGGAATCTGGGTTAATATCCAGGCCTTCCGACTTCCGTGAATGCATTCATTATCAGAGAAATAAATGAGAGAATTGATGATGATGGTACATGTCGAATCAATCGTCATTCTATTTGTCTTAAAAACTTAAAAGTAGATACTCAGCAGGCTAACGGCATAATTGAAGTATATAATTACATTATTATTATATGTTCAATGTATATATGAATTATATATAGATTGTCTGATATAACGCCTTTGTGCATTTTCACGTTAACATATTTCAGAAATCGTTTTTGTCGCACATTTTGTTCATTCAATAGTGACGTTTTGGTTATTTTTACCGATAATTGGGTACTGTAAGTTTTGAATGCTACGTAATTATATTTTAACTATGCTTGTTATATAGTTATATAGTCTCCATATGAGTATTCTTAGTTTTTATATCTCAACAGTCAACTCGGCGCACTAAGCTTTTTATTCTTTTTATTTTAAATTTTCCTTTTTCATTCTTAGCCATGATAGTTGTATTCAGTGTATTTGTAGTAGTTGTACATCTAGTATCAATCTGGTTCCGGTTCTAGCAGTAGTACTAGATTATTTCTTAATAGTTGTACATCTCTGTTGGAGAGCTATTTCATTTAACTGTGAATGAAATTATTTAAAAAAGCAGAAGCAACGAGTTAAGCTTTGCAAGGCTACGATCCCTCACCAGCACTACACATTATATTCTGTGAAGAGACGTAAGGAATAGGAATCAAAGATCTTCTTGGAATGGTGCATAAATTTTCAGTTTTCAGGTAACCTTTGCTGTTTCATTAGATATTCTAGAATACTTGCAAACAGAATTAATCGCATAATATATCAAGTGATGAAAATGGTGAATTTGATTTACCCTCATTCTTTACATATGATGTTGTTCTCCTGCGGAGGTGGGTGAAATATTAAAATTTCTCCGATTTCTCTCGTAGTAAATCATAGGTAGTAGATTTTTTCACAATCCAAGTACAAGTTGAAAGTTATATTGTGGCACAGGAGTAGTTGAAGCCCAGACAAGCTCTAGGGTGGAGAGTGTTTATAGCTAAACGCTAACTACTGCGCTCAATATGGAATCACGTACTTAGATAAAGTATTGAAACAGTATTATAAAGCATTAATACGATGTGTCATTCCTCTGACTCAGATACATTTATCTTTCGAGTGTGTGTCCAAAGTGGTTGTAATGTAATTCAAATAGCGATGATAATCTAATCTATGAACTACCGTGCAAGCCACCTTGAGGGTTTGTTACATGGGGTCATTCAACACCAGACATAAAATACTCGTCCTATTTTAAGATCGATTCCCAGCCACTTCCCTGGTTGAAAAAAGGAAATATAAGGTTGTTTTGGCCCTCCCAAAACATAAAAAATGTGAGAAACATCATTATGGGAGGGTGGATGATACAAAGAGGGTTACAGGACAGATAAGTTGACCTAAGAGGATAAGTTGGAAGATGAAAAGATATTTATATGTTAGAGAATTAGCTTTGAGAAATGATCTTCGAGAAAGAATGCTCTTTCTGTTTTTTTAAGACGTAGCCACTGCTAAAATCGCGATGAAAGGAAATTGCTTCTCTTTAAAGCTTTTAGAAATTTTCTTCTTGTATTAAATACTCTCAAAAGGTGATCGATCGTGGTGGGTACAATCAAGTATACGTAATATAAGCACATTGCTACTATTCACCCTTAATTGTTAAGAGTATGTACGTGTGTATGCTTGAATTGATGTACAGTCGACGCAGCAAATACGTAGCAATTATCCCGCGTCAAGGACTTTGCCTGGACATTGTTAAATCCTTCAAAACTCCTCACCATTGTTTTCATTCCTCGGCATGTGCCCCAAGTTGGCTTTCCCCGCAGCAGCACTTAACCTGCCCGACGGCATCACGAGTTTAAAGAGACAGAGAGACAGATGCTTTGAGCAACCGTTCTTCACGGGAAATTTTTCGCCTTAATCGTTTCCAGCCGAGAATCTCCTCGGCCCTCTCCTTGCCTTTCTCATTTTCACCTCCCTCAACTTCTCGCCCTCATGAGAGGGCCAGTCGGAAGGCCCCTCACCCGCGCGAGGCCCGTTAAAATGGCTACGTCAATCAACCATCACCTCCACCATTCCCTTTTCAGAATTTAATTCGCACGTCAGGTTACAACAAGAGGGTGGGTTCTCTCTGGGAGGGCCCCAGCTCACCGAAAAGGTGCTCTTGTTGTTGTGGCTTCGCTACTGAAAGCAATCATGACACGCGTTGTTCCCCGGGCGTTAACAAATGGATTCCCTGTTTTCCCGTCCATCTGGTACGTACATATATACGTACATACAAACACCACCTCCTTCCGCAGACCAGGAGCGTTAGGGTAGGGGCTGTTCTGTGGACGGAGGGTGTGGGGGCGGTAGGGACTGAGGTGTTGCAGGGCTGGTTTGGGTGAGACATGGGGAAGGGTTGAGGGTTTTATGTCAGAGAGAGAGAGAGAGAGAGTTGGCATGTCGGAAGGGTGCGACGGCGTTCAGGAAAATCGCATAAATCACCTTTCCATCGCGATGTCGAAGTCAGCGTTTCCGCAAATTGCAGCGAATCTTCTTCGCCCCTTTTCTGAAGCGGGCATCATTTTCCTCTGCTCTCTGCCCCACGCCTCTCCCCACGGGGGGCGGGGTGGAGGGGGAGGGTTGAATCCTATCAACTATCCCCTCCCCCACCCTTTCGCTCGGAGTTCTACGTTCGGGGTGTGTCACCCGGATTCGTTTTTGTGTCTCGTTCCGCTTTGACGACCGTCACGACTCCCTAGTTCGTGACTCCGGTTCGGGATCTCTAGTGAACATTTCCGATTTCCTAGGAATGGAATCAAGACGTGTGGCGCAAGTCAAGAAGGTAGACAGGAGTCTTGTTTAAAAGCCACCATCGTGTTCTTTTTAGGGGATAATAATTATAGTTTAAGGTGGTTGGAGTGGTGTTTATTTATGTACAGATTTACGTAAAACTTTGCATACGTGCCTTCATTGATGATATCTATAGATTCATTCATTCCAGTAATCTACCGGTTAGAGATAGGTTGTGATGAAAGTCAGATAATATCCAACGAACTCTTACACGTGCCGTGCCCTATCTACCTCTAGTATTTCTTTCTTCATCTCAGCATAAGTCTTACCTTTCTTCATCCCGTCCATAAAACCTATTCTCCTCCTTCCCCTTCCCCGCTTACCCAACATCCTACCCTCTATCACGGCCTTCAGCAAACCATTGTACCTCATTACCCCACTTCTAATCCGTCCCTCCCTTCCCCCACCACTGCATTCCAGTCACCCATCACTATCGGTTTTTTTCCCGGCATTTCTCTAAGTATTTCTTCTACTTGCTCGTACACTTCTTCCACCTCTTCCTCCCTATGGTTGCTCGTAGGCATGTATACCTGAAACAGTACGAAATTCGTCGGGCGTGCTTTTATTTCTCCACTAGTATCCTATCGCTCACCTGTTCAATGTTTACCACCCTCAGCCCCAATTTTGTGTTCAGTACCATGCCTACCCCACGGCGCCCCAGCCGCCTTAATGTTCTGTGGAAAGTCAGCTAAGAACAAATACAGAGCATAGAGACAATTAAAGCTCATCACTGTCGAACATTAGGAAAAGACAGGAAAACACAATCTACATATTGTAAATTATGCCTACTGTGGGTTTTATAAAGGTTGGATATTTTTATAGCAATATCCATCTCAGTGGGGTTGTACTTGACAAAAAAAGATTTTACAGGTTGTTTCAGCCAGTTCACATAATATTTTCAAATCAATTTAAATGAAAATACGCATATAAAGGAGGGAATACATGCTTGCTTCCTTTTTATATAAACTTTTCAACTGTCAACATCCTGAATATATCATGCAATTTTTTCAGTCTAAAGAGAAAAATCGAAATGTTGCAACTCGAATGTCACCAGATCTTTTAATTGTCCCACTACACCGAACCTCTACATTTAATAAATCCTTTTCTGTTGTTGGAACAAGGATATGGAACTCCTGAACTAATCAAAAACTCCAAATCACTGATTGCTTTCAAAAACATACTGTTCAATAAAATGCTATTACAGGAAAAAATTTAATTTACCAATATGCTTGTATTTTTTGTTACCATTATTATATCATTTATTGTATGTATCCAATTTTACTGTGTACTCGAGCTCTGATACTAATGTATACCTTTGTATGTTCTTAGTGGACCAAGGGTCCAAGAACAATAAATATTTCTTTATCTTTATCTTTATAAATGCATATTTTAGAATCAGAGAGTTAAACAAGACTATGTTTTTAAACAAGAGGAAATAGTTGTGGTACATAATTAACAATTATCTGCAAATATGTATGGCTGAGAACAGGAGGACATTATATTACAGACACATATAATGACATGATTTATTTATTAGTTATTCGTAGTATTTTGTTGTAAACATTGGCATGGTACGGGTACAAATTATACTACTGGGTAGTAAGTTTACAGGCATTGAGCAGAAAAGACTTTCGATATAAATTACATTTATGAGAAGAAATACACTTTTGGCACGGGTAGATTTAAGAATGATATAAACATCTGCAGTACCTAAGCTCTTTATCATTCCTAACCTTAAATGGCTTTATCATAATTCAATTTAATAATTGTGTAATTTAATTATAGCGTGTTTTTTCAGCTTAATGCCGCTTCTCGCATCCCGAATGCTACTTTTCTTTATCATCCCAGTCTCCAGGTTTTAATCCTCTTCTTCTCATTTCCAACTCTATATTTTCTTTCCATTTTTTCCTAGGTCTTCCTCATTTATTTCTTTCCACTGGAGTCCATTTCCAAACCCTTAATGGTGTTCTTTCCTCCTTCATGCGTCTTAGATGTCCGTACCATTTCAGTTGTTTATCACATATTGTTTCTAAAATTGTTCTTTTTGTTGATATTTTTTCCCTAATATAATTATTTGTTGCATGATATAACAAGGTTAAGTTACAGCATCTCCTCCAGCATGAAATTTCAGCCGACATTAATCCTTGAGACATATTTTTATCTACAACCCAGACCTCTGACCCGTACGTCATAACTGGTTCAATCATTGTTTTAAAAATATTTCTTTTAGTTTCCTGCGTTATGTTCTTGTTCCACAAAATTGGATGCAAAATTTTAAACATTCTTTTCCTTTGCCTAATTCCTTTAATATGTCGCTGTTGTCTCTTCCATCTTCACTTATCGTAACTACAAGATAGGAATTGACGTTTTTTTATTTTTCCACTTTCCAGCTCTATATCTTCTCCTTTACCTCATATTACCATGTATTGCGTTTTGTCTGTATTTACCTGTTGGCCCCATTTACTATATTCTTTCACTAATTTGTTCAGCATGTACGTCATATCTTGTCGGTCTTCTGGCATTACTATTTGATCATCAGCGAAGAAGATGGGGGTGTTTTCTACCCATATCCCCTTTGGGCTGCATATCTTCTCCCAATTTTTTAAGGCTGCATACAGATATATTTTGAATAGATTGGGCGAGAGGCAGCATCCCTGTTTCACTCCTTTTGTTTGTGAGAAGGGTGAGGATATTTTGCTTCCTACCTTGATAGTGGTTTTATTATCTCTGTATAGTGCTTTTACTACATTTATGTATGTCTTATTTAGACTATGACCATCCATAGTCTTTTTAGAGGGACGGAATCAAACGCCTTTCGTAGATCAATGAACGTGACGTGAAGTTCTCTGCCACATTTATAATTTGCTAATTTCTTCTCCATTATATGATTTAATGTAAATATATTGTCTATGCATGATCTTCCTGCGCAGAACCCACTTTGTTCTTCTGACTCTTCAATTTCCTTTTCTATTCTTGCTTTCAAAACTCTTCCATACAGTCTTCCCACTGATGATGTTATTCCTCTATAGTTTCCGCATTCATTTCTATTACCTTTCTTGTAAATGGAATTTATATATGAAAGTTTCCAGTCTTTCGGTACTGCTTCTCCCCTAACGCACTTGTTAAATATAGCGCTGATGATTTTTAAGGCAATTGTTGTGGCGTGTTTAATTAGCTCGTTAGGCAAATCACCTGGTCCGGAAGCCTTGTTATGTTTCATTGCTTGTAGTGCTGTCTTTATTTCTTCCAACTTAATCTGCTCAACTTAATTTTCTCTATCCTCTTCTGCTTCTAAACGTGCGTCTAGATATTCACTACGTCGTTCTGTCAATAGATCACTGTAATACTCATTCCATGTTTCCATTTGTATGGGAATTATTTTTCGCTTCTCATTTGAGTTCTTCCTTAGACTATTGATAGTTCGTCATGGCTCTCTGGACCTAGATTCTCCTATCATTGAATTTATTTGCGCGCACCTCGTGTTCCATGGCTCGTCTTTTGCTTTTCTTTTCTTAATTGTGTAATAAGATAATTTTCGTGAACAAATTAGATGACTATAGGTCTTCGACGTATCTGTCAGAAAGTTAGGTGGATTGTTTGTGTTAAGCGATCGCATTATTCCTTTTCATGCTTTCAAGCATTGTAAGGATTCAAGCATCACTTTATTTTCTTTTCATTCCACAGATTCATTTTTAGAATTCGGGGAGTTTATTCTTTGATTTAATAGGTTCTCCTTGCCCTAACTCTATGAAACAACATCGCTTAGGGTATGAATTCTATCCTGGAAAGAAATGCGACTAATAATAATGCTGCCGGGATCTCATCCATTCACAACTTAGACCAATGGCGATGATGATCTGACGCCCCGCTGAGGAAAGCTCGTCGGCCCGAAAATTTTCGCACTTTCACCGTCTGGCCTTATCTCGTCTCACGTTCCCCCGCTCTACTCCATCTTTTTTCCCATCAAGCTCATCCATTTCGGCCCAGTTCCCCTTTTCCCTTATCGCTATATTTCTTCTTTTATTTTCCACTTAATTTACCGTATCGCTGTCCCTTTATATTTTCTTCCATTTTTTTCTGTTTTTTGTTATTTATTTTGGTGTGAAAATATTTTTTCTATTCTGTCATTTATTTTTTGGGTTGGTCATTCCACTGGATTGTTTGCTTATCTCTGGTGGATTTTGTGGCAAATAGTTCATTTCATACATTATTTCGTCCTCTGTCATATGTTTTTCCAGGGTAAACATTCATTCAAAAATCCCAGTGAATGAAAAATGCATAACGCTGTAATAATGCACAGAATAATGTCGGTCTATTGATCCATTGATCCGACAAAAATCTCCTATGCCCGCTAATAATCTTGATAGTCATATTCATAGTTCAACATATTTTTGTCATCAGTGTATGAAAACTCAGTATGACCTAGCATAAAAAGCCGAAATGATTATTTCACCTATCAAATAATATCAAAAACAAATTTTAAATAGCACCTATAAATATCTCCGGTGGGAGGAGAAAAGTTAATAGCCTAAATATGCACTCCTTGTAGATATACTTATTTATTCTCCGCATATTTTGTGTATATTATCAGTCTTTTGACGTGTCGTGTGTGTAAAATTGAGTCTTAAAGATAATTCTGCCTATAAATTAAATATTCTTCCCTTCCAAAATGCTATGCATTCCCTATAAAGGGTTGCTTTCTAGATAAATATTCCACTCGAATAGGTATTGAAAGAAGTGTATGGAATGGAATTTAACATGACCAGCATTTGTTTAAAAAAATGATATGATTAAGGTAGTGATAGGTTCGTTTGTGAAACTCTGCGTGTGAATGGATACCGCGGCGATGACTCAATTGTAAAATTCTATTATCATCAAATGGATTTTTTCATCGACGATTGATAAATGGTATAACCATTGCATAAGCGACGAGTACTCTTTCATCTGTGTTCAAATATTTACATTTTAAAATCACGCTAAATATTCTATGTATTTCATTCGCTGAATCGTACATGGGTACATATATATTTTAGACAAAATAATAAGTCGTCTGCCTATCTACTTAACCTATTTTGCCTTTTAAATTCATCAATTTTGATATTTAATATTTCATTTCGATGGTCTTTTTTTATTTTGACAGATTAGCTATATTTGCAATTTGGTTTTGGGGGACAAGCACGCGCAAATTTGTGTCAGCGCATTTGTATGCTTTTGTATAGAATAACAGCGGGAAAAGTGAGATCTACGTTTTCAATGTTTATTTGTTGTAAGCTTGCAGGGATGGCGGAGGGTAGGGAAAACATACGTTTAATCAGATGCATTTTTTACTCACTTTTCGAGGGTTTTTACTATTTAATCGCTGTTATTGCTGCGTCCAAAAAAAAGGCAACAGACCATCCGAAAAAAATGTTTTTGGAGTTAATATTTTCAAATATTAGGCAGCACTATTTGATTTTGTACATGTTGCTGTATTGACAACGTACCCATAACTTTTCTCGAGTTTTCTGTTTATGGCCACGTTTTTTGTGATGAAGACTCTTATTTCACAGATTTAACGTATGTTTTTCCATCTAATAAGCAAGTCGTTATAGAGGAAATCGGTGGTTATCAAAACACTATTTAGGACAGGGGAGCATTGCCCCCCCAAGCACGATTGTGGGGATCATTAAATCATAGGTTGTGGAACTTTTTTTAAAGGACAATGCCCTATTTGCAAAATCTCTTCCACCCCCCCCCCCCCCCTAGGGTGTCCCAAAAAAACCGAAAGTTTGAAAGTTGAGGGGGCATTTGCATTTTCCTATGCGAATGCATGAAAAAACATCCCATAAAAATTTTCAGCTCAATCGGACAATATTTGATCCTGCCGAAACGCATTCAGTTTGAATTTTTGAGTTTTCCAAATTTCATGCAATGTTGCCTAGCTCTAAGGGTCTTGGGGGATTTAAAATTAGAAACCTCTGAAAGAAAATGCTCTCTTATTATTATACTGTCACAATGCGGATACAAAAGCACTGGGAACAACAAGCAATATGAAAAACTAGAGTTTTTTGCCACTTTTTTCATACATTTCCCTATGCCAGTTAACAACTAGTAACAGATGTTGCCTCTGAGCCTCATCATTTGTCAATTTTTTCTTGACTAGAAAATCTTTTATTAATTGAACTCCTCTCTCTGCAGTATCATTAACAACCTTAAGGTGTTGAACTATAGATAGGCCCTTCTGATAGTCTACGTCACTTTTCCATGTGCACGGATCTCGCGACAAAAATGTCGGCGAAATACCAATAATTTTGAAAAACTTCACAGAATTTTTCGAAGCGAAGTCAGCGAGAGTCAGCTCACTAATAGGTCGATTAGGCGGAAGAGTAGCCCGAGGTGCGTCATCATCAGACCCCTCATTGTCTCTGATTGCTTCCGCAATGTCTCTTTTCTCGTCGTCAGAAACCATTTCATCGAAGAGGGCCATACAAATCAAGTTTTCGGAAAGATACCATAGATGGTTACAAAACTTGGCCAAATCTGCTGCGTAGTGACGGTCTTTCTTTCGAGCAAGGACTTTAGGTAGCTCAAGATCCATTCTCGGAGCGCTCACTGCCACGGGACAGGTGTACCAATGTTTCATAAATGCACTCGCAATGAAGCAACACAATTTGAATAAATTGTCACTGTCATGTGTCGACAAACGCAATTGCTTGCCAAACATCCACGTTTTAAAGGCGTAGAGCTCCTTATTCATCCACCGTGATTTGTCAGTTGGGCCTGGGGGGCGAACCACATACTTCTCTTTCTTGGGAACCACACCACCCAACCACACTATACACAACTCCAAAAGTTCTTTGTAGTCGTCTCGAGGATGGTGGTTCTGAAATAATATGGGGCATAATTTTAAATACTAATCCTGAGGATGGACTTTAAATCACAATGAGCATCCTGGCATTTGCCATTTACGAACCTGCAGCTGAAGAATACAAAATTTGATAATGTCATCTACATTTGAAATATCATTCAAACAGCCTCTTGTCGTTCCCGCTGTACGGTAAGCGTCTGCGAAAATCAGGAAAAGCATGTGAGCACAAAAGCTCGAGTAAAAATTTAACAAATTATATATTCTTTAAAGTGACAAGTACCTTTGTCTAATTTCGGCCATTCTTTGCGCAAGGTGTCAGTAAACGGCAGTACAGGATTATTACTTGTTCCCATCAAGGAATGGAACACGGCACCAATCACCAGTTCAAAAATGTGGTGTCGGCATGCAAGGAGTAAGAGTTCTTTGCCAATTTGCTGCTGAAGAAGTGTGCAAGCTCCGTTTAATCGGCCGGAATTTTGATTAGTTGTATCGAACACCATGGCAATGACCTGACTGTCTAGTTTCCAATCCTTGATAAGACCTGCGACTGCATAGGGGGACACGGACCCGGACATTAAGCCCGGACACGGACGCCAACTCCGGAACGCCTAGAAGCTGCTCTATACCTTGCCCTGTGACCAGCACAGGCAATCGATCGGCCAGTTTGTTTTTATCTACAATCAAAATATTAAGTATCACAATTTTTAGGAGAAAGTATAAGTAACAATTAAATAATTGCCGCCATAAAAAGAAAGTATTAATACCTTCATTGCTTGGAAGTAATTTCCCATCCCAGTGCACTGCTAAAGGAACTTGAGGGTGAAAGACTTGCTTGATAAGCCTTACTGTCTCGGTCCTTTTATTCACTCTCATTCTATGTAGATGAGATATGGAAGATACTAAATGGATTTCGTCCCCTTTAAAACCCAATGCAGATGCTGTCGCATTGGCGACAGCCTGGACTATCATAGACCCAGCGGCAGAGGACGTCTGAGTCCGATCTAGGGAAGCAGTCACAAGGCTGTCGGACATTATACTTACTCTACGGCGCTTTCCGGACCTTGTCCGCATTTCAAATTCTGTAAAAGTAACGAAATGTTATTTCTCCCTTTCTTTTGCCATATTGGTCACCCTTCCCGCACCCGGAAAAAATTACCTTCTTCCGAATCCGACGAGTTTGTCGTGCTCTGCGCAGACATCTGTCGAACAAGGTCCACTTTCTCATCCAATATTTCCTTTTCTTTCTCATGCCGTTTTTTCCTTAAAAAATCCTCTTCTTGAAGTCTCTTACGGTTTTCTAAACGCTTACACCACTTTATATCAATACCCGCCATATATCCTTTTCGATCAGTTTTCATAGATATGTAAAACAACTTATCCTCCTCCACAGTAATTTTTGAAAGGGCGTCTTTGCAGCCGATGTCAAACAGACGGTCGAGCACTTTGCTGAATTCCTCTCTTGCGGACACTGACTTCTCACTAGTTTTATTTTTGTCTTTCCCAAGGGCACGGTAGTTCTCGTAAGCTGTCAGGAGCTTCTTAATGGCTGCTCGGACCTCCTGCGTAGGAATATTAGACTTTCCCCACGCAACAAGTAACTCTTTGATTGTAATCCTTGCTGCATCTGCCGCTGATATCGATCCTGGAGAACAGTGTAGGTTGTAAAAGAAAACTTTGAGAACTTCACGCAGCGTTGGGAGTTTACCATTGCCGGGCAAATGTTTGGACTCATTACCCACCAACCACACACTTGTCGCACTTCGCATAACCGGCGTACCCTTCGACTTCACGCTCATTCTGGCCACCGCCGAAACAGCCTCGACCTCGGAACACACGACAATACCTCACGTTCTCAGTTAGTGCACAACACTAAACTCCACGAGTGACTGATAGACTAAGCCGGGACACTTTTAACATAAACAGAGCGATGTTCCGAAAGCGCATAACTCGAATCTCAACGCGACACGGCGGGGCCATATCAGCAATATGCACTCGACTGGCGCCTGGCGGCCGCAACGGCGAGCGGGACTTGTAAACACACCGAGTTGTGGCTATGAAGCTCATTTTGACTCAAGTGTTGCTTTCAACGACTATAGAGCTAGAGGAGATGGTTTGAACTTAAAATTGGTTGTTTTTTAACACTCGATCCTCCTGCAGGGTAGGCAACATTGCATGAAATTTGGAAAACTCAAAAATTCAAACTTTGAATGCGTTTCGGCAGGGTCAAATATTGTCCGATTGAGCTGAAAATTTTAATGGGATGTTTTTTCATGCATTCGCATAGGAAAATGGAAATGCCCCCTCAACTTTCAAACTTTCGGTTTTTTTGGGACACCCTACCCCCCCCCCACACCACCCGCTTAGCTAGCTTATACAGATTTTTCAAGGAGTTTGCCCCCCCCCCCCACGATTCGGGGGGTTGTTGCGCCCCTGATTTGGGCATAAGTCGTGGTAGAGGTGCACTAAAGATCATTACCATGCACGAAAGTATAATTTTAAAGATGTAGAGCGCAACTTTTAAAGCACTAATCATGCTTGTTGTTCCTTTTTATGTTTAAAGCACACTATGATACTTACTGTGCTCTGCTTACTTTCCAAAAATAAACAACAACACGGTGAAGTGGAAATACGGATGGTAACTTCTTGTAATAAAAAAACACTTAATTTCCTCATCGAGCTCAAAACCAATATTATATGTATGGTGGGCACATGGTGGTGAAATTGAACACAAGGTTATAATTTGGGCCTGAATAGGTCAGCTAACCTAAAGAAGAGCAACTTGAAAAATATGCTCAGTTTTTATGCACTAAGGCAGCCAAAAGTAGTAATGCAAGTAAAACGTCTGCATGTACCTGGGTAATAAGTTAAAGGGAACGAATATTACCGGGAACGGAACGGAAGACGTAAGTCTCGTGTTTTCGATTCCAAATACTTCGACTCTAAGTGTATGTTATTTCCGCTTCGTTCACGTAGCTGGTTCGTGCCTCATTTCCAGTCCTGACGTACGGACCGGCGTGAACAAACTACCTGCATTTCCACTACATACTTTGACTTTATAGGCTTTAATTCTGTGCTTCCCTCTACAGGAATTGCAGCGAACAAGAGATAAAGTAAGCGGTTAGTTTAAAACGAAATAAGAATTCCCTTATCCGTGAGACCTGTTGCTATATTCGGAGGTTTTAAAAACAAATGACATTCTTTTCTATGTATTAAGCGTTACAGCCTCAATTTTGGTTGCCTTTTTTATTATCGTGGTTAATCTTTCCGGTTTCCTCCTGCGACGCCAGCGTCGACCGCTGTAAGTTGGCAGCGTTAAGAACTAACTACGTTTTACCTCCGCATAGCGCGAGCATTCCACATAACGATTTTGGCCCCCAAGCGTTAGGACGTCATACGTTAGTAATGAAAACGGAGGGAAAAGGTTAGCTGAAAAAATGAAGAACAACACGCGCCTTTATTCACTGCTCGTCTTTACGCGAGGCTTACTGCGCATGTGTGAAACTTTGAGCCGTTTCACTTCATTTGGTCACCTGGAAATCGCCAATCGCTTCTGTCAATAGCCGTCTTACGTCGTACGCAAATCGAAATAAACCTCAAAAAGACTAACGCTATGCCCTTTCTCCATTTTGTTTCCCTTTTTACCACGCCTTTATTAATCCTGCCTTGTTTGTTGTTTGTCTGCATGGAATCTTGTAATCGAAATCTAACCCACTTCCCAAAGATCAATCGAGCTGAAATTTGGCATACTTACTTAATCTCGATGACAATACACGAATCAGTCATTAAATTTACTATTTACGAAGTTAATCTAGTTAAACTCTTAGGTTATAATTTAATTTATTTAAAAGGCTTACATTTTATGTATCTTTATCCTATCATGACGCAACCCGCATTACATTGTCTCCTCTCAGTCAGCGCTGTTAAGGCCGCTTTACACGATGAAAGATTTTGTACAAAGGAATGTACGTTTGTCTCAACGAAATTTGAACAGGTTCTATTTCCCGTGCATGCATTGAGACATTCGCACAAGCGTTCATACAATTTGCCGCTTTACACGATACATTTTGCCTCATGCAAGAGTTCACGGAAGAGTTTGTACAAACAAATGTACCGTGTAAAACGCCCTTTACAATTCATTGCAACCATCAATTTAGCATTTATAGTGAGAAGAATCGATGCACAGTTAATATAAATACAAGTGCAAACGATTACAAGATTTGTTTGAGACTAAATAGTTTTTTTTTACTTTTTAGTACACTTAAATATAAGCGTGGTTTTTAAAAATTATTTTTAATATACTAAATTATTAATTATCGTTCTTCATATTTCCGATTCCCTCCCGCAACGCCAGCGCCGACCACTATAAGATGGCAACGTTAGGAACTGCGTATTACAGCCGCACGGGCGTGCATTCCCTCGGCGATTTCAGCCTATAGACGTGGGTACTCCTATGCGTATAGTATTTCTACTTTAGTCGAGGAAGCGGGTCATCAGCTAGCGCCTGGGTCCGGTTTATTGCCGGAGGATTCCCTTGGTCCTTCCCGCCACTTCGTTCCGCGCACTATTTAGTTCAGCCCTTCCCCTTCCATCTCCATCCAGAATCGTTCCGACCGCTTCTGTTACTGTTTCTATTTCGTCTCTCTACTTTCCTCCTCGCTCCCCATTGCCTCTTCTGCCTCGCTCTCAAAATACCATTTCACCCCAATCTGCGTCTTCTCCACCCGACGAACACTAACTAACTCACTCTCACAAAATAAACTACTCCTCCTTTCCCAGTCTATTCTCCTATCCTTTTCCTCCTCATTTCTCTTTCTTTTCCATCCCCCTTTAACCTCCATTTTTCTCTTTTTCCTTCCTTCCATCCTCAGTCTGATGGTTTTTAAGTGGCTGGAGTGGTGGTAGTGGGTCATCTGAGTGCACGTTCTAATAATTTTTTAACTAAGTCGAAAATAATACTTTGGCCACACTTCACTCAAAACATAAGTATTTTTATGCGTGGGAACTCACAATGCAGGCAGTATTTGAAATGGTATAAGAATTATATTTTAAATTTTTTCCTGATTTAAGCACACTTATTATGAATTGAGTTCTCAGCGCGTTGTTCGACACCTAGGCGAAAATTATGCTTAGATAAAATAAAATTATGCTTAGATAAGTTTTTTCGAATCTTTGACTTAGCTTGACACCTTGATATTTGTCAGCAACCATTATAGTCAAATTAAATGCTTCATTTTGCGTTTAGAAGAAACTTGGTTCATATTTAATCGAATTATTACGAAGTATATCTCACGTGCCTCAAGGGCACGTGTTCAAGTAGCATTGAATTGCCTATGAACCAAATCCGTAAAATGCAATATGTTCTACTTTTATCTATGGATATCACTAATTAAAACACATTGCGAAGCTTCACGAAAATCGGGACACAGGCAAAAATCGCTCCATCCACCTTTATATTGCTCGAAATTCAACTGAATCATGATAAAAGTATGTGCTGCGTGGATACAAAGTTTTAAAATCTGCATCCCCTTTAAAAAAATAATTACAGAAACAGTGCATAAACGGTTTTGAGGTGTTTGTCTCGGTATCCTTGAAGACTAAAGTAAAATTCTAATCTGTACCAGTCTGTAATTTTTTTCTATTTCCATGTAATGAAAATATTTTTAAGTGGAATTAACAATATCAGCTACAACTGGTAAATCAGCATTGAAACAAAATTATCTTTCTATATTGGATTTTTTGTACTCATTTATTGACTTACTTAATCCTTAATATGTAGATATTCCTACCGATATTCATAAAATTCCAAAGCTCATAAGGAAGTTTCACCAATTGAGGTCTAGAAAAAAGTGAAGAGTGACCAGTAATCCAACGCTTTTAATGATTAGAGAAACAGGTTGGGAAAATTTCCTTTGCTCCCGGAGAAATCTCTCTCAACTTCATCATACGCCCTTCTCTTATGCAGTCCAGAATGTTCGTTTTCTTCCTTCCTCTTCGGCGGTTTAACTTTTATATGGCTCCTACAATAACTTTTTAAACGTAGTATCTACAATTTTTTTTCCTAAACTCCTCCGATGACATGCCCATGATCTCCTAAGGTATTAATTTGGTGGAGGCAGGCAATACTGTGTGGTATTTTGAAATGTTAAGTATGATAAAAAGAAGTCACTGCGAACGATTCTAATTATATGTCTTATTTCTTTTGTAAACATCCCTTTTTCTCATATAAAATAAAGCTCAAACCATGCATCCCAACCAATCAACCCAATCCAAACATGCATCAACCCAATCCAAACATCCAAAACATCCTAACGAACACAAACCATGCATCAATTAATAAGGTATCACTTGACATGGTTTTTACCGGCTTCTGAGGAATGATTCTAATGTTGATTTCAAATATACTATGTGAAAATTTGTTGCAAAATCATTACTATGCGGCGAATAAGCTTACCGCACTTTCCACTGCGCGTACTCTTTATACTTTGATGTGTGCCTTTATCTAAAGTCGTATGGATAACTTCAAATGAATTATATTATATTTATTATTATGATGAATTTGAATAATGAGTTATGTTATATAATTATATAACAACATTACCTTATCTCTGCTCAACGCAAAAGAGATGAAGTTCTTTTTAATTAAGGTAAGCATTAAACAATGTGTTTTAACTTAAAGCTTAGTTTAGTTAGCAGTATTCATTTATTCCAAAAGCTTCAAAGAGTCCTGCTTACCAAATGCTGTAATCCCTCATGGAGAACTATATGTGGCCTCTATTTCAGAAACTAAAAAGGTAGGGTTCTTTATTTCTCAAAATTTAATTGATCGATGGGATTAGTCACTTTTACCTTGGTAATGACGCAATACGTGTTGAAATAGATCGGTGTAATAAAGAAGCAAAAATTAATGATTCTGTATAGAAAGTGATTGCACCAAGTGATTTATTTTCATTAATGCAGTAAGTGATGTTTTCTCACCATTCTCCAACGGGATACGTTCACAATTAAGCAAGCCGCTTTGCGAAGCGAAAGAAAAACATCTCTAGTTTCTAGTGTACTACACGCGCGACCACCGATGCAACACCCTTGCCGCACCCGTGGGCTTGGGGGTTGCTTTCCCGAGTTGGGGGAGCTTTAAGTCCCGAGGGGGCGCACCGTTCTCTAGCCCGCCGGCACCTCCTCCTACCCTCCCCCACCTTCCTCCATCCCCCTTCCCCCCCCACACCCGTACAATTCCCCCGTTCCCCAATTCTGTGCCTGCACAGCCCCAAGAAACGCTTCCGCACTCGTACCTCCTCCCCAAATACACCCTGGGCGCATCTTATAACGTTCCTTTCAGGGGTTTCCGTGGGAACAATGGCTCCGAGGTGTGTCTGGCCGAGACGTTCCTCGCAGCGGGGCGGATTAGTCGGGGGGGTTTAGAGGGTGTCGGGGTGTGGTGGGTTCCTTTTAAGGATGCTCTCGGAGGGAGGGGAGTGGTCGGGGGATGAGAAGAAATAGCGGGCGGGAAGGGTAGAAGGCTTCGAGTAATGGGATTGGTGCATTAGGATCGCGGGAGGAGAGAGAGAGTTTGTCTGAAGGTGGTAGGAGGTTAAGCTAGACGACAGAGAGGGGAGTTTCATCTCCTCACTCGAATGTTAAGGTGGTTTCAGCGAGATTTTTCCCTATTCATAATGCAGACCATATTCAAATTTTATTTTTTTAATATCAGCAGCTGTAAGAGGCATAAATTGTGGTATTAATGGTGCAAAAATATTGTTTTATATTACTGAAACTCTCAGTAGGCACTTTACTAAGTATGCATAGTTATGTCTTTAACTTGACTTTTTTAATGTCGTACGGTGGAAAAGGCTTCACAACCGAAGATTTTGTGCGATTCTGTAAAAATTACCACGGTGAGTATTTGATTTATTTTTTATGTAGTTGAGGAAGCATGCAAAGCTAACTAAACACACTCTAATTTATGACGAGATAAATGCGTTATTCCTCATTTAAAAAATTGAAGTATCTCTGGAATGCAAAACACAATTACCAAGTCTAACAAGAGTGTGACTTTCATGGAAGAGATTTATCATACTCGCCACTATTATGTTCCATGATCGCCCGCGGAAAAATAATAGTTACTTTTTTTAATTTAATAATAATAGAAAAATAATATCTAACTGTTGCGTTGAGACTCTTTCATTTACTTTTAATGCGTGCGATCGTTTCCACCATAGTACGTGTGGTATAAATAAAACATGCTTAAACTATTCCGAAAATTAGTCTGCTTCGAGATCACGCAATAGGTTCTGCCTACGTATATTTTTAGCCTAAATCACTTCTACAAATGTTAGACTAAGCATGAGAGATGCAGTGGGAATGGGGTACTTGACAAGTATTTGTGGGAAAAGTAGGATGGAAAGAGTTAGGAATGAATGGGGTGATGAAAGAATTTTTCCTTCTTTTATTAGTTGGATGCTCCAGTAATGGACATATATACACTCCGTTCTTCTTGATAAGAATAAAAAGTGTTTGTACTTTTCAGTTTTTTATTTCCCGGACTACGCTTTTCGATGCCAATACATCATCCTCCGGTACTTGGTGTAGACACGTGTTTACACCAAGTATTTACTGTACCTAAGGATAATTTATTAGCATCGAAACTCCCACCTGAGTTAATACACCCGATGTAAAGCCCCAAAGTGGCTGTTATCGGGAGTGTTGTTAAATAAATAAATATAAAAAAATCTGTGGAAAAGTACAAAAATGTTTTGTTCTTGTTGAAATGAACTTCCACGTATTGGAGTCTGATTCCGTCAATTATGCATTCTTCTTGGCTTGGGCATGTCGAGAGAATGGAAGTGATTTGAACAACGAAACAGTGATATGGTAGTGGAATGAATGGAGTGCGAGGAAGGGGTTGACAGCTAAATTCAGGGGTGAATGTGGTGGAAGGCACTCGATAGGGGAGTAATTAAGCGTGTATGAATCTATACATGTATAAAAGAAGCGAATGTTTTTTAGTATGATATTATTATGTATTATGTAAGGATTATGGAGAATACTGTTGAAAGGGAGCCGGGTTTTAGAGCTAACGGCGTTAACCAAATTCTTTGAATTTGCCTACTCTGAAAAGGAATGGCATGATGGGTACGTATGCATGTAAATAACTTCTGAAAAGCGGCTCTTACATCGGTACTCCCGGGTAAAGTCCCGCTATAAGGTATCCTCTCCAGGGAACATTAGACTCTCCGAGTCGCATCTTCACCTTCCGCATACCCAGCGGAGGTTCCGTGGCCTAACGGGATCAAAGAGATCCAAAGCGCGGATCCACGCCGCAAAGCCCAGGGTTTACCCGCCGGTTCGAATGATCCGAAGATCGGCTTGGCAAAGTTAATTAAGACGCGAGCGAGCGCGAATGAAGACGCATGATTGCGCTCTCCACAACCCCAGTGACGGGTATAAAAAAATTCACCGAAATGTTTTTTTTCTGTAGAGCAAAAACGCGCGCGTGTGTACGGGCAAAAACGAGACGCTATTAGGGAAGGTCGATTGTAACGTCTACATTGCTCGGCCTTGGAAACAGTGGCTCAGCTTGTTGCAGGATCAGGAAGTGTGATACCTCCTATTAGTCTCCTTAGCTAACGCAATTCTCCTTCAAATATCTTTGCTACTTCACCCATTTATTTTCCAGCGTACGCCACAAGTGGTGGCTATATTTTCATACTTACTCCTCCGTTTATGCCCTCCCACCCATGTGATAAACCTGGCTTTCTTATTCCTTCAATCATTCCTTCAACCCTAAGTCAGGGGCGCTCAGTCTGCGACTTATTAATGATTGATAAAAGCGGAGAGAAAGTATGAAAATCGGAAAATGTTACTTACTTCCCTAGCATGTATTTCCAACCAAAATGACCCTCTTAAGTAAATAGTTAAAGTGATTGACACTCATAGCTAACTCCAAGAAAGATCACAATGAAACGCACGGACTAACAATATTCTTCATTTGAATTCTTGTCACCAACCCAGTGAAAAAAACTGGCTGAAATCGCAAATCAATGTACGGTTGAAGTTACGCCCACCCACGAGAAGTAGGTAATTATAATGTAAATAACCCCTATATACACTTTTCCGCGTAAAACTCGAAGATTGGATACGACTTACAGATTACAAATTTATTTCCTAGCGGGAAAGGAACTACAATGTTAGGATAATCGTTCCGAAACCCCAGAGTATGTTGTCGGGTTGTGGTATTTATTGTCACTTTTCGTTTTCTTTAATTTATTCTTTCACGAGTTTTATTTAACTCGTTAGTCCTTCTTAAATTAAGTTCTTATTCTTAAATTAAAACTTCTATAGCCCACCACGTACTTTTTGGTAAACAATGGAGCAACGGCCGCAAGAACGTTAAGCTAGTATAAAAGATCCTACGGGCGCCGAAAAAATCTTACGACGGTCGTCGTACGAGGAGCGAAACGTTGAGTTCTTTAGAAATGGACAATACGCAGCAAATCCCGAGAGCATCATTTTTTTATTGACGAAGGACGCTGCGAGAATCTCTATTCAAAAATTAATAACGTTCTATTAACTTTTAAATATTTTAGTTTTTTGAGATTGCTACTTCCAAGAGAGTATCCCTTAAAACAACGCGTGTCTTGAGAAATGGCAATCGATGAACAATTTCTTTGTACGGGGCGGACGGCTCAAATTTGACTCACGCTCGTAAAATAGCTTGGTCCTGCACTTCTTCTTCTTATCACAGTATTTATTTTTGTAAGAAAAGGAGGGCTGAATCAGGAGTACGAAATCACCGTAAGTTAAGCCTAAATAACATCGTGATGCACCGCCACCCCTGTGAAGTGTGGGACGGAGACTAATCGAATGCGGAATGGAAGAACGATAAGTGGGTGGGGTGGGGTTATATAATGGCGCCTGTGTAATTCCAGAGGGGGATGGATGGGAGTGGAATTGGAGGGGGGATTTCGCGGGGGCGTAGGCGGGGAGGGGGTGGTTCCATCTGTCACCGCAGGGGTTTGAAGTAAACAGAGAGTTGAGAGGGGGGTGGACCCCTGGAACAGGCACGCAGCCTCCCCGTCCTCAACATCCGGAGCCGCGTGGGGGATGCTTGGCTGTTTGAATGTTTAAACGGGCCCCTGAAATTTTAACTAAGACTCATGTTTCTCTCACAGCGCTAGACGTCAGGGGATAGGAATCGAACTTTCATCTCTGGACACTTGTATGCTTGGAAAATTTTGTTCCGCTGAAAAAAATTATGATCCAGACGGTATTTTTGTTGATTTTAGCAGCAACCATGCACGTAAGGCTCCAACATTATTGCTTCAAAAAATTGTTCTCTGTTTAAAATTTGATTATATTTCTGATATCTAGTTGGTCTCAGTTTTTTTATTCATCCAATGTAAACTTAATACTTATATGTTTGAAATATCCCATACACGGGAAATGCCTAGAGGTGATATATAATTTATCCATTTTCTGGAACATTTTAAGAGCTGTAACATTTTTCCCTCCATGTTAAAATTGACAAATAAAAGTTATTATATAAGAAGAGGCGGTGTAGGTAGTTGGAAGAGGTTATGAGAAGCTAAGGGATGCTTAAGGTAAGCGGGGATGGGAACGAAAGAGAATAGTTTTTGTGCACGGGATGAAACGAGGTAGGACGTATGCTGAGATGAAGAAAGAATTTCTGTAGGTAGCTAGGTGTCTACACCTGTAAAAATCTAAAGTATTTTTACTCTCTTCCGTTTATACTTACCTATCGGTGTTTTACCCTAATGATGGTATCACATGGTTTTCTTTCATTAATTTCACGCTTATCATTCAGGGATTCAGACGCTAAATTGTGGAAGGTCATACTTTAAATGAAGTCAGATTTTCTTACTTTTAAACAGATTTATATAGTTTAAACAACGACTCGTTTCGATATCCTATAAAATCACTACCACCAAAACCTTTTTCACAATACTTGTATTGTGAAAAGCATTATCTGATAGTGATGTTACAAGACATCGAAACGCGTCGTTATTTAAAATGAATCTGTTTAAAAGTAAGAAATTCTAACTTCATTTCAAATTTCACGCGTTCGAAATAACTCCCGAAGTTTTTCTCTCTTTCAATTCGTTCGCGTTCATTTTTCGATCGCTTGGAAACCAGGACCTCGTCATTAGGAAGCGGAACGTACGTGGGGTGGTTCGACCCAGTGCAAAGTAACTTGCGCCGATGATTACCAGTGATGGATGGAGAAGAATGGAGGAGAGTACGAGAGGAGAGTGATTGTTCGCGAGAGGGAAGTCGTTGAAGGGAGCTCTCCGTAAGTGGTGCCGGGGAAACGGAAGGGAATTTGCCCCATGGTGTGTAGTGGGGGGGGGGGGGGTGCTTGAACCTGGAGACGATTCAAGATTCGAATGAGGAGATGGAACAACTTCCCTCCCCCCTCCCTGTCTCTCTTGTCTAACTCCTCCTACCACCCTCTGAAACCCTACCTCCCCACCATCCGGAAGCATCGACCCCTGGGAGATCTACATCCACAGTGTACCCCGTAAGCCACCCCAAAGGTGTGACGCAGGAGGGAGTTTTCACCAATGAGTACTACACCAGCGGCCGGGAACCAATACTTTTCATAAAATTTGTTCACAAGTCGGCTACGAGCAATTACTGTCTGTTGATCTTTCTTTGGGAGAAATATGCAGCGAGAATAATATGACATCATGGTATAATTTCATGAGAATAACTTTTATTGCGAAAATAATCAAATTTCATTTCTTGGGTATTGCGTTAGAAGAAAACGGACATAATAGTGTAGGTATTAGGAGGAGAATTGCGCTAGCGAAAAAAGTGCACTGATATAGGAGGAAGCTGAAGACGGATGCCTTGAATATAAAGAAGAGGCTGGCGAAGAGTTTAATGTGGAGTGTAGGATTTTGTATGAGGCAGAAACGTAGGCTTTGAGAAAATAAGACGAAAACAGGCTACAGGCGTTCGAGATGCGGGTGTGAAGGAGATAAGAGAAGGTGCAGCGGACGGAAAGAAATACAAACGAGGAATCGTGCTTGGTGTGGAGAGGAAACTTCTGGTGAAGATACTTCTGGTGAAGAACGGTAGACAAAATTGGTGGTTGGAGGGGGTAATGAGGGGCGAAGGGTTGGTTAAGGCTGTGATAGAGGGGAGGATGTTGGGCTAGAGGAGAAGGGGAAGAAAGAGAATAATGTTTTATGGACGGAATAAAGGAGGAGGACGTACGTTGTGATGAAGAAAGAAATACTAGAAGAAGATCCGGCCCTACGCATGAAAATATCTAGAGGATTCTTCCATAATATTCATTTCTCCGTTTATTCTTTTTGGCACCCTTTCCCAATACTCATCAATGAAAAGGATTCGAATGGGACCCTTTTCAAGACGTCTTATTTTTAGGAGATTTTGGAATGTAAGCTAAAAGTCCTTCAAATTCAGAATTGAAAACAAACTTTATTGATAAAATTGATTACATTTTTCTATTTCTTTTGTGAGTTTGCTCTACAAATATTTCTAATTTAATTTTACAGCTGGCAAGCGATAAAAATGAACTTTAAATTCATTTCTTGTGGAAGTAGGTCTGAATGATCTGGACTCGAACTTTAGTCTTTATGTGTTCAAAAAGTAGCCTATTATCTACGGAGTGGCAACATTCAAGTGTATTAGTTTGTAAAGCTTGTTCAACTTCTAGTCCCTGAATAAAGAATACGTTGCAGAAAAACGTTGAATGAAGAGAAATTCACTCGGGCTTCGGAAAATATTCTTAATAATTTCACTGGAATAATTCGCCGGGAAAGCATCAAATGCTACGTTAGATCTAAGTTGATAGATGGGGATCGGAAGATGAAAACGTAGCATGAAAACATTGAATATTTAGTTTATCTTTTTGTATAATGTAGGGAAGGATTAGTACTGAGAAGACTCGTCATAAGTACAAAGTTTTTGCTTCATCAATATTGCTTCATTTTATTCGTGCGTCTTAAAATGTCTTGAACAGGATCAAAATGGGATCCTTATGGGGTAGGCACCGAGTTAGAACGCGTTCATTGAAGATCGACAAGATACTTTAAAGGCCGTCATGATAATCTCGTCAGTGGTACTGACCTTTTCCAACAACTTGGATGGGAATCACTTTCAGACTGTAAATTAAAATTTAGACTTAATCTATTATGCAAGTTCCAAACCGATTTATTTTCTGGCGACATTACCAAATTTTAAGAAATCTGACATACTACGAGAGATCAGATCATGGGAATAAAATTAGGGAAATGAAGAAGGGCACGGACGGACGGACGGATAGCAGAACGGACTGATTGAAAATTTCATTTTTCGCGCGAATGGTTAGAAACCATAACAGCTGCCAATGAGACAACTAGGACTGTTGATAGGTAATGTAGCTAGTTATGTGATTTACTGCCTAATACTTGTATTCGTATCTGCTACCCAGTACCAAAAGCACGCCATGTATGTTTGCAGTTTAAATTTGTATCTCTGTCCATTTATGTAGTTGCAAAATAGATCAATTCAAATCCCTCTAACATTGGTAGCCTACCTATAGTGTGGATGCATGCTTGCGATACTTCGCATCCTGACAAGCATTATGGATTTATGCTAATCCATCAATAGTCGAGGTTACATTAACTAAAATATGGTTTGGCATGATGTATGCTGGTGACAGCTCACCCCGTCACACACCCTTGAAATGGCTTGCAGGGATGTGGAATATTAAAATTAAGCGGAATATGGTCTCTATTATAACTAGAGTAAACTCTCACTCAAACTATTTTAATTTCATTATTCCTCGACATGCTGTCGTCTCCTCACATTTCTCCAAAATTTTGTTTTAATTGATTCAAATATCATGAAATGGTGATGTAGATGAAATGTAGAGTGCTAGTGATTTGAATTTCATGGAGTCCACCCAGAATTTCTCATCCCCTTATGTCTCATATATGTTTGTATTTTATCTTCCGTTTACTCCTCCCGGATCGGATTCAGTCGTTAACCTCAAGTTAAAAGCCGCTAGTTTGTTGCAACATGAAACAGATAGTAGTAACTAGTTTTGTCGCTAGATGGGAATTCATAAAATATATATTTTGCATATGAATGATAAGTTTTATTTTGTACTCACTTACAGCGAGATCGTTGGTGCTGAAGTTTTTTTCATGATATTTGAAAGGTATTCGACATAAGTATTCCATCGACATAAGTATTTTATTGATTTTTGAGCAATTTTTTACAAGCCATTTTGTTTCATTTCCCACTAGCATTTATAATGACACACTATTACTGTCCTTTTTTATACTTTAAAATTTTACAGAATTTTGGAAAATTTAAAATGTAAAAAATCGTCTCCGAATCTTAAAAAGAAATGGGGGAGCCCTTTGTTCGTGCTGGGAGATAACGAGCAAAAACTCAATAGTTTGTTAAAAGTAACGATATGTTGTTCAATCAATTGTTGAATGAGAAATAAAAAGGTAGCCCCTTGTTTGTCGCCAAATAAACATTTTCTCCTTGTAACGTCGTACTACTGAAATCCATTGTGCAGCAATTTCTGTAATTATTTTTATAATCAGGAGCAACCTTCTTATAAGAATCCACAGCTCAGCCGTTTTCTCCTCCCACAATCCCAACAATGCCCCCTTTTCTTCTTTGTCAACAATACCCTCACAACCAACCAGTCAAAAATAATTGCAACAATTGACAAAATAGCAAATATTATAAAAACATCACAAAAAAACGGTTAGAACTAGTTTAAAAACACATTGCCAATTCATCAAAGTCACTCCTGAAAATGTTTTCAGATTTATCGCTAGGCGCTAAAATTTATATTTTGCTCTCGAAAATTTGTAAAAGTCGCTTGATCCCATCTACATCTGCATAATACGTGATAAAACCCAGCAAGCCACCTCAGAAGTGTGGCAGGGGGTGAGTTATTACCAACATGCATAACACTCTACCCTAATAAAGTTAATGAAACTACATTTCGGCGTTATTGGCGCATTTGTAAAAAAAACCTGCAAATACCTACTCGTCAAGAGATGAAATTTCACCAACATGCATTACAGTAGGTATAGATGGCTACCAATGTAAGAGAAACTATTTGTATTAATGTATTTTGCAGCTACATTAATGCACAGAGATCTGGCGACAAAGACGCTTGCTTGGCAACACTGCTTCAGGCACATGTTATTACTCTCCTCCCCCACCTATCTCAATATTCAACCCCCTATGTTTCCGAGAAATACGCCTGCGGACAACTGCCGCAGTGGATCCGTCTTAATCTGCTCGATCCATTAATCATCGGGAATTTCAGACCCCTCCCCCCACTAAATCTACCGTACACATTTCAGCTACCCACGGCCCACTCCCCTCCCCCGCCCTTTCAATGGCTCCCCACCTTCGCCATAACTCTCCCATACTCCACCACTTCCATCTAGTACCTACCTTATTGCGGTCAGTTTGAGGCGTGCTCCGTAGGTGCATTAGAGCGGGCATCCACCACCATAATGTGCGAGTACCAGTTCGAGTTATTGGTTCGGTCTCCAATACAAATTCACTTTCCTATGATAAAATGGGAATAGTAGCAATGACATTAGGAGGAGAATAGAGCTAGCGAAGGCAGTAGGGCCTTAGGATAGATAGTGCGATGTAGCCATAGGTTTTGGAGCTACTGAATAATCAAAATTTACAATTACCTGGAAATCCACACATTAAAAAGATTGTAGTAGAGAGAAAGAGAAGTAGATTGGTAGCACAGGGAGATTTGGTATGAACGTAGCATTTCAGGGAACTAATTTTGAGTCTTCGTTTTTTACCCAACTGTCCTCATTTCCAGAGAAGCGTATGGTAACCCTAGCTTAGTGACAAATATATGGCGAGAAATGTGTTAATCGGAAAGTTGCGGGTTTCACTGAAGACAGAACACAAAAGCACACACAAAAACAGAAGCTGACACTTGATCACTAATATTTTGATGAAAACTGGAGTAATTGTTTGTCTTGTCAATTACAACTTCGTAATTTTTGCAAAAATCTAAAAAGAAGCTGAATGACGGCAAATTTTCAAAATGGCATTTTCAACTTTCAAGATATCAAATATCTCAAAGAATAATCAAAGTAAAAACACGCTTAATGGCTTTTTATAATCTAAATTATCTCAGTTTTCTTGAAATTTCTCCTGCAAATGACTATAAAATTATAATTTCTTTAAGCAATTTAATGACTTTAAAAGTACTTTGCTCTTTTCTTGGCTCATTTTTTGACTCATTTTTTTTACCTGCCGTACCTTGTATTATTATGCCCGGGTTTTAGGACCGGGATAAAATCAGGACTTTGTAGTGGTGTTTATTCCTTTTTATCTTTAAATTGTAATAACAAATAAAATTATTACTTGCGACTGCTGCGGATTGTTCTAGTACCCAACTCTGTAATATCGAGTTCGAATCTCGTTACTAATGGGGTGACTAAGCACTTCTAGGCCCTCGTCAAGTTATTCATCTGAGCTAAAACTGGAATATTTTTTTTTGGATTAAGGAACTGCCATTTACTTCCCTCTTAACTATCAGATAAAGTGAAGTATTATCTTAATTTTCCTCATTCTGAGAGAGAATGCATAGACTTAGTCTCTCCGAATGGCAATATCTTCAAACCGCGTCACATTTCCTTCAGTGGAGTGGTTCATTAACCGGAGCTTTCGTTAGGCTCCTCTCGAAACTCTAATCGAGAGAGAGTAGATGAAGCGAGTCTTCACGTCTCGTGCTTTTTTTTAGTGTTGAATAGCGTCGAGGAGTTAATCACTGGCGTCTGTGTCCCCCTATACATGCCGCCCTTCCACATCGCTGTATTTCCTTCGTTCTGCCGCTGGTTTGAAACTTCCTTATTTTTGCATATTTTCCTTCTATCTGTGTCCTAGCTTCCTTCTCCGACTCATTTTCTCACAGGCTATTTTGCTATTCGCCCCTCTTCTTACCTTCCTTCTCCGGCGAGGACAAAGCCTCTTCTACTTTTCCATAATCCAACCTGTTTCGTCGGGAGAGAGGAGCCCTCCAAAGTGAACGTTGATTGCATTTACGGAGTGCCTTAAGCTGATTAAAATGTGGAGCTCGCTTCATTTGAATTCATGTGGAGTGACGAAAATGTCCAGGATGAAATGCACTGGAAATGAAGGAATTCCGGCCGCGGTTTGCGCGTCTTACGCGGATCTAATTTGGTTTCCAAATGAAGAAACTCTCTGCGTCAAACATCTTGAGATTTTACGAGTCTCCGCCGGTAAATCATATTTTTTCGTAGACGCTTTACTTTCATTATGTTAAATACCCACAGAATCCTTTATTTCTGCTATTTTCTTTATCAGGAGTTATACTTGAAATTACATGAGCTTGAATGTGAGGATAGGTAAAGCTATGAAAAAATACCATTCAGGAAGATTTTTATTATAATATATATATTTGGAGCACATGGCAATTAGACCGTAACACTCAGCAATAACATCTGCAGTGCAACAGAGAATGAAAACAATGGAGATGTGGTTTTATCGAAGAATGATGAATGATGGAGAAGATAACCAGTCTTTTCAAGAGTTGAAAAGAAAAGCAATACCTACTAATGAAAACTTTGAATAAATTAAAGACAAACTTATTGGGCACATTTTGCGACACAATAGCCTGTTGAAAATTGAAGTGTAAGGAGAAATAAATGGGTAGACTTAGGGAGAAAGACTAAGAATAGAACACATCAAGTAAATTATTAAGGATGTCAGAGGGAAGAAATATGTAAGAGTGAAACCGTTGGCAGAGAGGAGAGCGGATTGAAGAGCTACTGCAAACCAATCGTCGGATTGATGACTACAAAATTTGTTTTTATTTTCGAGAACCTGGTATGAAAAGCAGATTCCATCAGGCCGTCAAATGTATTTATACATCCCCATCACGCCATCACCTTCCTGGATGGGCTTAGTTCTTGCTGTATAAAACTGGCTCACCTTTAATGATTTCCCCCATTATGCCCTTGTATGTTTCTTTTCCTTCTATCTCATTTCCTGTTGCACGCTCTCTTCTTCTTAAGTGTTCCTCCACTTCTCTCCGACTCTCTTCCACCACATTCATCCATGAGTTTCTCGATGTACCCCTTCCTCTCACACCATTCACTCCTCTGTTTCGGCAAATTAAATGGCAATCAAGTAAATACCGCAGTTATATTTTGCGTTACAAGTAAGAAACTGTAGTTATTGCACTATTCGTTAGTTAAACAGAAAAGGTCGATTCCACAACATATCAGATGAATAACATAAAATATATATCTGTTGAATAACATGCATTTCTCGTATTTTGATTTGATTCTACGAAGCTTAAGCATTTTGTCGGTGAAAGTAGAATTTTTTTAACGACGGAAAAACAGAAAATGTGACATGCAATGTTACGGTTTTGACTCACGTTGTTGCAAGGTAATCACTAATACTCATTTTCCTGTTTACATTTCCCACTGCTTAATACACTGTGGAAAGAATGAAAGAAAATCCCAACAGGTTGCTATTTCATCTGAAATCCCTGTGAAAATAACTTAACCCGTCGCGGAGAATGATAGACTTCAATGTGTGGCGCGCATTCTTAATTCAATTTTTCACTATAACTTTAAAAAACAAGTGAGTTTACGGGCAACGACAGAATGGATTCAGTCAGAGTTTGACAGAGATTCACAGAAGACGGTCAAAGGACCATCTTCTGTGACTGAAGTTTTCCACGAAATAAAAATTATATAATTCGGAACCAACATACGCTTTTTTTGTTCTGTTCTGTTCAAACTCGGTGTGGAGATAAAATCTTTCATAGTTCATCAGTAGTATTAAGTATTTAGGCTCCATTTTCCTTTATATAGCCCTACGACCGAAACACTAGCGTCGCTCCGATTTAGAAAAATAATAAGATTGATGAAGGGTTGGGGATCGGCGTTGAGTTTAGGAAACGAAAGTTGGTGAATTCTGTATGGGCACGTTTTTTTTCAGATAACTCCTCGAAAACATCCTGATTTATCGATTCTACTCGGTGATCTCGATAAGTGGCGGTGCAAGTATTAATATGTTTAAATTCCGAAAGGGGCCTTTGACGGGGATTTGCTGAATAATTAATAGGAGCAAAATTCTCGGCGCTCGGAATAATTGGGGGGTGTTTCTCGGGTGTCGCATTACCGAAGTGGAAATCTTTCCTGATAAATAACACCAATCGAAATCCCTTGCAATTGCGGATAATTCCGAATCGAATAATTATGGAAACGCTGTGAATACAAGAGTCGTGGAATGATAAATGATTAATTTCTTGATTTAATTGCCTTGTCTTCTACGACTATGGGAATTCGTTAAATTTTTAATACATGCCGTCCTAATCTCTTCTTAGTCGGTTGCCCGGATCTGATATCTTTGCGCGCGGTACTAATTTATTAGGCCAAACACATTTTTTCGCTTTGCTCTTTTTTCACTTTCTACTGGATGTCACGATCCACGTTTAATCTTGTTGAAAAGATGATTACTGGATTTTATTTCGCTGATTTATGTGCTCTCGGAATCCATCGTGTTTGTATTAAAATCTCAATTCGAGATTTCTATTCTTCAATATTTTCATAATAATTCCTACATATTACGTTATTTGGATGTCTTAAATACTCTTCAGCTCTCCCAACCTTGAAATGGAATTTATCTGATTTTTCCGTCCGGAAATTATTTTTCTCAGCTCACATTTTATGATAAAATTCATTTTTTAAATCATTTCACGGACCTTCAAGTAATATCGCTGGGACAATTATCACCACTGCCAAGTGGCCTGGGTTTTTTAGCTAAGTAAATTAGCAAAATCTTTCTTTGTCGTCAAAGTAATTTGGTGATCGCCAAATGTTTAAAGCTAACATCAATTTGAAAAATAGAATGACTAATCTGATGATTTGATCATAGTAGGTTTGGACGAGCAATCTGACATTATTAAGAACAGATAGTATGGACAATAGGCCGGCCCTTATTTTTCAGAATTGAGAAAAGTTATGTTTTCCTAGTCTCAAAATGATCCAAATGAGGTTTATATTCACGTGCTAAAATTTGGTTACTTTAAAATAACGGGAACCCGTGCCCCAAGGGCCCTAAGTACTTAGGACCTTCAATTGAGTTTTTTGGGGCTGAAAAAGCACTATCCTTATGAAATACGTGAAAGTAGAGCCCTTTAGGGCCAAATTTCTGTTTGTTTTGACCTATCTCTAAGCGTTTACGAGATATCGTCCGTCGTAATGCGATCCACCCCCTAGGGCGCTACCCCGCACCACGGCGCCGCGCCGCTGAGGTACGGCCCGCACCACTTGCTAGAGATTCCCCTCCACCCCCTCCCCGCCATCGGCAAAGTCTTTGCTCCTGCTGGCAAGATCTAGCCTATGAAAAATGTGCTTACGTTAGAAAGGATTTAATTGACATCACAAAATTTCCAATCAAAAGTGATCAATTTATTTTCACTCTGTCCATGAATTATAACAATATAATATTAAACAAAATAAAATACATTTTCGGTCTATTTCTAATCTTCCACTGACATACCGTATTTGGCAGTTAAAGTGTCTTTGCGCACGTTAGGGGTTGTGTTACGATGAAAATTTACATTTAGTCCGCAGAAGGGAAACTGTCCAAATACATTGGCCAAAAAAAAGGGGGGGAAATGCCACAAGACTCAGTAACACTTTTCAATCCACTTGAGTTATTTATTTATTTATTTATTATTACACTGATACTGCAATTAGACATTGTCTGGTGGCAATATATTATAGTTTATTATCTTATAGTTTATTTGATTTCTATGTTAAATATTAACATCCCAAATTTAATACTCAACGAACACATTTGTTAAAGGAGTTATGGATTACGTTGAATACGTTTCCTCATCCTTTACCATCAGCTATTATGTTCCTTTGCCTTGCTGGCGATCCTTGTTTACTCATATTGATTTGATAATACTTAATTTTAAATGCTAGTAAGATGGCGGAGTTTATAGAAAGAGCCAGTCCTGCCTGACTGTTTCCAAGTCGGCTCTTCCAACTAGGAAACTCAATCCAGACTACAAAGTATTGTCAATGACGCCCTTGCGTTCAAACAACGGTCGACTATACTAAATTAACGCGGGGAAATAGTTTTTATTTTACAAGCAGAAATTCCGCAAAGTGGCGGCGAAATACCTTGAAAGGATTCTCAAAATCCAGTTATGGTTTCATTTTCCAATTCATTATTTTTAGGGCCAGAATGAACCTTTAACATAGTCTTTATTCTTGCTGACATGCAACTTTATTAGTTAATAGGCATGGCTTTCTATAGGTATATTACTTTCTACCCTGTGATTATTGCGTTTGTCTTTGCCGTTCCTATTTCTTCAATTTCCCGTGAGTCCTCTTTTGCTTTTACTAAGGAATTTGTGATGCAAATCGGTGATTAGATTTAGAACTGAAAACCTTTCTATATTACTTACCATAGCGGGTGCTTGTAATTAACTTGTGCGTTTTACTCCAATGAAATAGAAGGTTAACTAAATTTTCATGCATTTTATTCTTACTAGCTGAGCTTTGTTGGTTTGGTCTTTTTTTATTGATGTTTTTAGTTATTAACAAATACAAATGTTTACAATTTCTATAAATACAAGACGTACCTGGCCAAAAAAATACATTATATATTATCATGATTTACAATTTGAGCGCTGGCAATTTATTACACACTTTTCTATAAAAATTTTTCCTGTCCTCAAATAAATTCGGTGAAATACAAGTCAAAACACATTCTATTCAAGGGAGCTTTTTTACAAGTTACTATTTACATTCATGGTATTAAATGTTCTCTTTGTTATTAATTAATTTAATTGTTAATTATATGTTCTCTGTTATTTGGACTAGCATATTATAATAATATGGAATAAGCATTTGGATATGCTTTGCGACAAATAATTTCAATAATTTTCATGATCCCCAATCTCCAAAATTTTCTACTATTTGTTGCAAATGGGTTTGTCATACACATTTTTTTATTTTTGCAATTGGAAATAATTTAGAAAGATAAATGCTGGTAATAACGATTTGTAACATTAAGAAGTTTGGCTGGAAAGAGATTTGTTACGACATATTGGCACTCCGCTGAAAATAGCACGCTTTGAATTTGTCGTCACTTTGCTTTGAATATCGTAATTCATGATCCGTTAACTTCCTCTGCATATATAATACTAATATTCTCACGAAATTGAGTGTAATTAGTACACAATGAAGAAATAACACGTGCATTATTCTTTTATTTAATTTTTGTGGAAGCTTGCCTTGGCGGTCTGTCCTTCCATTGGCAAATTACTAATACCATAATACGCATAAAAATATGAATTATGATACGGTAAAGGTTGATTTGCGAAAGAAAAGTATTCTGTATCCGATGAAAAGTATTATACTAGGTACTAGGGAATGCAATATTCACAGCAGGTAGGTTCGTAAAAGAGGCAACTGGTAGGTAGTGCCACCTACAAGAGTTTTGACCCTAACAGTCTTGGCGAATATTTCGAGGACAAGCAAAATACCTACAATCCCCACCTTGAGAAATGTGCGCCCCATACAAAGTATAATTCATTAAATTAACATAATCATGAAATTTCAACACCATATTATTTCTGAAAATTTTCAGCTTTGGGTATGGTCAGCTTATCAGCCGGCATCTCTTTGTTGACAGATGTCTCAGCAGCACCTCCCTATTCTAAAGGACCTCCCTGATGAAATGATGTCTCTGGTCGATGTGTTTTGACTGCGGATGGAAATCTGGGTTCTCCGCAGGCTGAACGGTTAACCATGGTTCCTCAGCTCCTCAAATCCCAATTACTTTAAGAAAGCCTGCAAGTCAGGTACTCCGCCACGGTGAAAGACAGGCGCAGCGTGAATTACGCCACAGTCCCGTTTCCGCGACTCCCAGCTGATGGCAGCTCCTCCCAGCAGAAAGGCAAATCAGGCAAAAGAATAACGACCAATTATACAACCACCCCAATCAGCATCCGCGAAGGATTTTATCAACTAGATAGACCTTCTGAGAGAAAAAAAAAGATCAGAAGTATCCAATAAATAGCGTAAAATTCTCTTAGATGATTTCCAATATTCATCTATTCACCATTAATTTCCTTCGCTGACGCGACAATAATTTTCCCATGCATGTACTTTCCCTTACCTTCTCGACTTTATTTGAATAACTTAATAAATAAAAAATTGATATGCCTCTAGGCATTAGAAACAAAAATTTATTGCGAGAGAAATTGTAGAGCGAAAAAGAAATGCCTTCGGACTTATAAAATAAAAAATTAAATACGTGGGTACTTATAGAAATTGTAATGCGAAAAAAGAAATGCCTTCGGACTTCGGAACTTAGAGAAATTGTAATGCGAAAATAGAAATGCCTTCGGACTTAGTAAATAAAAATTAAAATACATGGGAACTTATAGAAATTGTAATGCGAAAATAGAAATGCCTTCGGACACAGTAAATAAAGAACTTAAATACTCGGGTACTTAGAGAAATTGTAATGCGAAAAAAGAAATGCCTTCGGACTTCGGAACTTAGAGAAATTGTAATGCGAAAATAGAAATGCCTTCGGACTTAGTAAATAAAAATTAAAATACATGGGAACTTATAGAAATTGTAATGCGAAAATAGAAATGCCTTCGGACACAGTAAATAAAGAACTTAAATACTCGGGTACTTAGAGAAATTGTAATGCGAAAAAAGAAATGCCTTCGGACTTAGTAAATAAAAATTAAAATACGTGGGAACTTATAGAAATTGTAATGCGAAAAAAGAAATGCCTTCGGACTTAGTAAATAAAAATTTAAATACGTGGAAACTTAGAGAAATTGTAATGCGAAAAAAGAAATGCCAAGAGAAATTGAATTGCGAAAAAAGAAATGCCTTCGAACTTAGTATATAAAAATTTAAATATTCGGGTACTTAGAGAAATTGTAATGCGAAAAAAGAAATGCCTTCGGACTTAGTAAATAAAAGTTAAAATACGTTGGAACTTATAGAAATTGTAATGCGAAAATAGAAATGCCTTCGGACTTAGTAAATAAATATTTAAATACGTGGGAACTTAAAGAAATTGTAATGCGAAAAAAGAAATGCCTTCGGACTTAGTAAATAAAAATTTAAATACGTGGGAACTTAAAGAAATTGTAATGCGATAAAAGAAATGCCTTCGGACTTAGTAAATAAATATTTAAATACACGAGAACTTATAGAAATTGTAATGCGAAAATAGAAATGCCTTCGGACTTAGTAAATAAATATTAAAATACGTGGGAACTTATAGAAATTGTAATGCGAAAATAGAAATGCCTTCGGACTTAGTAAATAAAAATTTAAATATTCGGGTACTTAGAGAAATTGTAATGCGAAAAAAGAAATGCCTTCGAACTTAGTAAATAAAAGTTAAAATACGTTGGAACTTATAGAAATTGTAATGCGAAAATAGAAATGCCTTCGGACTTAGTAAATAAAAATTTAAATACGTGGGAACTTAAAGAAATTGTAATGCGATAAAAGAAATGCATTCGGACTTAGTAAATAAATATTTAAATACACGAGAACTTATAGAAATTGTAATGCGAAAATAGAAATGCCTTCGGACTTAGTAAATAAAAATTTAAATATTCGGGTACTTAGAGAAATTGTAATGCGAAAAAAGAAATGCCTTCGGACTTAGTAAATAAAAGTTAAAATACGTTGGAACTTATAGAAAATGTAATGCGAAAATAGAAATGCCTTCGGACTTAGTAAATAAAAATTTAAATACCTGGGAACTTATAGAAATTGTAATGCGAAAAAAGACTTGCCTTCGGACTTAGTAAATAAATATTTAAATACACGAGAACTTATAGAAATTGTAATGCGAAAATAGAAATGCCTTCGGACTTAGTAAATAAAAGTTAAAATACGTTGGAACTTATAGAAATTGTAATGCGAAAATAGAAATGCCTTCGGACTTAGTAAATAAAAATTTAAATACGTGGGAACTTAAAGAAATTGTAATGCGATAAAAGAAATGCCTTCGGACTTAGTAAATAAAAATTTAAATACTCGGGTACTTAGAGAAATTGTAATGCGAAAGTAGAAATGCCTTCGGACTTAGCAAATAAAAATTAAAATACTCGGGTACTTATAGAAATTGTAATGCGAAAATAGAAATGCCTTCGGACTTAGTAAATAAAAATTTAAATACTTAGGAACTTATAGAAATTGTAATGCGAAAAAAGAAATGCCTTCGAACTTAGTAAATAAAAATTTAAATATTCGGGTACTTAGAGAAATTGTAATGCGAAAAAAGAAATGCCTTCGGACTTAGCAAATAAAAATTAAAATACGTGGGAACTTATAGAAATTGTAATGCGAAAATAGAAATGCCTTCGGACTTAGTAAATAAAAATTTAAATACCTAGGAACTTATAGAAATTGTAATGCGAAAAAAGAAATGCCTTCGAACTTAGTAAATAAAAATTTAAATATTCGGGTACTTAGAGAAATTGTAATGGAAAAAAAAAATGCCTTCGAACTTAGTAAATAAAAATTAAAATACGTGGGAACTTATAGAAATTGTAATGCGAAAATAGTAATGCCTTCGGACTTAGTAAATAATTATTTAAATACGCGAGAACTTATAGAAATTTTAATTCGAAAAAAGAAATGCCTTCGGATTTAGTAAATAAAAATTAAAATACGTGGGAACTTATAGAAATTGTAATGCGAAAATAGAAATGCCTTCGGACTTAGTAAAAAAAATTTAAATATTCGGGTACTTAGAGAAATTGTAATGCAAAAATAGAAATGCCTTCGGACTTAGTAAATAAAAATTTAAATACGTGGGAACTTATAGAAATTGTAATGCGAAAAAAGAAATGCCTTCGAACTTAGTAAATAAAAATTAAAATACGTGGGTACTTATAGAAATTGTAATGCGAAAAAAGAAATGCCTTCGGACTTCGGAACTTAGAGAAATTGTAATGCGAAAATAGAAATGCCTTCGGACTTAGTAAATAATTATTTAAATACGCGAGAACTTATAGAAATTTTAATTCGAAAAAAGAAATGCCTTCGGATTTAGTAAATTAAAATACGTGGGAACTTATAGAAATTGTAATGCGAAAATAGAAATGCCTTCGGACTTAGTAAATAAAAATTTAAATATTCGGGTACTTAGAGAAATTGTAATGCAAAAATAGAAATGCCTTCGGACTTAGTAAATAAAAATTTAAATACGTGGGAACTTATAGAAATTTAAATGCGAAAAAAGAAATGCCTTCGAACTTAGTAAATAAAAATTAAAATACGTGGGTACTTATAGAAATTGTAATGCGAAAATAGAAATGCCTTCGGACTTAATAAATAAAAATTTAAATACATGGGAACTTATAGAAATTGTAATGCGAAAATAGAAATGCCTTCGGACACAGTAAATAAAGAACTTAAATACTCGGGTACTTAGAGAAATTGTAATGCGAAAAAAGAAATGCCTTCGGACTTAGTAAATAAAAATTTAAATACCTGGGAACTTATAGAAATTGTAATGCGAAAAAAGAAATGCCTTCGAACTTAGTATATAAAAATTTAAATATTCGGGTACTTAGAGAAATTGTAATGCGAAAAAAGAAATGCCTTCGGACTTAGTAAATAAAAATTAAAATACGTGGGAACTTATAGAAATTGTAATGCGAAAATAGAAATGCCTTCGGACACAGTAAATAAAGAACTTAAATACTCGGGAACTTAGAGAAATTGTAATGCGAAAATAGAAATGCCTTCGGACTTAGTAAATAAAAATTTAAAAACCCTGGGAACTTATAGAAATTGTAATGCGAAAATAGAAATGCCTTCGGACTTAGTAAATAAAAATTTAAATATTCGGGTACTTAGAGAAATTGTAATGCGAAAAAAGAAATGCCTTCGGACTTAGTAAATAAAAGTTAAAATACGTTGGAACTTATAGAAAATGTAATGCGAAAATAGAAATGCCTTCGGACTTAGTAAATAAAAATTTAAATACCTGGGAACTTATAGAAATTGTAATGCGAAAAAAGACTTGCCTTCGGACTTAGTAAATAAATATTTAAATACACGAGAACTTATAGAAATTGTAATGCGAAAATAGAAATGCCTTCGGACTTAGTAAATAAAAGTTAAAATACGTTGGAACTTATAGAAATTGTAATGCGAAAATAGAAATGCCTTCGGACTTAGTAAATAAAAATTTAAATACGTGGGAACTTAAAGAAATTGTAATGCGATAAAAGAAATGCCTTCGGACTTAGTAAATAAAAATTTAAATACTCGGGTACTTAGAGAAATTGTAATGCGAAAGTAGAAATGCCTTCGGACTTAGCAAATAAAAATTAAAATACTCGGGTACTTATAGAAATTGTAATGCGAAAATAGAAATGCCTTCGGACTTAGTAAATAAAAATTTAAATACTTAGGAACTTATAGAAATTGTAATGCGAAAAAAGAAATGCCTTCGAACTTAGTAAATAAAAATTTAAATATTCGGGTACTTAGAGAAATTGTAATGCGAAAAAAGAAATGCCTTCGGACTTAGCAAATAAAAATTAAAATACGTGGGAACTTATAGAAATTGTAATGCGAAAATAGAAATGCCTTCGGACTTAGTAAATAAAAATTTAAATACCTAGGAACTTATAGAAATTGTAATGCGAAAAAAGAAATGCCTTCGAACTTAGTAAATAAAAATTTAAATATTCGGGTACTTAGAGAAATTGTAATGGAAAAAAAAAATGCCTTCGAACTTAGTAAATAAAAATTAAAATACGTGGGAACTTATAGAAATTGTAATGCGAAAATAGTAATGCCTTCGGACTTAGTAAATAATTATTTAAATACGCGAGAACTTATAGAAATTTTAATTCTAAAAAAGAAATGCCTTCGGATTTAGTAAATAAAAATTAAAATACGTGGGAACTTATAGAAATTGTAATGCGAAAATAGAAATGCCTTCGGACTTAGTAAAAAAAATTTAAATATTCGGGTACTTAGAGAAATTGTAATGCAAAAATAGAAATGCCTTCGGACTTAGTAAATAAAAATTTAAATACGTGGGAACTTATAGAAATTGTAATGCGAAAAAAGAAATGCCTTCGAACTTAGTAAATAAAAATTAAAATACGTGGGTACTTATAGAAATTGTAATGCGAAAAAAGAAATGCCTTCGGACTTCGGAACTTAGAGAAATTGTAATGCGAAAATAGAAATGCCTTCGGACTTAGTAAATAATTATTTAAATACGCGAGAACTTATAGAAATTTTAATTCGAAAAAAGAAATGCCTTCGGATTTAGTAAATTAAAATACGTGGGAACTTATAGAAATTGTAATGCGAAAATAGAAATGCCTTCGGACTTAGTAAATAAAAATTTAAATATTCGGGTACTTAGAGAAATTGTAATGCAAAAATAGAAATGCCTTCGGACTTAGTAAATAAAAATTTAAATACGTGGGAACTTATAGAAATTTAAATGCGAAAAAAGAAATGCCTTCGAACTTAGTAAATAAAAATTAAAATACGTGGGTACTTATAGAAATTGTAATGCGAAAATAGAAATGCCTTCGGACTTAATAAATAAAAATTTAAATACATGGGAACTTATAGAAATTGTAATGCGAAAATAGAAATGCCTTCGGACACAGTAAATAAAGAACTTAAATACTCGGGTACTTAGAGAAATTGTAATGCGAAAAAAGAAATGCCTTCGGACTTAGTAAATAAAAATTTAAATACCTGGGAACTTATAGAAATTGTAATGCGAAAAAAGAAATGCCTTCGAACTTAGTATATAAAAATTTAAATATTCGGGTACTTAGAGAAATTGTAATGCGAAAAAAGAAATGCCTTCGGACTTAGTAAATAAAAATTAAAATACGTGGGAACTTATAGAAATTGTAATGCGAAAATAGAAATGCCTTCGGACACAGTAAATAAAGAACTTAAATACTCGGGAACTTAGAGAAATTGTAATGCGAAAATAGAAATGCCTTCGGACTTAGTAAATAAAAATTTAAAAACCCTGGGAACTTATAGAAATTGTAATGCGAAAAAAGAAATGCCTTCGGACTTAGTAAATAAAAGTTAAAATACGTGGGAACTTATAGAAATTGTAATGCGAAAAAAGAAATGCCTTCGAACTTAGTAAATAAAAATTAAAATACGTGGGAACTTATAGAAATTGTAATGCGAAAAAAGAAATGCCTTCGAACTTAGTAAATAAAAATTAAAATACGTGGGTACTTATAGAAATTGTAATGCGAAAAAAGAAATGCCTTCGAACTTAGTAAATAAAAATTAAAATACGTGGGTACTTATAGAAATTGTAATGCGAAAAAAGAAATGCCTTCGAACTTAGTAAATAAAAATACGTGGGAACTTATAGAAATTGTAATGCGAAAAAAGAAATGCCTTCGAACTTAGTAAATAAAAATTTAAATACGTGGGAACTTATAGAAATTGTAATGCGAAAAAAGAAATTCCTTCGAACTTAGTAAATAAAGATTTAAATATTCGGGTACTTAGAGAAATTGTAATGCGAAAAAAGAAATGCCTTCGAACTTAGTAAATAAAAATTTAAATACGTGGGAACTTATAGAAATTGTAATGCGAAAATAGAAATGCCTTCGGACTTAGTAAATAAAAATTTAAATATTCGGGTACTTAGAGAAATTGTAATGCGAAAAAAGAAATGCCTTCGGACACAGTAAATAAAGAACTTAAATACTCGGGTACTTAGAGAAATTGTAATGCGAAAAAAGAAATGCCTTCGGACTTAGTAAATAAAAATTAAAATACGTGGGAACTTATAGAAATTGTAATGCGAAAATAGAAATGCCTTCGGACTTAGTAAATAATTATTTAAATACGCGAGAACTTATAGAAATTTTAATTCGAAAAAAGAAATGCCTTCGGATTTAGTAAATAAAAATTAAAATACGTGGGAACTTATAGAAATTGTAATGCGAAAAAAGAAATGCCTTCGGACTTAGTAAATAAAAATTAAAATACGTGGGTACTTATAGAAATTGTAATGCGAAAAAAGAAATGCCTTCGAACTTAGTAAATAAAAATACGTGGGAACTTATAGAAATTGTAATGCGAAAAAAGAAATGCCTTCGAACTTAGTAAATAAAAATTTAAATACGTGGGAACTTATAGAAATTGTAATGCGAAAAAAGAAATTCCTTCGAACTTAGTAAATAAAGATTTAAATATTCGGGTACTTATACAAATTGTAATGCGAAAATAGAAATGCCTTCGGACTTAGTAAATAAAAATTTAAAAACCCTGGGAACTTATAGAAATTGTAATGCGAAAAAAGAAATGCCTTCGGACTTAGTAAATAAAAGTTAAAATACGTGGGAACTTATAGAAATTGTAATGCGAAAAAAGAAATGCCTTCGAACTTAGTAAATAAAAATTAAAATACGTGGGAACTTATAGAAATTGTAATGCGAAAAAAGAAATGCCTTCGAACTTAGTAAATAAAAATTAAAATACGTGGGTACTTATAGAAATTGTAATGCGAAAAAAGAAATGCCTTCGAACTTAGTAAATAAAAATTAAAATACGTGGGTACTTATAGAAATTGTAATGCGAAAAAAGAAATGCCTTCGAACTTAGTAAATAAAAATACGTGGGAACTTATAGAAATTGTAATGCGAAAAAAGAAATGCCTTCGAACTTAGTAAATAAAAATTTAAATACGTGGGAACTTATAGAAATTGTAATGCGAAAAAAGAAATTCCTTCGAACTTAGTAAATAAAGATTTAAATATTCGGGTACTTAGAGAAATTGTAATGCGAAAAAAGAAATGCCTTCGAACTTAGTAAATAAAAATTTAAATACGTGGGAACTTATAGAAATTGTAATGCGAAAATAGAAATGCCTTCGGACTTAGTAAATAAAAATTTAAATATTCGGGTACTTAGAGAAATTGTAATGCGAAAAAAGAAATGCCTTCGGACACAGTAAATAAAGAACTTAAATACTCGGGTACTTAGAGAAATTGTAATGCGAAAAAAGAAATGCCTTCGGACTTAGTAAATAAAAATTAAAATACGTGGGAACTTATAGAAATTGTAATGCGAAAATAGAAATGCCTTCGGACTTAGTAAATAATTATTTAAATACGCGAGAACTTATAGAAATTTTAATTCGAAAAAAGAAATGCCTTCGGATTTAGTAAATAAAAATTAAAATACGTGGGAACTTATAGAAATTGTAATGCGAAAAAAGAAATGCCTTCGGACTTAGTAAATAAAAATTAAAATACGTGTGAACTTAAAGAAATTGTAATGCGAAAAAAGAAATGCCTTCGGACTTAGTAAATAAAAATTAAAATATTCGGGTACTTAGAGAAATTGTAATGCGAAAAAAGAAATGCCTTCGGACACAGTAAATAAAGAACTTAAATACGTGGGAACTTATAGAAATTGTAATGCGAAAAAAGAAATGCCTTCGGACTTAGTAAATAAAAATTAAAATACGTGGGAACTTATAGAAATTGTAATGCGAAAATAGAAATGCCTTCGGACTTAGTAAATAATTATTTAAATACGCGAGAACTTATAGAAATTTTAATTCGAAAAAAGAAATGCCTTCGGATTTAGTAAATAAAAATTTAAATACGTGCGAACTTATAGAAATTGTAATGCGAAAAAAGAAATGCCTTCGGACTTAGTAAATAAAAATTAAAATACCTGGGAACTTAAAGAAATTGTAATGCGAAAAAAGAAATGCCTTCGGATTTAGTAAATAAAAATTTAAATACGTGCGAACTTATAGAAATTGTAATGCGAAAAAAGAAATGCCTTCGGACTTAGTAAATAAAAATTAAAATACGTGGGAACTTATAGAAATTGTAATGCGATTAAAGAAATGCCTTCGAACTTAGTAAATAAAAATTTAAATATTCGGGTACTTAGAGAAATTGTTATGCAAAAAAAGAAATGCCAAGAGAAATTGAATTGCGAAAATATAAATGCCTTTGGACTTAGTAAATAAAAAATAAATACTCGGGTACTTAGAGAAATTGTAATGCGAAAAAAGGAATGCCTTCGAACTTAGTAAATAAAAATTAAAATACGTGGGAACTTATAGAAATTGTAATGCGAAAATAGAAATGCCTTCGGACTTAGTAAATAAAAATTTAAATACGTGGGAACTTATAGAAATTGTAATGCGAAAAAAGAAATGCCTTCGGACTTAGTAAATAAAAATTAAAATACGTGTGAACTTAAAGAAATTGTAATGCGAAAAAAGAAATGCCTTCGGACTTAGTAAATAAAAATTTAAATATTCGGGTACTTAGAGAAATTGTTATACGAAAAAAGAAATGCCAAGAGAAATTGAATTGCGAAAATATAAATGCCTTTGGACTTAGTAAATAAAAAATAAATACTCGGGTACTTAGAGAAATTGTAATGCGAAAAAAGGAATGCCTTCGAACTTAGTAAATAAAAATACGTGGGAACTTAGAGAAATTGTAATGTGAAAAGAAATGCCTTCGAACTTAGTAAATAAAAATTTAAATACGTGGGAACTTAAAGAAATTGTAATGCGAAAAAAGAAATGCCTTCGGACTTAGTAAATAAAAATTTAAATACCTGGGAACTTATAGAAATTGTAATGCGAAAAAAGAAATGCCTTCGGACTTAGTAAATAAAAATTTAAATACGTGGGAACTTAAAGAAATTGTAATGCGAAAAAAGAAATGCCTTCGGACTTAGTCAATAATTATTTATATACGCGAGAACGTATAGAAATTTTAATTCGAAAAAAAAAATGCCTTCGGATTTAGTAAATAAAAATTAAAATACGTGGGAACTTATAGAAATTGTAATGCGAAAATAGAAATGCCTTCGGACTTAGTAAATAAAAATTTAAATACGTGGGAACTTATAGAAATTGTAATGCGAAAAAAGAAATGCCTTCGGACTTAGTAAATAAAAATTAAAATACGTGGGAACTTATAGAAATTGTAATGCGAAAATAGAAATGCCTTCGGACACAGTAAATAAAGAACTTAAATACTCGGGAACTTAGAGAAATTGTAATGTGAAAAGAAATGCCTTCGGACTTAGTAAATAATAATTTAAATACGTGGGAACTTATAGAAATTGTAATGCGAAAAAAGAAATGCCTTCGGACTTAGTAAATAAAAGTTAAAATACGTGGGAACTTATAGAAATTGTAATGCGAAAATACAAATGCCTTCGGACTTAGTAAATAAAAATTTAAAAACCCTGGGAACTTATAGAAAAAAATTTAATGCGAAAAAAGAAATGCCTTCGGACTTAGTAAATAAAAATTAAAATACTCGGGTACTTGGAGAAATTGTAATGCGAAAAAAGAAATGCCTTCGAACTTAGTAAATAAAAATTTAAATACTAGGGAACTTAGAGACATTACAATGCGAAAAAAGAAATTCCTTCGGACATAGTAAATAAAAATTTAAATTCGTGGGAACTTATAGAAATTGTAATGCGAAAAAAGAAATGCCTTCGGACTTAGTAAATAAAAATTTAAATATTAGGGTACTTAGAGAAATTGTAATGCGAAAAAAGAAATGCCTTCGGACTTAGTAAATAATTATTTAAATACGCGAGAACTTATAGAAATTTTAATTCGAAAAAAGAAATGCCTTCGGATTTAGTAAATAAAAATTAAAATACGTGGGAACTTATAGAAATTGTAATGCGAAAAAAGAAATGCCTTCGAACTTAGTAAATAAAAATTAAAATACGTGGGTACTTATAGAAATTGTAATGCGAAAAAAGAAATGCCTTCGAACTTAGTAAATAAAAATTAAAATACGTGGGTACTTATAGAAATTGTAATGCGAAAAAAGAAATGCCTTCGAACTTAGTAAATAAAAATTAAAATACGTGGGAACTTATAGAAATTGTAATGCGAAAAAAGAAATGCCTTCGGACTTAGTAAATAAAAATTTAAATACGTGGGAACTTATAGAAATTGTAATGCGAAAAAAGAAATGCCTTCGAACTTAGTAAATAAAAATTAAAATACGTGGGAACTTATAGAAATTGTAATGCGAAAAAAGAAATGCCTTCGAACTTAGTAAATAAAAATTAAAATACGTGGGTACTTATAGAAATTGTAATGCGAAAAAAGAAATGCCTTCGGATTTAGTAAATAAAAATAAAAATACGTGGGAACTTATAGAAATTGTAATGCGAAAAAAGAAATGCCTTCGAACTTAGTAAATAAAAATACGTGGGAACTTATAGAAATTGTAATGCGAAAAAAGAAATGCCTTCGAACTTAGTAAATAAAAATTTAAATACGTGGGAACTTATAGAAATTGTAATGCGAAAAAAGAAATTCCTTCGAACTTAGTAAATAAAGATTTAAATATTCGGGTACTTAGAGAAATTGTAATGCGAAAAAAGGAATGCCTTCGAACTTAGTAAATAAAAATTAAAATACGTGGGAACTTATAGAAATTGTAATGCGAAAATAGAAATGCCTTCGGACTTAGTAAATAAAAATTTAAATACGTGGGAACTTATAGAAATTGTAATGCGAAAAAAGAAATGCCTTCGGACTTAGTAAATAAAAATTAAAATACGTGTGAACTTAAAGAAATTGTAATGCGAAAAAAGAAATGCCTTCGGACTTAGTAAATAAAAATTTAAATATTCGGGTACTTAGAGAAATTGTTATACGAAAAAAGAAATGCCAAGAGAAATTGAATTGCGAAAATATAAATGCCTTTGGACTTAGTAAATAAAAAATAAATACTCGGGTACTTAGAGAAATTGTAATGCGAAAAAAGGAATGCCTTCGAACTTAGTAAATAAAAATACGTGGGAACTTAGAGAAATTGTAATGTGAAAAGAAATGCCTTCGAACTTAGTAAATAAAAATTTAAATACGTGGGAACTTAAAGAAATTGTAATGCGAAAAAAGAAATGCCTTCGGACTTAGTAAATAAAAATTTAAATACCTGGGAACTTATAGAAATTGTAATGCGAAAAAAGAAATGCCTTCGGACTTAGTAAATAAAAATTTAAATACGTGGGAACTTAAAGAAATTGTAATGCGAAAAAAGAAATGCCTTCGGACTTAGTCAATAATTATTTATATACGCGAGAACGTATAGAAATTTTAATTCGAAAAAAAAAATGCCTTCGGATTTAGTAAATAAAAATTAAAATACGTGGGAACTTATAGAAATTGTAATGCGAAAATAGAAATGCCTTCGGACTTAGTAAATAAAAATTTAAATACGTGGGAACTTATAGAAATTGTAATGCGAAAAAAGAAATGCCTTCGGACTTAGTAAATAAAAATTAAAATACGTGGGAACTTATAGAAATTGTAATGCGAAAATAGAAATGCCTTCGGACACAGTAAATAAAGAACTTAAATACTCGGGAACTTAGAGAAATTGTAATGTGAAAAGAAATGCCTTCGGACTTAGTAAATAATAATTTAAATACGTGGGAACTTATAGAAATTGTAATGCGAAAAAAGAAATGCCTTCGGACTTAGTAAATAAAAGTTAAAATACGTGGGAACTTATAGAAATTGTAATGCGAAAATACAAATGCCTTCGGACTTAGTAAATAAAAATTTAAAAACCCTGGGAACTTATAGAAAAAAATTTAATGCGAAAAAAGAAATGCCTTCGGACTTAGTAAATAAAAATTAAAATACTCGGGTACTTGGAGAAATTGTAATGCGAAAAAAGAAATGCCTTCGAACTTAGTAAATAAAAATTTAAATACTAGGGAACTTAGAGACATTACAATGCGAAAAAAGAAATTCCTTCGGACATAGTAAATAAAAATTTAAATTCGTGGGAACTTATAGAAATTGTAATGCGAAAAAAGAAATGCCTTCGGACTTAGTAAATAAAAATTTAAATATTAGGGTACTTAGAGAAATTGTAATGCGAAAAAAGAAATGCCTTCGGACTTAGTAAATAATTATTTAAATACGCGAGAACTTATAGAAATTTTAATTCGAAAAAAGAAATGCCTTCGGATTTAGTAAATAAAAATTAAAATACGTGGGAACTTATAGAAATTGTAATGCGAAAAAAGAAATGCCTTCGAACTTAGTAAATAAAAATTAAAATACGTGGGTACTTATAGAAATTGTAATGCGAAAAAAGAAATGCCTTCGAACTTAGTAAATAAAAATTAAAATACGTGGGTACTTATAGAAATTCTAATGCGAAAAAAGAAATGCCTTCGAACTTAGTAAATAAAAATTAAAATACGTGGGAACTTATAGAAATTGTAATGCGAAAAAAGAAATGCCTTCGGACTTAGTAAATAAAAATTTAAATACGTGGGAACTTATAGAAATTGTAATGCGAAAAAAGAAATGCCTTCGAACTTAGTAAATAAAAATTAAAATACGTGGGAACTTATAGAAATTGTAATGCGAAAAAAGAAATGCCTTCGAACTTAGTAAATAAAAATTAAAATACGTGGGTACTTATAGAAATTGTAATGCGAAAAAAGAAATGCCTTCGGATTTAGTAAATAAAAATAAAAATACGTGGGAACTTATAGAAATTGTAATGCGAAAAAAGAAATGCCTTCGAACTTAGTAAATAAAAATACGTGGGAACTTATAGAAATTGTAATGCGAAAAAAGAAATGCCTTCGAACTTAGTAAATAAAAATTTAAATACGTGGGAACTTATAGAAATTGTAATGCGAAAAAAGAAATTCCTTCGAACTTAGTAAATAAAGATTTAAATATTCGGGTACTTAGAGAAATTGTAATGCGAAAAAAGAAATGCCTTCGAACTTAGTAAATAAAAATTTAAATACGTGGGAACTTATAGAAATTGTAATGCGAAAATAGAAATGCCTTCGGACTTAGTAAATAAAAATTTAAATATTCGGGTACTTAGAGAAATTGTAATGCGAAAAAAGAAATGCCTTCGGACACAGTAAATAAAGAACTTAAATACTCGGGTACTTAGAGAAATTGTAATGCGAAAAAAGAAATGCCTTCGGACTTAGTAAATAAAAATTTAAATACGTGGGAACTTATAGAAATTGTAATGCGAAAAAAGAAATGCCTTCGGACTTAGTAAATAAAAATTAAAATACGTGGGAACTTATAGAAATTGTAATGCGAAAATAGAAATGCCTTCGGACTTAGTAAATAATTATTTAAATACGCGAGAACTTATAGAAATTTTAATTCGAAAAAAGAAATGCCTTCGGATTTAGTAAATAAAAATTAAAATACGTGGGAACTTATAGAAATTGTAATGCGAAAAAAGAAATGCCTTCGGACTTAGTAAATAATTATTTAAATACGCGAGAACTTATAGAAATTTTAATTCGAAAAAAGAAATGCCTTCGGATTTAGTAAATAAAAATTTAAATACGTGCGAACTTATAGAAATTGTAATGCGAAAAAAGAAATGCCTTCGGACTTAGTAAATAAAAATTAAAATACGTGCGAACTTATAGAAATTGTAATGCGAAAAAAGAAATGCCTTCGGACTTAGTAAATAAAAATTAAAATACGTGGGAACTTATAGAAATTGTAATGCGAAAAAAGAAATGCCTTCGAACTTAGTAAATAAAAATTTAAATATTCGGGTACTTAGAGAAATTGTAATGCGATAAAAGAAATGCCTTCGGACTTAGTAAATAATTATTTAAATACGCGAGAACTTATAGAAATTTTAATTCGAAAAAAGAAATGCCTTCGGATTTAGTAAATAAAAATTAAAATACGTGGGAACTTATAGAAATTGTAATGCGAAAAAAGAAATGCCTTCGGACTTAGTAAATAAAAATTAAAATACGTGTGAACTTAAAGAAATTGTAATGCGAAAAAAGAAATGCCTTCGGACTTAGTAAATAAAAATTAAAATATTCGGGTACTTAGAGAAATTGTAATGCGAAAAAAGAAATGCCTTCGGACACAGTAAATAAAGAACTTAAATACGTGGGAACTTATAGAAATTGTAATGCGAAAAAAGAAATGCCTTCGGACTTAGTAAATAAAAATTAAAATACGTGGGAACTTATAGAAATTGTAATGCGAAAATAGAAATGCCTTCGGACTTAGTAAATAATTATTTAAATACGCGAGAACTTATAGAAATTTTAATTCGAAAAAAGAAATGCCTTCGGATTTAGTAAATAAAAATTTAAATACGTGCGAACTTATAGAAATTGTAATGCGAAAAAAGAAATGCCTTCGGACTTAGTAAATAAAAATTAAAATACCTGGGAACTTAAAGAAATTGTAATGCGAAAAAAGAAATGCCTTCGGATTTAGTAAATAAAAATTTAAATACGTGCGAACTTATAGAAATTGTAATGCGAAAAAAGAAATGCCTTCGGACTTAGTAAATAAAAATTAAAATACGTGGGAACTTATAGAAATTGTAATGCGATTAAAGAAATGCCTTCGAACTTAGTAAATAAAAATTTAAATATTCGGGTACTTAGAGAAATTGTAATGCGAAAAAAGGAATGCCTTCGAACTTAGTAAATAAAAATTAAAATACGTGGGAACTTATAGAAATTGTAATGCGAAAATAGAAATGCCTTCGGACTTAGTAAATAAAAATTTAAATACGTGGGAACTTATAGAAATTGTAATGCGAAAAAAGAAATGCCTTCGGACTTAGTAAATAAAAATTAAAATACGTGTGAACTTAAAGAAATTGTAATGCGAAAAAAGAAATGCCTTCGGACTTAGTAAATAAAAATTTAAATATTCGGGTACTTAGAGAAATTGTTATACGAAAAAAGAAATGCCAAGAGAAATTGAATTGCGAAAATATAAATGCCTTTGGACTTAGTAAATAAAAAATAAATACTCGGGTACTTAGAGAAATTGTAATGCGAAAAAAGGAATGCCTTCGAACTTAGTAAATAAAAATACGTGGGAACTTAGAGAAATTGTAATGTGAAAAGAAATGCCTTCGAACTTAGTAAATAAAAATTTAAATACGTGGGAACTTAAAGAAATTGTAATGCGAAAAAAGAAATGCCTTCGGACTTAGTAAATAAAAATTTAAATACCTGGGAACTTATAGAAATTGTAATGCGAAAAAAGAAATGCCTTCGGACTTAGTAAATAAAAATTTAAATACGTGGGAACTTAAAGAAATTGTAATGCGAAAAAAGAAATGCCTTCGGACTTAGTCAATAATTATTTATATACGCGAGAACGTATAGAAATTTTAATTCGAAAAAAAAAATGCCTTCGGATTTAGTAAATAAAAATTAAAATACGTGGGAACTTATAGAAATTGTAATGCGAAAATAGAAATGCCTTCGGACTTAGTAAATAAAAATTTAAATACGTGGGAACTTATAGAAATTGTAATGCGAAAAAAGAAATGCCTTCGGACTTAGTAAATAAAAATTAAAATACGTGGGAACTTATAGAAATTGTAATGCGAAAATAGAAATGCCTTCGGACACAGTAAATAAAGAACTTAAATACTCGGGAACTTAGAGAAATTGTAATGTGAAAAGAAATGCCTTCGGACTTAGTAATTAATAATTTAAATACGTGGGAACTTATAGAAATTGTAATGCGAAAAAAGAAATGCCTTCGGACTTAGTAAATAAAAGTTAAAATACGTGGGAACTTATAGAAATTGTAATGCGAAAATACAAATGCCTTCGGACTTAGTAAATAAAAATTTAAAAACCCTGGGAACTTATAGAAAAAAATTTAATGCGAAAAAAGAAATGCCTTCGGACTTAGTAAATAAAAATTAAAATACTCGGGTACTTAGAGAAATTGTAATGCGAAAAAAGAAATGCCTTCGAACTTAGTAAATAAAAATTTAAATACTAGGGAACTTAGAGACATTACAATGCGAAAAAAGAAATTCCTTCGGACATAGTAAATAAAAATTTAAATTCGTGGGAACTTATAGAAATTGTAATGCGAAAAAAGAAATGCCTTCGGACTTAGTAAATAAAAATTTAAATATTAGGGTACTTAGAGAAATTGTAATGCGAAAAAAGAAATGCCTTCGGACTTAGTAAATAATTATTTAAATACGCGAGAACTTATAGAAATTTTAATTCGAAAAAAGAAATGCCTTCGGATTTAGTAAATAAAAATTAAAATACGTGGGAACTTATAGAAATTGTAATGCGAAAAAAGAAATGCCTTCGAACTTAGTAAATAAAAATTAAAATACGTGGGTACTTATAGAAATTGTAATGCGAAAAAAGAAATGCCTTCGAACTTAGTAAATAAAAATTAAAATACGTGGGTACTTATAGAAATTGTAATGCGAAAAAAGAAATGCCTTCGAACTTAGTAAATAAAAATTAAAATACGTGGGAACTTATAGAAATTGTAATGCGAAAAAAGAAATGCCTTCGGACTTAGTAAATAAAAATTTAAATACGTGGGAACTTATAGAAATTGTAATGCGAAAATAGAAATGCCTTCGGACTTAGTAAATAATTATTTAAATACGCGAGAACTTATAGAAATTTTAATTCGAAAAAAGAAATGCCTTCGGATTTAGTAAATAAAAATTAAAATACGTGGGAACTTATAGAAATTGTAATGCGAAAAAAGAAATGCCTTCGGACTTAGTAAATAATTATTTAAATACGCGAGAACTTATAGAAATTTTAATTCGAAAAAAGAAATGCCTTCGGATTTAGTAAATAAAAATTTAAATACGTGCGAACTTATAGAAATTGTAATGCGAAAAAAGAAATGCCTTCGGACTTAGTAAATAAAAATTAAAATACGTGCGAACTTATAGAAATTGTAATGCGAAAAAAGAAATGCCTTCGGACTTAGTAAATAAAAATTAAAATACGTGGGAACTTATAGAAATTGTAATGCGAAAAAAGAAATGCCTTCGAACTTAGTAAATAAAAATTTAAATACGTGGGTACTTATAGAAATTGTAATGCGAAAAAAGAAATGCCTTCGAACTTAGTAAATAAAAATTAAAATACGTGGGTACTTATAGAAATTGTAATGCGAAAAAAGAAATGCCTTCGGACACAGTAAATAAAGAACTTAAATACTCGGGTACTTAGAGAAATTGTAATGCGAAAAAAGAAATGCCTTCGGACTTAGTAAATAAAAATTTAAATACGTGGGAACTTATAGAAATTGTAATGCGAAAAAAGAAATGCCTTCGGACTTAGTAAATAAAAATTAAAATACGTGGGAACTTATAGAAATTGTAATGCGAAAATAGAAATGCCTTCGGACTTAGTAAATAATTATTTAAATACGCGAGAACTTATAGAAATTTTAATTCGAAAAAAGAAATGCCTTCGGATTTAGTAAATAAAAATTAAAATACGTGGGAACTTATAGAAATTGTAATGCGAAAAAAGAAATGCCTTCGGACTTAGTAAATAATTATTTAAATACGCGAGAACTTATAGAAATTTTAATTCGAAAAAAGAAATGCCTTCGGATTTAGTAAATAAAAATTTAAATACGTGCGAACTTATAGAAATTGTAATGCGAAAAAAGAAATGCCTTCGGACTTAGTAAATAAAAATTTAAATACTCGGGTACTTAGAGAAATTGTTATGCAAAAAAAGAAATGCCAAGAGAAATTGAATTGCGAAAATATAAATGCCTTTGGACTTAGTAAATAAAAAATAAATACTCGGGTACTTAGAGAAATTGTAATGCGAAAAAAGGAATGCCTTCGAACTTAGTAAATAAAAATTAAAATACGTGGGAACTTATAGAAATTGTAATGTGAAAATAGAAATGCCTTCGGACTTAGTAAATAAAAATTTAAATACGTGAAAACTTATAGAAATTGTAATGCGAAAAAAGAAATGCCTTCGGACTTAGTAAATAAAAATTAAAATACGTGGGAACTTATAGAAATTGTAATGCGAAAAAAGAAATGCCTTCGGACTTAGTAAATAAAAATTAAAATACGTGTGAACTTAAAGAAATTGTAATGCGAAAAAAGAAATGCCTTCGGACTTAGTAAATAAAAATTTAAATATTCGGGTACTTAGAGAAATTGTTATACGAAAAAAGAAATGCCAAGAGAAATTGAATTGCGAAAATATAAATGCCTTTGGACTTAGTAAATAAAAAATAAATACTCGGGTACTTAGAGAAATTGATTGTAATGCGAAAAAAGGAATGCCTTCGAACTTAGTAAATAAAAATACGTGGGAACTTAGAGAAATTGTAATGTGAAAAGAAATGCCTTCGAACTTAGTAAATAAAAATTTAAATACGTGGGAACTTAAAGAAATTGTAATGCGAAAAAAGAAATGCCTTCGGACTTAGTACATAAAAATTTAAATACCTGGGAACTTATAGAAATTGTAATGCGAAAAAAGAAATGCTTTCGAACTTAGTAAATAAAAATTAAAATACGTGGGAACTTATGGAAATTGTAATGCGAAAAAAGAAATGCCATCGGACTTAGTAAATAAAAATTTAAATACGTGGGAACTTAAAGAAATTGTAATGCGAAAAAAGAAATGCCTTCGGACTTAGTCAATAATTATTTGTATACGCGAGAACGTATAGAAATTTTAATTCGAAAAAAAAAATGCCTTCGGATTTAGTAAATAAAAATTAAAATACGTGGGAACTTATAGAAATTGTAATGCGAAAAAAGAAATGCCTTCGGACTTAGTAAATAAAAATTAAAATACGTGGGAACTTATAGAAATTGTAATGCGAAAATAGAAATGCCTTCGGACACAGTAAATAAAGAACTTAAATACTCGGGAACTTAGAGAAATTGTAATGTGAAAAGAAATGCCTTCGGACTTAGTAAATAATAATTTAAATACGTGGGAACTTATAGAAATTGTAATGCGAAAAAAGAAATGCCTTCGGACTTAGTAAATAAAAGTTAAAATACGTGGGAACTTATAGAAATTGTAATGCGAAAATACAAATGCCTTCGGACTTAGTAAATAAAAATTTAAAAACCCTGGGAACTTATAGAAAAAAATTTAATGCGAAAAAAGAAATGCCTTCGGACTTAGTAAATAAAAATTAAAATACTCGGGTACTTAGAGAAATTGTAATGCGAAAAAAGAAATGCCTTCGAACTTAGTAAATAAAAATTTAAATACTAGGGAACTTAGAGACATTACAATGCGAAAAAAGAAATTCCTTCGGACATAGTAAATAAAAATTTAAATTCGTGGGAACTTATAGAAATTGTAATGCGAAAAAAGAAATGCCTTCGGACTTAGTAAATAAAAATTTAAATATTAGGGTACTTAGAGAAATTGTAATGCGAAAAAAGAAATGCCTTCGGACTTAGTAAATAATTATTTAAATACGCGAGAACTTATAGAAATTTTAATTCGAAAAAAGAAATGCCTTCGGATTTAGTAAATAAAAATTAAAATACGTGGGAACTTATAGAAATTGTAATGCGAAAAAAGAAATGCCTTCGAACTTAGTAAATAAAAATTAAAATACGTGGGTACTTATAGAAATTGTAATGCGAAAAAAGAAATGCCTTCGAACTTAGTAAATAAAAATTAAAATACGTGGGTACTTATAGAAATTGTAATGCGAAAAAAGAAATGCCTTCGAACTTAGTAAATAAAAATTAAAATACGTGGGAACTTATAGAAATTGTAATGCGAAAAAAGAAATGCCTTCGGACTTAGTAAATAATTATTTAAATACGCGAGAACTTATAGAAATTTTAATTCGAAAAAAGAAATGCCTTCGGATTTAGTAAATAAAAATTTAAATACGTGCGAACTTATAGAAATTGTAATGCGAAAAAAGAAATGCCTTCGGACTTAGTAAATAAAAATTAAAATACGTGGGAACTTATAGAAATTGTAATGCGAAAAAAGAAATGCCTTCGAACTTAGTAAATAAAAATTTAAATATTCGGGTACTTAGAGAAATTGTAATGCGATAAAAGAAATGCCTTCGGACTTAGTAAATAAAAATTTAAATACTCGGGTACTTAGAGAAATTGTAATGTGAAAAGAAATGCCTTCGGACTTAGTAAATAATTATTTAAGTACGCGAGAACTTATAGAAATTGTAATGCGAAAAAAGAAATGCCTTCGGACTTAGTAAATAAAGAACTTAAATACTCGGGTACTTAGAGAAATTGTAATGCGAAAAAAGAAATGCCTTCGGACTTAGTAAATAAAAATTTAAATACGTGGGAACTTATAGAAATTGTAATGCGAAAAAAGAAATGCCTTCGGACTTAGTAAATAAAAATTAAAATACGTGGGAACTTATAGAAATTGTAATGCGAAAATAGAAATGCCTTCGGACTTAGTAAATAATTATTTAAATACGCGAGAACTTATAGAAATTTTAATTCGAAAAAAGAAATGCCTTCGGATTTAGTAAATAAAAATTAAAATACGTGGGAACTTATAGAAATTGTAATGCGAAAAAAGAAATGCCTTCGGACTTAGTAAATAATTATTTAAATACGCGAGAACTTATAGAAATTTTAATTCGAAAAAAGAAATGCCTTCGGATTTAGTAAATAAAAATTTAAATACGTGCGAACTTATAGAAATTGTAATGCGAAAAAAGAAATGCCTTCGGACTTAGTAAATAAAAATTAAAATACGTGGGAACTTATAGAAATTGTAATGCGAAAAAAGAAATGCCTTCGGATTTAGTAAATAAAAATTTAAATACGTGCGAACTTATAGAAATTGTAATGCGAAAAAAGAAATGCCTTCGAACTTAGTAAATAAAAATTTAAATATTCGGGTACTTAGAGAAATTGTAATGCGATAAAAGAAATGCCTTCGGACTTAGTAAATAAAAATTTAAATACTCGGGTACTTAGAGAAATTGTAATGTGAAAAAAGAAATGCCTTCGGACTTAGTAAATAAAAATTTAAATATTCGGGTACTTAGAGAAATTGTTATGCAAAAAAAGAAATGCCAAGAGAAATTGAATTGCGAAAATATAAATGCCTTTGGACTTAGTAAATAAAAAATAAATACTCGGGTACTTAGAGAAATTGTAATGCGAAAAAAGGAATGCCTTCGAACTTAGTAAATAAAAATTAAAATACGTGGGAACTTATAGAAATTGTAATGCGAAAATAGAAATGCCTTCGGACTTAGTAAATAAAAATTTAAATACGTGGGAACTTATAGAAATTGTAATGCGAAAAAAGAAATGCCTTCGGACTTTGTAAATAAAAATTAAAATACGTGGGAACTTATAGAAATTGTAATGCGAAAAAAGAAATGCCTTCGGACTTAGTAAATAAAAATTAAAATACGTGTGAACTTAAAGAAATTGTAATGCGAAAAAAGAAATGCCTTCGGACTTAGTAAATAAAAATTTAAATATTCGGGTACTTAGAGAAATTGTTATACGAAAAAAGAAATGCCAAGAGAAATTGAATTGCGAAAATATAAATGCCTTTGGACTTAGTAAATAAAAAATAAATACTCGGGTACTTAGAGAAATTGATTGTAATGCGAAAAAAGGAATGCCTTCGAACTTAGTAAATAAAAATACGTGGGAACTTAGAGAAATTGTAATGTGAAAAGAAATGCCTTCGAACTTAGTAAATAAAAATTTAAATACGTGGGAACTTAAAGAAATTGTAATGCGAAAAAAGAAATGCCTTCGGACTTAGTAAATAAAAATTTAAATACCTGGGAACTTATAGAAATTGTAATGCGAAAAAAGAAATGCTTTCGAACTTAGTAAATAAAAATTAAAATACGTGGGAACTTATGGAAATTGTAATGCGAAAAAAGAAATGCCATCGGACTTAGTAAATAAAAATTTAAATACGTGGGAACTTAAAGAAATTGTAATGCGAAAAAAGAAATGCCTTCGGACTTAGTCAATAATTATTTATATACGCGAGAACGTATAGAAATTTTAATTCGAAAAAAAAAATGCCTTCGGATTTAGTAAATAAAAATTAAAATACGTGGGAACTTATAGAAATTGTAATGCGAAAATAGAAATGCCTTCGGACTTAGTAAATAAAAATTTAAATACGTGGGAACTTATAGAAATTGTAATGCGAAAAAAGAAATGCCTTCGGACTTAGTAAATAAAAATTAAAATACGTGGGAACTTATAGAAATTGTAATGCGAAAATAGAAATGCCTTCGGACACAGTAAATAAAGAACTTAAATACTCGGGAACTTAGAGAAATTGTAATGTGAAAAGAAATGCCTTCGGACTTAGTAAATAAAAATTTAAATACGTGGGAACTTATAGAAATTGTAATGCGAAAATAGAAATGCCTTCGGACACAGTAAATAAAGAACTTAAATACTCGGGAACTTAGAGAAATTGTAATGTGAAAAGAAATGCCTTCGGACTTAGTAAATAATAATTTAAATACGTGGGAACTTATAGAAATTGTAATGCGAAAAAAGAAATGCCTTCGGACTTAGTAAATAAAAGTTAAAATACGTGGGAACGTATAGAAATTGTAATGCGAAAATACAAATGCCTTCGGACTTAGTAAATAAAAATTTAAAAACCCTGGGAACTTATAGAAAAAAATTTAATGCGAAAAAAGAAATGCCTTCGGACTTAGTAAATAAAAATTAAAATACTAGGGAACTTAGAGACATTACAATGCGAAAAAAGAAATTCCTTCGGACATAGTAAATAAAAATTTAAATTCGTGGGAACTTATAGAAATTGTAATGCGAAAAAAGAAATGCCTTCGGACTTAGTAAATAAAAATTTAAATATTAGGGTACTTAGAGAAATTGTAATGCGAAAAAAGAAATGCCTTCGGACTTAGTAAATAATTATTTAAATACGCGAGAACTTATAGAAATTTTAATTCGAAAAAAGAAATGCCTTCGGATTTAGTAAATAAAAATTAAAATACGTGGGAACTTATAGAAATTGTAATGCGAAAAAAGAAATGCCTTCGAACTTAGTAAATAAAAATTAAAATACGTGGGTACTTATAGAAATTGTAATGCGAAAAAAGAAATGCCTTCGAACTTAGTAAATAAAAATTAAAATACGTGGGAACTTATAGAAATTGTAATGCGAAAAAAGAAATGCCTTCGGACTTAGTAAATAAAAATTTAAATACGTGGGAACTTATAGAAATTGTAATGCGAAAAAAGAAATGCCTTCGAACTTAGTAAATAAAAATTAAAATACGTGGGAACTTATAGAAATTGTAATGCGAAAAAAGAAATGCCTTCGAACTTAGTAAATAAAAATTAAAATACGTGGGTACTTATAGAAATTGTAATGCGAAAAAAGAAATGCCTTCGAACTTAGTAAATAAAAATTAAAATACGTGGGTACTTATAGAAATTGTAATGCGAAAAAAGAAATGCCTTCGGATTTAGTAAATAAAAATAAAAATACGTGGGAACTTATAGAAATTGTAATGCGAAAAAAGAAATGCCTTCGAACTTAGTAAATAAAAATTTAAATACGTGGGAACTTATAGAAATTGTAATGCGAAAATAGAAATGCCTTCGGACTTAGTAAATAATTATTTAAATACGCGAGAACTTATAGAAATTTTAATTCGAAAAAAGAAATGCCTTCGGATTTAGTAAATAAAAATTAAAATACGTGGGAACTTATAGAAATTGTAATGCGAAAAAAGAAATGCCTTCGGACTTAGTAAATAATTATTTAAATACGCGAGAACTTATAGAAATTTTAATTCGAAAAAAGAAATGCCTTCGGATTTAGTAAATAAAAATTTAAATACGTGCGAACTTATAGAAATTGTAATGCGAAAAAAGAAATGCCTTCGGACTTAGTAAATAAAAATTAAAATACGTGGGAACTTATAGAAATTGTAATGCGAAAAAAGAAATGCCTTCGGATTTAGTAAATAAAAATTTAAATACGTGCGAACTTATAGAAATTGTAATGCGAAAAAAGAAATGCCTTCGGACTTAGTAAATAAAAATTAAAATACGTGGGAACTTATAGAAATTGTAATGCGAAAAAAGAAATGCCTTCGAACTTAGTAAATAAAAATTTAAATATTCGGGTACTTAGAGAAATTGTAATGCGATAAAAGAAATGCCTTCGGACTTAGTAAATAAAAATTTAAATACTCGGGTACTTAGAGAAATTGTAATGTGAAAAAAGAAATGCCTTCGGACTTAGTAAATAAAAATTTAAATACTCGGGTACTTAGAGAAATTGTTATGCAAAAAAAGAAATGCCAAGAGAAATTGAATTGCGAAAATATAAATGCCTTTGGACTTAGTAAATAAAAAATAAATACTCGGGTACTTAGAGAAATTGTAATGCGAAAAAAGGAATGCCTTCGAACTTAGTAAATAAAAATTAAAATACGTGGGAACTTATAGAAATTGTAATGCGAAAATAGAAATGCCTTCGGACTTAGTAAATAAAAATTTAAATACGTGGGAACTTATAGAAATTGTAATGCGAAAAAAGAAATGCCTTCGGACTTTGTAAATAAAAATTAAAATACGTGGGAACTTATAGAAATTGTAATGCGAAAAAAGAAATGCCTTCGGACTTAGTAAATAAAAATTAAAATACGTGTGAACTTAAAGAAATTGTAATGCGAAAAAAGAAATGCCTTCGGACTTAGTAAATAAAAATTTAAATATTCGGGTACTTAGAGAAATTGTTATACGAAAAAAGAAATGCCAAGGGAAATTGAATTGCGAAAATATAAATGCCTTTGGACTAAGTAAATAAAAAATAAATACTCGGGTACTTAGAGAAATTGATTGTAATGCGAAAAAAGGAATGCCTTCGAACTTAGTAAATAAAAATACGTGGGAACTTAGAGAAATTGTAATGTGAAAAGAAATGCCTTCGAACTTAGTAAATAAAAATTTAAATACGTGGGAACTTAAAGAAATTGTAATGCGAAAAAAGAAATGCCTTCGGACTTAGTAAATAAAAATTTAAATACCTGGGAACTTATAGAAATTGTAATGCGAAAAAAGAAATGCTTTCGAACTTAGTAAATAAAAATTAAAATACGTGGGAACTTATGGAAATTGTAATGCGAAAAAAGAAATGCCATCGGACTTAGTAAATAAAAATTTAAATACGTGGGAACTTAAAGAAATTGTAATGCGAAAAAAGAAATGCCTTCGGACTTAGTCAATAATTATTTATATACGCGAGAACGTATAGAAATTTTAATTCGAAAAAAAAAATGCCTTCGGATTTAGTAAATAAAAATTAAAATACGTGGGAACTTATAGAAATTGTAATGCGAAAATAGAAATGCCTTCGGACTTAGTAAATAAAAATTTAAATACGTGGGAACTTATAGAAATTGTAATGCGAAAAAAGAAATGCCTTCGGACTTAGTAAATAAAAGTTAAAATACGTGGGAACTTATAGAAATTGTAATGCGAAAATACAAATGCCTTCGGACTTAGTGAATAAAAATTTAAAAACCCTGGGAACTTATAGAAAAAATTTAATGCGAAAAAAGAAATGCCTTCGGACTTAGTAAATAAAAATTAAAATACTCGGGTACTTAGAGAAATTGTAATGCGAAAAAAGAAATGCCTTCGAACTTAGTAAATAAAAATTTAAATACTAGTGAACTTATAGACATTACAATGCGAAAAAAGAAATTCCTTCGGACATAGTAAATAAAAATTTAAATTCGTGGGAAATTATAGAAATTGTAATGCGAAAAAAGAAATGCCTTCGGACTTAGTAAATAAAAATTTAAATATTAGGGTACTTAGAGAAATTGTAATGCGAAAAAAGAAATGCCTTCGGACTTAGTAAATAATTATTTAAATACGCGAGAACTTATAGAAATTTTAATTCGAAAAAAGAAATGCCTTCGGATTTAGTAAATAAAAATTAAAATACGTGGGAACTTATAGAAATTGTAATGCGAAAAAAGAAATGCCTTCGAACTTAGTAAATAAAAATTAAAATACGTGGGTACTTATAGAAATTGTAATGCGAAAAAAGAAATGCCTTCGAACTTAGTAAATAAAAATAAAAATACGTGGGTACTTATAGAAATTGTAATGCGAAAAAAGAAATGCCTTCGAACTTAGTAAATAAAAATTAAAATACGTGGGAACTTATAGAAATTGTAATGCGAAAAAAGAAATGCCTTCGGACTTAGTAAATAAAAATTTAAATACGTGGGAACTTATAGAAATTGTAATGCGAAAAAAGAAATGCCTTCGAACTTAGTAAATAAAAATTAAAATACGTGGGAACTTATAGAAATTGTAATGCGAAAAAAGAAATGCCTTCGAACTTAGTAAATAAAAATTAAAATACGTGGGTACTTATAGAAATTGTAATGCGAAAAAAGAAATGCCTTCGAACTTAGTAAATAAAGATTTAAATATTCGGGTACTTAGAGAAATTGTATGCGAAAAAAGAAATGCCTTCGAACTTAGTAAATAAAAATTAAAATACGTGGGAACTTATAGAAATTGTAATGCGAAAAAAGAAATGCCTTCGAACTTAGTAAATAAAAATTAAAATACGTGGGTACTTATAGAAATTGTAATGCGAAAAAAGAAATGCCTTCGAACTTAGTAAATAAAGATTTAAATATTCGGGTACTTAGAGAAATTGTATGCGAAAAAAGAAATGCCTTCGAACTTAGTAAATAAAAATTAAAATACGTGGGAACTTATAGAAATTGTAATGCGAAAAAAGAAATGCCTTCGAACTTAGTAAATAAAAATTAAAATACGTGGGTACTTATAGAAATTGTAATGCGAAAAAAGAAATGCCTTCGAACTTAGTAAATAAAGATTTAAATATTCGGGTACTTAGAGAAATTGTATGCGAAAAAAGAAATGCCTTCGAACTTAGTAAATAAAAATTTAAATACGTGGGAACTTATAGAAATTGTAATGCGAAAAAAGAAATGCCTTCGAACTTAGTAAATAAAAATTAAAATACGTGGGTACTTATAGAAATTGTAATGCGAAAAAAGAAATGCCTTCGAACTTAGTAAATAAAGATTTAAATATTCGGGTACTTAGAGAAATTGTATGCGAAAAAAGAAATGCCTTCGAACTTAGTAAATAAAAATTTAAATACGTGGGAACTTATAGAAATTGTAATGCGAAAAAAGAAATGCCTTCGAACTTAGTAAATAAAAATTAAAATGCGTGGGAACTTATAGAAATTGTAATGCGAAAAAAGAAATGCCTTCGAACTTAGTAAATAAAAATTAAAATACGTGGGTACTTATAGAAATTGTAATGCGAAAAAAGAAATGCCTTCGAACTTAGTAAATAAAGATTTAAATATTCGGGTACTTAGAGAAATTGTATGCGAAAAAAGAAATGCCTTCGAACTTAGTAAATAAAAATTAAAATACGTGGGAACTTATAGAAATTGTAATGCGAAAAAAGAAATGCCTTCGAACTTAGTAAATAAAAATTAAAATACGTGGGTACTTATAGAAATTGTAATGCGAAAAAAGAAATGCCTTCGAACTTAGTAAATAAAGATTTAAATATTCGGGTACTTAGAGAAATTGTATGCGAAAAAAGAAATGCCTTCGAACTTAGTAAATAAAAATTAAAATACGTGGGAACTTATAGAAATTGTAATGCGAAAAAAGAAATGCCTTCGAACTTAGTAAATAAAAATTAAAATACGTGGGTACTTATAGAAATTGTAATGCGAAAAAAGAAATGCCTTCGAACTTAGTAAATAAAGATTTAAATATTCGGGTACTTAGAGAAATTGTATGCGAAAAAAGAAATGCCTTCGAACTTAGTAAATAAAAATTAAAATACGTGGGAACTTATAGAAATTGTAATGCGAAAAAAGAAATGCCTTCGAACTTAGTAAATAAAAATTAAAATACGTGGGTACTTATAGAAATTGTAATGCGAAAAAAGAAATGCCTTCGAACTTAGTAAATAAAGATTTAAATATTCGGGTACTTAGAGAAATTGTATGCGAAAAAAGAAATGCCTTCGAACTTAGTAAATAAAAATTAAAATACGTGGGAACTTATAGAAATTGTAATGCGAAAAAAGAAATGCCTTCGAACTTAGTAAATAAAAATTAAAATACGTGGGTACTTATAGAAATTGTAATGCGAAAAAAGAAATGCCTTCGAACTTAGTAAATAAAGATTTAAATATTCGGGTACTTAGAGAAATTGTATGCGAAAAAAGAAATGCCTTCGAACTTAGTAAATAAAAATTTAAATACGTGGGAACTTATAGAAATTGTAATGCGAAAAAAGAAATGCCTTCGAACTTAGTAAATAAAAATTAAAATGCGTGGGAACTTATAGAAATTGTAATGCGAAAAAAGAAATGCCTTCGAACTTAGTAAATAAAAATTAAAATACGTGGGTACTTATAGAAATTGTAATGCGAAAAAAGAAATGCCTTCGAACTTAGTAAATAAAAATTTAAATACCTGGGAACTTATAGAAATTGTAATGCGAAAAAAGAAATTCCTTCGAACTTAGTAAATAAAGATTTAAATATTCGGGTACTTAGAGAAATTGTATGCGAAAAAAGAAATGCCTTCGAACTTAGTAAATAAAAATTTAAATACGTGGGAACTTATAGAAATTGTAATGCGAAAATAGAAATGCCTTCGGACTTAGTAAATAAAAATTTAAATATTCGGGTACTTAGAGAAATTGTAATGCGAAAAAAGAAATGCCTTCGGACACAGTAAATAAAGAACTTAAATACTCGGGTACTTAGAGAAATTGTAATGCGAAAAAAGAAATGCCTTCGGATTTAGTAAATAAAAATTTAAATACGTGCGAACTTATAGAAATTGTAATGCGAAAATAGAAATGCCTTCGGACTTAGTAAATAAAAATTTAAATATTCGGGTACTTAGAGAAATTGTAATGCGAAAAAAGAAATGCCTTCGGACACAGTAAATAAAGAACTTAAATACTCGGGTACTTAGAGAAATTGTAATGCGAAAAAAGAAATGCCTTCGGACTTAGTAAATAAAAATTTAAATACGTGGGAACTTATAGAAATTGTAATGCGAAAAAAGAAATGCCTTCGGACTTAGTAAATAAAAATTAAAATACGTGGGAACTTATAGAAATTGTAATGCGAAAATAGAAATGCCTTCGGACTTAGTAAATAATTATTTAAATACGCGAGAACTTATAGAAATTTTAATTCGAAAAAAGAAATGCCTTCGGATTTAGTAAATAAAAATTAAAATACGTGGGAACTTATAGAAATTGTAATGCGAAAAAAGAAATGCCTTCGGACTTAGTAAATAATTATTTAAATACGCGAGAACTTATAGAAATTTTAATTCGAAAAAAGAAATGCCTTCGGATTTAGTAAATAAAAATTTAAATACGTGCGAACTTATAGAAATTGTAATGCGAAAAAAGAAATGCCTTCGGACTTAGTAAATAAAAATTAAAATACGTGCGAACTTATAGAAATTGTAATGCGAAAAAAGAAATGCCTTCGGACTTAGTAAATAAAAATTAAAATACGTGGGAACTTATAGAAATTGTAATGCGAAAAAAGAAATGCCTTCGAACTTAGTAAATAAAAATTTAAATATTCGGGTACTTAGAGAAATTGTAATGCGATAAAAGAAATGCCTTCGGACTTAGTAAATAATTATTTAAATACGCGAGAACTTATAGAAATTTTAATTCGAAAAAAGAAATGCCTTCGGATTTAGTAAATAAAAATTAAAATACGTGGGAACTTATAGAAATTGTAATGCGAAAAAAGAAATGCCTTCGGACTTAGTAAATAAAAATTAAAATACGTGTGAACTTAAAGAAATTGTAATGCGAAAAAAGAAATGCCTTCGGACTTAGTAAATAAAAATTAAAATATTCGGGTACTTAGAGAAATTGTAATGCGAAAAAAGAAATGCCTTCGGACACAGTAAATAAAGAACTTAAATACGTGGGAACTTATAGAAATTGTAATGCGAAAAAAGAAATGCCTTCGGACTTAGTAAATAAAAATTAAAATACGTGGGAACTTATAGAAATTGTAATGCGAAAATAGAAATGCCTTCGGACTTAGTAAATAATTATTTAAATACGCGAGAACGTATAGAAATTTTAATTCGAAAAAAGAAATGCCTTCGGATTTAGTAAATAAAAATTTAAATACGTGCGAACTTATAGAAATTGTAATGCGAAAAAAGAAATGCCTTCGGACTTAGTAAATAAAAATTAAAATACCTGGGAACTTAAAGAAATTGTAATGCGAAAAAAGAAATGCCTTCGGATTTAGTAAATAAAAATTTAAATACGTGCGAACTTATAGAAATTGTAATGCGAAAAAAGAAATGCCTTCGGACTTAGTAAATAAAAATTAAAATACGTGGGAACTTATAGAAATTGTAATGCGATTAAAGAAATGCCTTCGAACTTAGTAAATAAAAATTTAAATATTCGGGTACTTAGAGAAATTGTTATGCAAAAAAAGAAATGCCAAGAGAAATTGAATTGCGAAAATATAAATGCCTTTGGACTTAGTAAATAAAAAATAAATACTCGGGTACTTAGAGAAATTGTAATGCGAAAAAAGGAATGCCTTCGAACTTAGTAAATAAAAATTAAAATACGTGGGAACTTATAGAAATTGTAATGCGAAAATAGAAATGCCTTCGGACTTAGTAAATAAAAATTTAAATACGTGGGAACTTATAGAAATTGTAATGCGAAAAAAGAAATGCCTTCGGACTTAGTAAATAAAAATTAAAATACGTGTGAACTTAAAGAAATTGTAATGCGAAAAAAGAAATGCCTTCGGACTTAGTAAATAAAAATTTAAATATTCGGGTACTTAGAGAAATTGTTATACGAAAAAAGAAATGCCAAGAGAAATTGAATTGCGAAAATATAAATGCCTTTGGACTTAGTAAATAAAAAATAAATACTCGGGTACTTAGAGAAATTGTAATGCGAAAAAAGGAATGCCTTCGAACTTAGTAAATAAAAATACGTGGGAACTTAGAGAAATTGTAATGTGAAAAGAAATGCCTTCGAACTTAGTAAATAAAAATTTAAATACGTGGGAACTTAAAGAAATTGTAATGCGAAAAAAGAAATGCCTTCGGACTTAGTAAATAAAAATTTAAATACCTGGGAACTTATAGAAATTGTAATGCGAAAAAAGAAATGCCTTCGGACTTAGTAAATAAAAATTTAAATACGTGGGAACTTAAAGAAATTGTAATGCGAAAAAAGAAATGCCTTCGGACTTAGTCAATAATTATTTATATACGCGAGAACGTATAGAAATTTTAATTCGAAAAAAAAAATGCCTTCGGATTTAGTAAATAAAAATTAAAATACGTGGGAACTTATAGAAATTGTAATGCGAAAATAGAAATGCCTTCGGACTTAGTAAATAAAAATTTAAATACGTGGGAACTTATAGAAATTGTAATGCGAAAAAAGAAATGCCTTCGGACTTAGTAAATAAAAATTAAAATACGTGGGAACTTATAGAAATTGTAATGCGAAAATAGAAATGCCTTCGGACACAGTAAATAAAGAACTTAAATACTCGGGAACTTAGAGAAATTGTAATGTGAAAAGAAATGCCTTCGGACTTAGTAATTAATAATTTAAATACGTGGGAACTTATAGAAATTGTAATGCGAAAAAAGAAATGCCTTCGGACTTAGTAAATAAAAGTTAAAATACGTGGGAACTTATAGAAATTGTAATGCGAAAATACAAATGCCTTCGGACTTAGTAAATAAAAATTTAAAAACCCTGGGAACTTATAGAAAAAAATTTAATGCGAAAAAAGAAATGCCTTCGGACTTAGTAAATAAAAATTAAAATACTCGGGTACTTAGAGAAATTGTAATGCGAAAAAAGAAATGCCTTCGAACTTAGTAAATAAAAATTTAAATACTAGGGAACTTAGAGACATTACAATGCGAAAAAAGAAATTCCTTCGGACATAGTAAATAAAAATTTAAATTCGTGGGAACTTATAGAAATTGTAATGCGAAAAAAGAAATGCCTTCGGACTTAGTAAATAAAAATTTAAATATTAGGGTACTTAGAGAAATTGTAATGCGAAAAAAGAAATGCCTTCGGACTTAGTAAATAATTATTTAAATACGCGAGAACTTATAGAAATTTTAATTCGAAAAAAGAAATGCCTTCGGATTTAGTAAATAAAAATTAAAATACGTGGGAACTTATAGAAATTGTAATGCGAAAAAAGAAATGCCTTCGAACTTAGTAAATAAAAATTAAAATACGTGGGTACTTATAGAAATTGTAATGCGAAAAAAGAAATGCCTTCGAACTTAGTAAATAAAAATTAAAATACGTGGGTACTTATAGAAATTGTAATGCGAAAAAAGAAATGCCTTCGAACTTAGTAAATAAAAATTAAAATACGTGGGAACTTATAGAAATTGTAATGCGAAAAAAGAAATGCCTTCGGACTTAGTAAATAAAAATTTAAATACGTGGGAACTTATAGAAATTGTAATGCGAAAAAAGAAATGCCTTCGAACTTAGTAAATAAAAATTAAAATACGTGGGAACTTATAGAAATTGTAATGCGAAAAAAGAAATGCCTTCGAACTTAGTAAATAAAAATTAAAATACGTGGGTACTTATAGAAATTGTAATGCGAAAAAAGAAATGCCTTCGGATTTAGTAAATAAAAATAAAAATACGTGGGAACTTATAGAAATTGTAATGCGAAAAAAGAAATGCCTTCGAACTTAGTAAATAAAAATACGTGGGAACTTATAGAAATTGTAATGCGAAAAAAGAAATGCCTTCGAACTTAGTAAATAAAAATTTAAATACGTGGGAACTTATAGAAATTGTAATGCGAAAAAAGAAATTCCTTCGAACTTAGTAAATAAAGATTTAAATATTCGGGTACTTAGAGAAATTGTAATGCGAAAAAAGAAATGCCTTCGAACTTAGTAAATAAAAATTTAAATACGTGGGAACTTATAGAAATTGTAATGCGAAAATAGAAATGCCTTCGGACTTAGTAAATAAAAATTTAAATATTCGGGTACTTAGAGAAATTGTAATGCGAAAAAAGAAATGCCTTCGGACACAGTAAATAAAGAACTTAAATACTCGGGTACTTAGAGAAATTGTAATGCGAAAAAAGAAATGCCTTCGGACTTAGTAAATAAAAATTTAAATACGTGGGAACTTATAGAAATTGTAATGCGAAAAAAGAAATGCCTTCGGACTTAGTAAATAAAAATTAAAATACGTGGGAACTTATAGAAATTGTAATGCGAAAATAGAAATGCCTTCGGACTTAGTAAATAATTATTTAAATACGCGAGAACTTATAGAAATTTTAATTCGAAAAAAGAAATGCCTTCGGATTTAGTAAATAAAAATTAAAATACGTGGGAACTTATAGAAATTGTAATGCGAAAAAAGAAATGCCTTCGGACTTAGTAAATAATTATTTAAATACGCGAGAACTTATAGAAATTTTAATTCGAAAAAAGAAATGCCTTCGGATTTAGTAAATAAAAATTTAAATACGTGCGAACTTATAGAAATTGTAATGCGAAAAAAGAAATGCCTTCGGACTTAGTAAATAAAAATTTAAATACTCGGGTACTTAGAGAAATTGTTATGCAAAAAAAGAAATGCCAAGAGAAATTGAATTGCGAAAATATAAATGCCTTTGGACTTAGTAAATAAAAAATAAATACTCGGGTACTTAGAGAAATTGTAATGCGAAAAAAGGAATGCCTTCGAACTTAGTAAATAAAAATTAAAATACGTGGGAACTTATAGAAATTGTAATGTGAAAATAGAAATGCCTTCGGACTTAGTAAATAAAAATTTAAATACGTGAAAACTTATAGAAATTGTAATGCGAAAAAAGAAATGCCTTCGGACTTAGTAAATAAAAATTAAAATACGTGGGAACTTATAGAAATTGTAATGCGAAAAAAGAAATGCCTTCGGACTTAGTAAATAAAAATTAAAATACGTGTGAACTTAAAGAAATTGTAATGCGAAAAAAGAAATGCCTTCGGACTTAGTAAATAAAAATTTAAATATTCGGGTACTTAGAGAAATTGTTATACGAAAAAAGAAATGCCAAGAGAAATTGAATTGCGAAAATATAAATGCCTTTGGACTTAGTAAATAAAAAATAAATACTCGGGTACTTAGAGAAATTGATTGTAATGCGAAAAAAGGAATGCCTTCGAACTTAGTAAATAAAAATACGTGGGAACTTAGAGAAATTGTAATGTGAAAAGAAATGCCTTCGAACTTAGTAAATAAAAATTTAAATACGTGGGAACTTAAAGAAATTGTAATGCGAAAAAAGAAATGCCTTCGGACTTAGTAAATAAAAATTTAAAAACCCTGGGAACTTATAGAAAAAAATTTAATGCGAAAAAAGAAATGCCTTCGGACTTAGTAAATAAAAATTAAAATACTCGGGTACTTAGAGAAATTGTAATGCGAAAAAAGAAATGCCTTCGAACTTAGTAAATAAAAATTTAAATACTAGGGAACTTAGAGACATTACAATGCGAAAAAAGAAATTCCTTCGGACATAGTAAATAAAAATTTAAATTCGTGGGAACTTATAGAAATTGTAATGCGAAAAAAGAAATGCCTTCGGACTTAGTAAATAAAAATTTAAATATTAGGGTACTTAGAGAAATTGTAATGCGAAAAAAGAAATGCCTTCGGACTTAGTAAATAATTATTTAAATACGCGAGAACTTATAGAAATTTTAATTCGAAAAAAGAAATGCCTTCGGATTTAGTAAATAAAAATTAAAATACGTGGGAACTTATAGAAATTGTAATGCGAAAAAAGAAATGCCTTCGAACTTAGTAAATAAAAATTAAAATACGTGGGTACTTATAGAAATTGTAATGCGAAAAAAGAAATGCCTTCGAACTTAGTAAATAAAAATTAAAATACGTGGGTACTTATAGAAATTGTAATGCGAAAAAAGAAATGCCTTCGAACTTAGTAAATAAAAATTAAAATACGTGGGAACTTATAGAAATTGTAATGCGAAAAAAGAAATGCCTTCGGACTTAGTAAATAAAAATTTAAATACGTGGGAACTTATAGAAATTGTAATGCGAAAAAAGAAATGCCTTCGAACTTAGTAAATAAAAATTAAAATACGTGGGAACTTATAGAAATTGTAATGCGAAAAAAGAAATGCCTTCGAACTTAGTAAATAAAAATTAAAATACGTGGGTACTTATAGAAATTGTAATGCGAAAAAAGAAATGCCTTCGGATTTAGTAAATAAAAATAAAAATACGTGGGAACTTATAGAAATTGTAATGCGAAAAAAGAAATGCCTTCGAACTTAGTAAATAAAAATACGTGGGAACTTATAGAAATTGTAATGCGAAAAAAGAAATGCCTTCGAACTTAGTAAATAAAAATTTAAATACGTGGGAACTTATAGAAATTGTAATGCGAAAAAAGAAATTCCTTCGAACTTAGTAAATAAAGATTTAAATATTCGGGTACTTAGAGAAATTGTAATGCGAAAAAAGAAATGCCTTCGAACTTAGTAAATAAAAATTTAAATACGTGGGAACTTATAGAAATTGTAATGCGAAAATAGAAATGCCTTCGGACTTAGTAAATAAAAATTTAAATATTCGGGTACTTAGAGAAATTGTAATGCGAAAAAAGAAATGCCTTCGGACACAGTAAATAAAGAACTTAAATACTCGGGTACTTAGAGAAATTGTAATGCGAAAAAAGAAATGCCTTCGGACTTAGTAAATAAAAATTTAAATACGTGGGAACTTATAGAAATTGTAATGCGAAAAAAGAAATGCCTTCGGACTTAGTAAATAAAAATTAAAATACGTGGGAACTTATAGAAATTGTAATGCGAAAATAGAAATGCCTTCGGACTTAGTAAATAATTATTTAAATACGCGAGAACTTATAGAAATTTTAATTCGAAAAAAGAAATGCCTTCGGATTTAGTAAATAAAAATTAAAATACGTGGGAACTTATAGAAATTGTAATGCGAAAAAAGAAATGCCTTCGGACTTAGTAAATAATTATTTAAATACGCGAGAACTTATAGAAATTTTAATTCGAAAAAAGAAATGCCTTCGGATTTAGTAAATAAAAATTTAAATACGTGCGAACTTATAGAAATTGTAATGCGAAAAAAGAAATGCCTTCGGACTTAGTAAATAAAAATTTAAATACTCGGGTACTTAGAGAAATTGTTATGCAAAAAAAGAAATGCCAAGAGAAATTGAATTGCGAAAATATAAATGCCTTTGGACTTAGTAAATAAAAAATAAATACTCGGGTACTTAGAGAAATTGTAATGCGAAAAAAGGAATGCCTTCGAACTTAGTAAATAAAAATTAAAATACGTGGGAACTTATAGAAATTGTAATGTGAAAATAGAAATGCCTTCGGACTTAGTAAATAAAAATTTAAATACGTGAAAACTTATAGAAATTGTAATGCGAAAAAAGAAATGCCTTCGGACTTAGTAAATAAAAATTAAAATACGTGGGAACTTATAGAAATTGTAATGCGAAAAAAGAAATGCCTTCGGACTTAGTAAATAAAAATTAAAATACGTGTGAACTTAAAGAAATTGTAATGCGAAAAAAGAAATGCCTTCGGACTTAGTAAATAAAAATTTAAATATTCGGGTACTTAGAGAAATTGTTATACGAAAAAAGAAATGCCAAGAGAAATTGAATTGCGAAAATATAAATGCCTTTGGACTTAGTAAATAAAAAATAAATACTCGGGTACTTAGAGAAATTGATTGTAATGCGAAAAAAGGAATGCCTTCGAACTTAGTAAATAAAAATACGTGGGAACTTAGAGAAATTGTAATGTGAAAAGAAATGCCTTCGAACTTAGTAAATAAAAATTTAAATACGTGGGAACTTAAAGAAATTGTAATGCGAAAAAAGAAATGCCTTCGGACTTAGTACATAAAAATTTAAATACCTGGGAACTTATAGAAATTGTAATGCGAAAAAAGAAATGCTTTCGAACTTAGTAAATAAAAATTAAAATACGTGGGAACTTATGGAAATTGTAATGCGAAAAAAGAAATGCCATCGGACTTAGTAAATAAAAATTTAAATACGTGGGAACTTAAAGAAATTGTAATGCGAAAAAAGAAATGCCTTCGGACTTAGTCAATAATTATTTGTATACGCGAGAACGTATAGAAATTTTAATTCGAAAAAAAAAATGCCTTCGGATTTAGTAAATAAAAATTAAAATACGTGGGAACTTATAGAAATTGTAATGCGAAAAAAGAAATGCCTTCGGACTTAGTAAATAAAAATTAAAATACGTGGGAACTTATAGAAATTGTAATGCGAAAATAGAAATGCCTTCGGACACAGTAAATAAAGAACTTAAATACTCGGGAACTTAGAGAAATTGTAATGTGAAAAGAAATGCCTTCGGACTTAGTAAATAATAATTTAAATACGTGGGAACTTATAGAAATTGTAATGCGAAAAAAGAAATGCCTTCGGACTTAGTAAATAAAAGTTAAAATACGTGGGAACTTATAGAAATTGTAATGCGAAAATACAAATGCCTTCGGACTTAGTAAATAAAAATTTAAAAACCCTGGGAACTTATAGAAAAAAATTTAATGCGAAAAAAGAAATGCCTTCGGACTTAGTAAATAAAAATTAAAATACTCGGGTACTTAGAGAAATTGTAATGCGAAAAAAGAAATGCCTTCGAACTTAGTAAATAAAAATTTAAATACTAGGGAACTTAGAGACATTACAATGCGAAAAAAGAAATTCCTTCGGACATAGTAAATAAAAATTTAAATTCGTGGGAACTTATAGAAATTGTAATGCGAAAAAAGAAATGCCTTCGGACTTAGTAAATAAAAATTTAAATATTAGGGTACTTAGAGAAATTGTAATGCGAAAAAAGAAATGCCTTCGGACTTAGTAAATAATTATTTAAATACGCGAGAACTTATAGAAATTTTAATTCGAAAAAAGAAATGCCTTCGGATTTAGTAAATAAAAATTAAAATACGTGGGAACTTATAGAAATTGTAATGCGAAAAAAGAAATGCCTTCGAACTTAGTAAATAAAAATTAAAATACGTGGGTACTTATAGAAATTGTAATGCGAAAAAAGAAATGCCTTCGAACTTAGTAAATAAAAATTAAAATACGTGGGTACTTATAGAAATTGTAATGCGAAAAAAGAAATGCCTTCGAACTTAGTAAATAAAAATTAAAATACGTGGGAACTTATAGAAATTGTAATGCGAAAAAAGAAATGCCTTCGGACTTAGTAAATAATTATTTAAATACGCGAGAACTTATAGAAATTTTAATTCGAAAAAAGAAATGCCTTCGGATTTAGTAAATAAAAATTTAAATACGTGCGAACTTATAGAAATTGTAATGCGAAAAAAGAAATGCCTTCGGACTTAGTAAATAAAAATTAAAATACGTGGGAACTTATAGAAATTGTAATGCGAAAAAAGAAATGCCTTCGAACTTAGTAAATAAAAATTTAAATATTCGGGTACTTAGAGAAATTGTAATGCGATAAAAGAAATGCCTTCGGACTTAGTAAATAAAAATTTAAATACTCGGGTACTTAGAGAAATTGTAATGTGAAAAGAAATGCCTTCGGACTTAGTAAATAATTATTTAAGTACGCGAGAACTTATAGAAATTGTAATGCGAAAAAAGAAATGCCTTCGGACTTAGTAAATAAAGAACTTAAATACTCGGGTACTTAGAGAAATTGTAATGCGAAAAAAGAAATGCCTTCGGACTTAGTAAATAAAAATTTAAATACGTGGGAACTTATAGAAATTGTAATGCGAAAAAAGAAATGCCTTCGGACTTAGTAAATAAAAATTAAAATACGTGGGAACTTATAGAAATTGTAATGCGAAAATAGAAATGCCTTCGGACTTAGTAAATAATTATTTAAATACGCGAGAACTTATAGAAATTTTAATTCGAAAAAAGAAATGCCTTCGGATTTAGTAAATAAAAATTAAAATACGTGGGAACTTATAGAAATTGTAATGCGAAAAAAGAAATGCCTTCGGACTTAGTAAATAATTATTTAAATACGCGAGAACTTATAGAAATTTTAATTCGAAAAAAGAAATGCCTTCGGATTTAGTAAATAAAAATTTAAATACGTGCGAACTTATAGAAATTGTAATGCGAAAAAAGAAATGCCTTCGGACTTAGTAAATAAAAATTAAAATACGTGGGAACTTATAGAAATTGTAATGCGAAAAAAGAAATGCCTTCGGATTTAGTAAATAAAAATTTAAATACGTGCGAACTTATAGAAATTGTAATGCGAAAAAAGAAATGCCTTCGAACTTAGTAAATAAAAATTTAAATATTCGGGTACTTAGAGAAATTGTAATGCGATAAAAGAAATGCCTTCGGACTTAGTAAATAAAAATTTAAATACTCGGGTACTTAGAGAAATTGTAATGTGAAAAAAGAAATGCCTTCGGACTTAGTAAATAAAAATTTAAATATTCGGGTACTTAGAGAAATTGTTATGCAAAAAAAGAAATGCCAAGAGAAATTGAATTGCGAAAATATAAATGCCTTTGGACTTAGTAAATAAAAAATAAATACTCGGGTACTTAGAGAAATTGTAATGCGAAAAAAGGAATGCCTTCGAACTTAGTAAATAAAAATTAAAATACGTGGGAACTTATAGAAATTGTAATGCGAAAATAGAAATGCCTTCGGACTTAGTAAATAAAAATTTAAATACGTGGGAACTTATAGAAATTGTAATGCGAAAAAAGAAATGCCTTCGGACTTTGTAAATAAAAATTAAAATACGTGGGAACTTATAGAAATTGTAATGCGAAAAAAGAAATGCCTTCGGACTTAGTAAATAAAAATTAAAATACGTGTGAACTTAAAGAAATTGTAATGCGAAAAAAGAAATGCCTTCGGACTTAGTAAATAAAAATTTAAATATTCGGGTACTTAGAGAAATTGTTATACGAAAAAAGAAATGCCAAGAGAAATTGAATTGCGAAAATATAAATGCCTTTGGACTTAGTAAATAAAAAATAAATACTCGGGTACTTAGAGAAATTGATTGTAATGCGAAAAAAGGAATGCCTTCGAACTTAGTAAATAAAAATACGTGGGAACTTAGAGAAATTGTAATGTGAAAAGAAATGCCTTCGAACTTAGTAAATAAAAATTTAAATACGTGGGAACTTAAAGAAATTGTAATGCGAAAAAAGAAATGCCTTCGGACTTAGTAAATAAAAATTTAAATACCTGGGAACTTATAGAAATTGTAATGCGAAAAAAGAAATGCTTTCGAACTTAGTAAATAAAAATTAAAATACGTGGGAACTTATGGAAATTGTAATGCGAAAAAAGAAATGCCATCGGACTTAGTAAATAAAAATTTAAATACGTGGGAACTTAAAGAAATTGTAATGCGAAAAAAGAAATGCCTTCGGACTTAGTCAATAATTATTTATATACGCGAGAACGTATAGAAATTTTAATTCGAAAAGAAAAATGCCTTCGGATTTAGTAAATAAAAATTAAAATACGTGGGAACTTATAGAAATTGTAATGCGAAAATAGAAATGCCTTCGGACTTAGTAAATAAAAATTTAAATACGTGGGAACTTATAGAAATTGTAATGCGAAAAAAGAAATGCCTTCGGACTTAGTAAATAAAAATTAAAATACGTGGGAACTTATAGAAATTGTAATGCGAAAATAGAAATGCCTTCGGACACAGTAAATAAAGAACTTAAATACTCGGGAACTTAGAGAAATTGTAATGTGAAAAGAAATGCCTTCGGACTTAGTAAATAAAAATTTAAATACGTGGGAACTTATAGAAATTGTAATGCGAAAATAGAAATGCCTTCGGACACAGTAAATAAAGAACTTAAATACTCGGGAACTTAGAGAAATTGTAATGTGAAAAGAAATGCCTTCGGACTTAGTAAATAATAATTTAAATACGTGGGAACTTATAGAAATTGTAATGCGAAAAAAGAAATGCCTTCGGACTTAGTAAATAAAAGTTAAAATACGTGGGAACGTATAGAAATTGTAATGCGAAAATACAAATGCCTTCGGACTTAGTAAATAAAAATTTAAAAACCCTGGGAACTTATAGAAAAAAATTTAATGCGAAAAAAGAAATGCCTTCGGACTTAGTAAATAAAAATTAAAATACTAGGGAACTTAGAGACATTACAATGCGAAAAAAGAAATTCCTTCGGACATAGTAAATAAAAATTTAAATTCGTGGGAACTTATAGAAATTGTAATGCGAAAAAAGAAATGCCTTCGGACTTAGTAAATAAAAATTTAAATATTAGGGTACTTAGAGAAATTGTAATGCGAAAAAAGAAATGCCTTCGGACTTAGTAAATAATTATTTAAATACGCGAGAACTTATAGAAATTTTAATTCGAAAAAAGAAATGCCTTCGGATTTAGTAAATAAAAATTAAAATACGTGGGAACTTATAGAAATTGTAATGCGAAAAAAGAAATGCCTTCGAACTTAGTAAATAAAAATTAAAATACGTGGGTACTTATAGAAATTGTAATGCGAAAAAAGAAATGCCTTCGAACTTAGTAAATAAAAATTAAAATACGTGGGAACTTATAGAAATTGTAATGCGAAAAAAGAAATGCCTTCGGACTTAGTAAATAAAAATTTAAATACGTGGGAACTTATAGAAATTGTAATGCGAAAAAAGAAATGCCTTCGAACTTAGTAAATAAAAATTAAAATACGTGGGAACTTATAGAAATTGTAATGCGAAAAAAGAAATGCCTTCGAACTTAGTAAATAAAAATTAAAATACGTGGGTACTTATAGAAATTGTAATGCGAAAAAAGAAATGCCTTCGAACTTAGTAAATAAAAATTAAAATACGTGGGTACTTATAGAAATTGTAATGCGAAAAAAGAAATGCCTTCGGATTTAGTAAATAAAAATAAAAATACGTGGGAACTTATAGAAATTGTAATGCGAAAAAAGAAATGCCTTCGAACTTAGTAAATAAAAATTTAAATACGTGGGAACTTATAGAAATTGTAATGCGAAAATAGAAATGCCTTCGGACTTAGTAAATAATTATTTAAATACGCGAGAACTTATAGAAATTTTAATTCGAAAAAAGAAATGCCTTCGGATTTAGTAAATAAAAATTAAAATACGTGGGAACTTATAGAAATTGTAATGCGAAAAAAGAAATGCCTTCGGACTTAGTAAATAATTATTTAAATACGCGAGAACTTATAGAAATTTTAATTCGAAAAAAGAAATGCCTTCGGATTTAGTAAATAAAAATTTAAATACGTGCGAACTTATAGAAATTGTAATGCGAAAAAAGAAATGCCTTCGGACTTAGTAAATAAAAATTAAAATACGTGGGAACTTATAGAAATTGTAATGCGAAAAAAGAAATGCCTTCGGATTTAGTAAATAAAAATTTAAATACGTGCGAACTTATAGAAATTGTAATGCGAAAAAAGAAATGCCTTCGGACTTAGTAAATAAAAATTAAAATACGTGGGAACTTATAGAAATTGTAATGCGAAAAAAGAAATGCCTTCGAACTTAGTAAATAAAAATTTAAATATTCGGGTACTTAGAGAAATTGTAATGCGATAAAAGAAATGCCTTCGGACTTAGTAAATAAAAATTTAAATACTCGGGTACTTAGAGAAATTGTAATGTGAAAAAAGAAATGCCTTCGGACTTAGTAAATAAAAATTTAAATACTCGGGTACTTAGAGAAATTGTTATGCAAAAAAAGAAATGCCAAGAGAAATTGAATTGCGAAAATATAAATGCCTTTGGACTTAGTAAATAAAAAATAAATACTCGGGTACTTAGAGAAATTGTAATGCGAAAAAAGGAATGCCTTCGAACTTAGTAAATAAAAATTAAAATACGTGGGAACTTATAGAAATTGTAATGCGAAAATAGAAATGCCTTCGGACTTAGTAAATAAAAATTTAAATACGTGGGAACTTATAGAAATTGTAATGCGAAAAAAGAAATGCCTTCGGACTTTGTAAATAAAAATTAAAATACGTGGGAACTTATAGAAATTGTAATGCGAAAAAAGAAATGCCTTCGGACTTAGTAAATAAAAATTAAAATACGTGTGAACTTAAAGAAATTGTAATGCGAAAAAAGAAATGCCTTCGGACTTAGTAAATAAAAATTTAAATATTCGGGTACTTAGAGAAATTGATTGTAATGCGAAAAAAGGAATGCCTTCGAACTTAGTAAATAAAAATACGTGGGAACTTAGAGAAATTGTAATGTGAAAAGAAATGCCTTCGAACTTAGTAAATAAAAATTTAAATACGTGGGAACTTAAAGAAATTGTAATGCGAAAAAAGAAATGCCTTCGGACTTAGTAAATAAAAATTTAAATACCTGGGAACTTATAGAAATTGTAATGCGAAAAAAGAAATGCTTTCGAACTTAGTAAATAAAAATTAAAATACGTGGGAACTTATGGAAATTGTAATGCGAAAAAAGAAATGCCATCGGACTTAGTAAATAAAAATTTAAATACGTGGGAACTTAAAGAAATTGTAATGCGAAAAAAGAAATGCCTTCGGACTTAGTCAATAATTATTTATATACGCGAGAACGTATAGAAATTTTAATTCGAAAAAAAAAATGCCTTCGGATTTAGTAAATAAAAATTAAAATACGTGGGAACTTATAGAAATTGTAATGCGAAAATAGAAATGCCTTCGGACTTAGTAAATAAAAATTTAAATACGTGGGAACTTATAGAAATTGTAATGCGAAAAAAGAAATGCCTTCGGACTTAGTAAATAAAAGTTAAAATACGTGGGAACTTATAGAAATTGTAATGCGAAAATACAAATGCCTTCGGACTTAGTGAATAAAAATTTAAAAACCCTGGGAACTTATAGAAAAAATTTAATGCGAAAAAAGAAATGCCTTCGGACTTAGTAAATAAAAATTAAAATACTCGGGTACTTAGAGAAATTGTAATGCGAAAAAAGAAATGCCTTCGAACTTAGTAAATAAAAATTTAAATACTAGTGAACTTATAGACATTACAATGCGAAAAAAGAAATTCCTTCGGACATAGTAAATAAAAATTTAAATTCGTGGGAAATTATAGAAATTGTAATGCGAAAAAAGAAATGCCTTCGGACTTAGTAAATAAAAATTTAAATATTAGGGTACTTAGAGAAATTGTAATGCGAAAAAAGAAATGCCTTCGGACTTAGTAAATAATTATTTAAATACGCGAGAACTTATAGAAATTTTAATTCGAAAAAAGAAATGCCTTCGGATTTAGTAAATAAAAATTAAAATACGTGGGAACTTATAGAAATTGTAATGCGAAAAAAGAAATGCCTTCGAACTTAGTAAATAAAAATTAAAATACGTGGGTACTTATAGAAATTGTAATGCGAAAAAAGAAATGCCTTCGAACTTAGTAAATAAAAATAAAAATACGTGGGTACTTATAGAAATTGTAATGCGAAAAAAGAAATGCCTTCGAACTTAGTAAATAAAAATTAAAATACGTGGGAACTTATAGAAATTGTAATGCGAAAAAAGAAATGCCTTCGGACTTAGTAAATAAAAATTTAAATACGTGGGAACTTATAGAAATTGTAATGCGAAAAAAGAAATGCCTTCGAACTTAGTAAATAAAAATTAAAATACGTGGGAACTTATAGAAATTGTAATGCGAAAAAAGAAATGCCTTCGAACTTAGTAAATAAAAATTAAAATACGTGGGTACTTATAGAAATTGTAATGCGAAAAAAGAAATGCCTTCGAACTTAGTAAATAAAAATTAAAATACGTGGGTACTTATAGAAATTGTAATGCGAAAAAAGAAATGCCTTCGAACTTAGTAAATAAAGATTTAAATATTCGGGTACTTAGAGAAATTGTATGCGAAAAAAGAAATGCCTTCGAACTTAGTAAATAAAAATTTAAATACGTGGGAACTTATAGAAATTGTAATGCGAAAAAAGAAATGCCTTCGAACTTAGTAAATAAAAATTAAAATGCGTGGGAACTTATAGAAATTGTAATGCGAAAAAAGAAATGCCTTCGAACTTAGTAAATAAAAATTAAAATACGTGGGTACTTATAGAAATTGTAATGCGAAAAAAGAAATGCCTTCGAACTTAGTAAATAAAAATTTAAATACGTGGGAACTTATAGAAATTGTAATGCGAAAAAAGAAATTCCTTCGAACTTAGTAAATAAAGATTTAAATATTCGGGTACTTAGAGAAATTGTATGCGAAAAAAGAAATGCCTTCGAACTTAGTAAATAAAAATTTAAATACGTGGGAACTTATAGAAATTGTAATGCGATTAAAGAAATGCCTTCGAACTTAGTATATAAAAATTTAAATACTCGGGTACTTAGAGAAATTGTAATGCGAAAAAAGAAATGCCTTCGAACTTAGTAAATAAAAATTTAAATATTCGGGTACTTAGAGAAATTGTAATGCGAAAAAAGAAATGCCTTCGGACACAGTAAATAAAGAACTTAAATACTCGGGTACTTAGAGAAATTGTAATGCGAAAAAAGAAATGCCTTCGGACCCAGTAAATAAAGAACTTAAATACTCGGGTACTTAGAGAAATTGTAATGCGAAAAAAGAAATGCCTTCGGACTTAGTAAATAAAAATTTAAATACGTGGGAACTTATAGAAATTGTAATGCGAAAAAAGAAATGCCTTTGGACTTAGTAAATGAAAATTAAAATACGTGGGAACTTATAGAAATTGTAATGCGAAAAAAGAAATGCCTTCGGACTTAGTAAATAATTATTTAAATACGCGAGAACTTATAGAAATTGTAATGCGAAAAAAGAAATGCCTTCGGACTTAGTAAATAAAAATTAAAATACGTGGGAACTTATAGAAATTGTAATGCGATTAAAGAAATGCCTTCGAACTTAGTATATAAAAATTTAAATACTCGGGTACTTAGAGAAATTGTAATGCGAAAAAAGAAATGCCTTCGAACTTAGTAAATAAAAATTTAAATATTCGGGTACTTAGAGAAATTGTAATGCGATAAAAGAAATGCCTTCGGACTTAGTAAATAAAAATTTAAATACTCGGGTACTTAGAGAAATTGTAATGCGAAAAAAGAAATGCCTTCGAACTTAGTAAATAAAAATTAAAATACGTGGGAACTTATAGAAATTGTAATGCGAAAAAAGAAATGCCTTCGAACTTAGTAAATAAAAATTAAAATACGTGTGTACTTATAGAAATTGTAATGCGAAAAAAGAAATGCCTTCGAACTTAGTAAATAAAAATTAAAATACGTGGGTACTTATAGAAATTGTAATGCGAAAAAAGAAATGCCTTCGAACTTAGTAAATAAAAATTAAAATACGTGGGAAGTTATAGATATTGTAATGCGAAAAAAGAAATGCCTTCGAACTTAGTAAATAAAAATTAAAATACGTGGGAACTTATAAAAATTGTAATGCGAAAATAGAAATGCCTTCGGACTTAGTAAATAATTATTTAAATACGCGAGAACTTATAGAAATTTTAATTCGAAAAAAGAAATGCCTTCGGACTTAGTAAATAAAAATTTAAATACGTGGGAACTTATAGAAATTGTAATGCGAAAAAAGAAATGCCTTCGGACTTAGTAAATAAAAATTTAAATACGTGGGAACTTATAGAAATTGTAATGCGAAAATAGAAATGCCTTCGGACTTAGTAAATAATTATTTAAATACGCGAGAACTTATAGAAATTTTAATTCGAAAAAAGAAATGCCTTCGGATTTAGTAAATAAAAATTTAAATACGTGGGAACTTATAGAAATTGTAATGCGAAAATAAAAATGCCTTCGGACTTAGTAAATAATTATTTAAATACGTGGGAACTTATAGAAATTGTAATGCGAAAAAAGAAATGCCTTCGGACTTAGTAAATAAAAATTAAAATACGTGGGTACTTATAGAAATTGTAATGCGAAAAAAGAAATGCCTTCGGACTTAGTAAATAAAAATTTAAATACGTGGGAACTTATAGAAATTGTAATGCGAAAATAGAAATGCCTTCGGACTTAGTAAATAATTATTTAAATACGCGGGAACTTATAGAAATTTTAATTCGAAAAAAGAAATGCCTTCGGATTTAGTAAATAAAAATTTAAATACGTGGGAACTTATAGAAATTGTAATGCGAAAAAAGAAATGCCTTCGAACTTAGTAAATAAAAATTTAAATACGTGGGAACTTATAGAAATTGTAATGCGAAAATAGAAATGCCTTCGGACACAGTAAATAAAGAACTTAAATACTCGGGTACTTAGAGAAATTGTAATGCGAAAAAAGAAATGCCTTCGGACTTAGTAAATAAAAATTTAAATACCTGGGAACTTATAGAAATTGTGATGCGAAAAAAGAAATGCCTTCGGACTTAGTCAATAATTATTTATATACGCGAGAACTTATAGAAATTTTAATTCGAAAAAAAAAATGCCTTCGGACTTAGTAAATAAAAATTTAAATACCTGGGAACTTATAGAAATTGTAATGCGAAAAAAGAAATGCCTTCGAACTTAGTATATAAAAATTTAAATATTCGGGTAATTAGAGAAATTGTAATGCGAAAAAAGAAATGCCTTCGGACTTAGTAAATAAAAGTTAAAATACGTTGGCACTTATAGAAATTGTAATGCGAAAATAGAAATGCCTTCGGACTTAGTAAATAAAAATTTAAATACGTGGGAACTTAAAGAAATTGTAATGCGATAAAAGAAATGCCTTCGGACTTAGTAAATAAAAATTTAAATACCTAGGAACTTATAGAAATTGTAATGCGAAAAAAGAAATGCCTTCGAACTTAGTAAATAAAAATTTAAATATTCGGGTACTTAGAGAAATTGTAATGGAAAAAAAAAATGCCTTCGAACTTAGTAAATAAAAATTAAAATACGTGGGAACTTATAGAAATTGTAATGCGAAAAAAAAAAAAATTCCTTCGGACTTAGTAAATAAAAATTTAAATACTCGGGTACTTATAGAAATTGTAATGCGAAAATAGAAATGCCTTCGGACTTAGTAAATAAAAATTTAAATACATGGGAACTTATAGAAATTGTAATGCGAAAATAGAAATGCCTTCGGACTTAGTAAATAATTATTTCAATACTCGGGTACTTAGAGAAATTGTAATGCGAAAAAAGAAATGCCTTCGGACTTAGTAAATAAAAATTTAAATACGTGGGAACTTATAGAAATTGTAATGCGAAAAAAGAAATGTCTTCGGACTTAGTAAATAAAAATTTAAATACTCGGGTACTTAGAGAAATTGTAATGCGAAAAAAGAAATGCCTTCGGACTTAGTAAATAAAAATTAAAATACGTGGGAACTTATAGAAATTGTAATGCGAAAATAGAAATGCCTTCGGACTTGGTAAATAATTATTTAAATACGCGAGAACTTATAGAAATTTTAATTCGAAAAAAGAAATGCCTTCGGATTTAGTAAATAAAAATTTAAATACGTGGGAACTTATAGAAATTGTAATGCGAAAATAGAAATGCCTTCGGACTTAGTAAATAATTATTTAAATACGCGAGAACTTATAGAAATTTTAATTCGAAAAAAGAAATGCCTTCGGACTTAGTAAATAAAAATTTAAATATGTGGGAACTTATAGAAATTGTAATGCGAATAAAGAAATGCCTTCGGACTTAGTAAATAAAAACTTTAAATACGTGGGAACTTATAGAAATTGTAATGCGAAAATAGAAATGCCTTCGGACTTAGTAAATAAAAATTTAAATACGTGGGAACTTATAGAAATTGTAATGCGAAAATAGAAATGCCTTCGGACTTAGTAAATAATTATTTAAATACGCGAGAACTTATAGAAATTTTAATTCGAAAAAAGAAATGCCTTCGGATTTAGTAAATAAAAATTTAAATACGTGGGAACTTATAGAAATTGTAATGCGAAAATAGAAATGCCTTCGGACTTAGTAAATAATTATTTAAATACGCGAGAACTTATAGAAATTTTAATTCGAAAAAAGAAATGCCTTCGGACTTAGTAAATAAAAATTTAAATACGTGGGAACTTATAGAAATTGTAATGCGAAAAAAGAAATGCCTTCGGACTTAGTAAATAAAAATTTAAATACCTGGGAACTTATAGAAATTGTAATGCGAAAATAGAAATGCCTTCGGACTTAGTAAATAAAAATTAAAATACGTGGGAACTTATAGAAATTGTAATGCGAAAAAAGAAATGCTTTCGGATTTAGTAAATAAAAATTTAAATACTTGGGAACTTATAGAAATTGTAATGCGAAAATAGAAATGCCTTCGGACTTAGTAAATAAAAATTAAAATACGTGGGAACTTATAGAAATTGTAATGCGAAAAAAGAAATGCCTTCGGACTTAGTAAATAAAAATTTAAATACGTGGGAACTTATAGAAATTGTAATGCGAAAATAGAAATGCCTTCGGACTTAGTAAATAAAAATTAAAATACGTGGGAACTTATAGAAATTGTAATGCGAAAAAAGAAATGCCTTCGGACTTAGTATATAATTATTTAAATACGCGAGAACTTATAGAAATTTTAATTCGAAAAAAGAAATGCCTTCGGACTTAGTAAATAAAAATACGTGTGAACTTAAAGAAATTGTAATGCGAAAAAAGAAATGCCTTCGAACTTAGTAAATAAAAATTAAAATACGTGGGAACTTAAAGAAATTGTAATGCGAAAAAAGAAATGCCTTCGGACTTAGTAAATAATTATTTAAATACGCGAGAACTTATAGAAATTTTAATTCGAAAAAAGAAAAGCCTTCGGATTTAGTAAATAAAAATTTAAATACGTGGGAACTTATAGAAATTGTAATGCGAAAAAAGAAATGCCTTCGGACTTAGTAAATAAAAATTTAAATACCTGGGAACTTATAGAAATTGTAATGCGAAAAAAGAAATGCCTTCGGACTTCGTAAATAAAAATTAAAATACGTGGGAACTTATAGAAATTGTAATGCGAAAATAGAAATGCCTTCGGACTTAGTAAATAATTATTTAAATACGCGAGAACTAATAGAAATTGTAATGCGAAAAAAGAAATGCCTTCGGATTTAGTAAATAAAAATTTAAATACGTGGGAACTTATAGAAATTGTAATGCGAAAAAAGAAATGCCTTCGGACTTAGTAAATAAAAATTTAAATACGTGGGAACTTATAGAAATTGTAATGCGAAAATAGAAATGCCTTCGGACTTAGGAAATAAAAATTTAAATACCTGGGAACTTATAGAAATTGAAATGCGAAAAAAGAAATGCCTTCGGACTTAGTAAATACAAAATTTAAATACTCGGGTACTTAGAGAAATTGTAATGCGAAAAAAGAAATGCCAAGAGAAATTGAATTGCGAAAATATAAATGCCTTTGGACTTAGTAAATGAAAAATAAATACTCGGGTACTTAGAGAAATTGTAATGCGAAAAAAGGAATGCCTTCGAACTTAGTAAATAAAAATTAAAATACGTGGGAACTTAGAGAAATTGTAATGTGAAAAGAAATGCCTTCGGACTTAGTAAATAAAAATTTAAATACCTGGGAATTTATAGAAATTGTAATGCGAAAAAAGAAATGCCTTCGGACTTAGTAAATAAAAATTTAAATACGTGTGAACTTAAAGAAATTGTAATGCGATAAAAGAAATGCCTTCGGACTTATTTACTAACAAATCTAAAATCGCTGGAACTTAAATTGTAATGCGAAAAATGAAATGCCTATGGAAATTCGAAAAAAGAAATGCCTTCGGACTTAGTAAATAAAAATTTAAATACGTGGGTACTTATAGAAATTGTAATGCGAAAAAAGAAATGCCTTCGAACTTAGTAAATAAAAATTAAAATACGTGGGAACTTATAGAAATTGTAATGCGAAAAAAGAAATGCCTTCGAACTTAGTAAATAAAAATTAAAATACGTGGGTACTTATAGAAATTGTAATGCGAAAAAAGAAATGCCTTCGAACTTAGTAAATAAAAATTAAAATACGTGGGAACTTATAGAAATTGTAATGCGAAAAAAGAAATGCCTTCGAACTTAGTAAATAAAAATTAAAATACGTGGGTACTTATAGAAATTGTAATGCGAAAAAAGAAATGCCTTCGAACTTAGTAAATAAAAATTTAAATACGTGGGAACTTATAGAAATTGTAATGCGAAAAAAGAAATTCCTTCGAACTTAGTAAATAAAGATTTAAATATTCGGGTACTTAGAGAAATTGTATGCGAAAAAAGAAATGCCTTCGAACTTAGTAAATAAAAATTTAAATACGTGGGAACTTATAGAAATTGTAATGCGAAAATAGAAATGCCTTCGGACTTAGTAAATAAAAATTAAAATACCTGGGAACTTAAAGAAATTGTAATGCGAAAAAAGAAATGCCTTCGGATTTAGTAAATAAAAATTTAAATACGTGCGAACTTATAGAAATTGTAATGCGAAAAAAGAAATGCCTTCGGACTTAGTAAATAAAAATTAAAATACGTGGGAACTTATAGAAATTGTAATGCGATTAAAGAAATGCCTTCGAACTTAGTAAATAAAAATTTAAATATTCGGGTACTTAGAGAAATTGTTATGCAAAAAAAGAAATGCCAAGAGAAATTGAATTGCGAAAATATAAATGCCTTTGGACTTAGTAAATAAAAAATAAATACTCGGGTACTTAGAGAAATTGTAATGCGAAAAAAGGAATGCCTTCGAACTTAGTAAATAAAAATTAAAATACGTGGGAACTTATAGAAATTGTAATGCGAAAATAGAAATGCCTTCGGACTTAGTAAATAAAAATTTAAATACGTGGGAACTTATAGAAATTGTAATGCGAAAAAAGAAATGCCTTCGGACTTAGTAAATAAAAATTAAAATACGTGTGAACTTAAAGAAATTGTAATGCGAAAAAAGAAATGCCTTCGGACTTAGTAAATAAAAATTTAAATATTCGGGTACTTAGAGAAATTGTTATACGAAAAAAGAAATGCCAAGAGAAATTGAATTGCGAAAATATAAATGCCTTTGGACTTAGTAAATAAAAAATAAATACTCGGGTACTTAGAGAAATTGTAATGCGAAAAAAGGAATGCCTTCGAACTTAGTAAATAAAAATACGTGGGAACTTAGAGAAATTGTAATGTGAAAAGAAATGCCTTCGAACTTAGTAAATAAAAATTTAAATACGTGGGAACTTAAAGAAATTGTAATGCGAAAAAAGAAATGCCTTCGGACTTAGTAAATAAAAATTTAAATACCTGGGAACTTATAGAAATTGTAATGCGAAAAAAGAAATGCCTTCGGACTTAGTAAATAAAAATTTAAATACGTGGGAACTTAAAGAAATTGTAATGCGAAAAAAGAAATGCCTTCGGACTTAGTCAATAATTATTTATATACGCGAGAACGTATAGAAATTTTAATTCGAAAAAAAAAATGCCTTCGGATTTAGTAAATAAAAATTAAAATACGTGGGAACTTATAGAAATTGTAATGCGAAAATAGAAATGCCTTCGGACTTAGTAAATAAAAATTTAAATACGTGGGAACTTATAGAAATTGTAATGCGAAAAAAGAAATGCCTTCGGACTTAGTAAATAAAAATTAAAATACGTGGGAACTTATAGAAATTGTAATGCGAAAATAGAAATGCCTTCGGACACAGTAAATAAAGAACTTAAATACTCGGGAACTTAGAGAAATTGTAATGTGAAAAGAAATGCCTTCGGACTTAGTAAATAATAATTTAAATACGTGGGAACTTATAGAAATTGTAATGCGAAAAAAGAAATGCCTTCGGACTTAGTAAATAAAAGTTAAAATACGTGGGAACTTATAGAAATTGTAATGCGAAAATACAAATGCCTTCGGACTTAGTAAATAAAAATTTAAAAACCCTGGGAACTTATAGAAAAAAATTTAATGCGAAAAAAGAAATGCCTTCGGACTTAGTAAATAAAAATTAAAATACTCGGGTACTTGGAGAAATTGTAATGCGAAAAAAGAAATGCCTTCGAACTTAGTAAATAAAAATTTAAATACTAGGGAACTTAGAGACATTACAATGCGAAAAAAGAAATTCCTTCGGACATAGTAAATAAAAATTTAAATTCGTGGGAACTTATAGAAATTGTAATGCGAAAAAAGAAATGCCTTCGGACTTAGTAAATAAAAATTTAAATATTAGGGTACTTAGAGAAATTGTAATGCGAAAAAAGAAATGCCTTCGGACTTAGTAAATAATTATTTAAATACGCGAGAACTTATAGAAATTTTAATTCGAAAAAAGAAATGCCTTCGGATTTAGTAAATAAAAATTAAAATACGTGGGAACTTATAGAAATTGTAATGCGAAAAAAGAAATGCCTTCGAACTTAGTAAATAAAAATTAAAATACGTGGGTACTTATAGAAATTGTAATGCGAAAAAAGAAATGCCTTCGAACTTAGTAAATAAAAATTAAAATACGTGGGTACTTATAGAAATTGTAATGCGAAAAAAGAAATGCCTTCGAACTTAGTAAATAAAAATTAAAATACGTGGGAACTTATAGAAATTGTAATGCGAAAAAAGAAATGCCTTCGGACTTAGTAAATAAAAATTTAAATACGTGGGAACTTATAGAAATTGTAATGCGAAAAAAGAAATGCCTTCGAACTTAGTAAATAAAAATTAAAATACGTGGGAACTTATAGAAATTGTAATGCGAAAAAAGAAATGCCTTCGAACTTAGTAAATAAAAATTAAAATACGTGGGTACTTATAGAAATTGTAATGCGAAAAAAGAAATGCCTTCGGATTTAGTAAATAAAAATAAAAATACGTGGGAACTTATAGAAATTGTAATGCGAAAAAAGAAATGCCTTCGAACTTAGTAAATAAAAATACGTGGGAACTTATAGAAATTGTAATGCGAAAAAAGAAATGCCTTCGAACTTAGTAAATAAAAATTTAAATACGTGGGAACTTATAGAAATTGTAATGCGAAAAAAGAAATTCCTTCGAACTTAGTAAATAAAGATTTAAATATTCGGGTACTTAGAGAAATTGTAATGCGAAAAAAGAAATGCCTTCGAACTTAGTAAATAAAAATTTAAATACGTGGGAACTTATAGAAATTGTAATGCGAAAATAGAAATGCCTTCGGACTTAGTAAATAAAAATTTAAATATTCGGGTACTTAGAGAAATTGTAATGCGAAAAAAGAAATGCCTTCGGACACAGTAAATAAAGAACTTAAATACTCGGGTACTTAGAGAAATTGTAATGCGAAAAAAGAAATGCCTTCGGACTTAGTAAATAAAAATTTAAATACGTGGGAACTTATAGAAATTGTAATGCGAAAAAAGAAATGCCTTCGGACTTAGTAAATAAAAATTAAAATACGTGGGAACTTATAGAAATTGTAATGCGAAAATAGAAATGCCTTCGGACTTAGTAAATAATTATTTAAATACGCGAGAACTTATAGAAATTTTAATTCGAAAAAAGAAATGCCTTCGGATTTAGTAAATAAAAATTAAAATACGTGGGAACTTATAGAAATTGTAATGCGAAAAAAGAAATGCCTTCGGACTTAGTAAATAATTATTTAAATACGCGAGAACTTATAGAAATTTTAATTCGAAAAAAGAAATGCCTTCGGATTTAGTAAATAAAAATTTAAATACGTGCGAACTTATAGAAATTGTAATGCGAAAAAAGAAATGCCTTCGGACTTAGTAAATAAAAATTAAAATACGTGCGAACTTATAGAAATTGTAATGCGAAAAAAGAAATGCCTTCGGACTTAGTAAATAAAAATTAAAATACGTGGGAACTTATAGAAATTGTAATGCGAAAAAAGAAATGCCTTCGAACTTAGTAAATAAAAATTTAAATATTCGGGTACTTAGAGAAATTGTAATGCGATAAAAGAAATGCCTTCGGACTTAGTAAATAATTATTTAAATACGCGAGAACTTATAGAAATTTTAATTCGAAAAAAGAAATGCCTTCGGATTTAGTAAATAAAAATTAAAATACGTGGGAACTTATAGAAATTGTAATGCGAAAAAAGAAATGCCTTCGGACTTAGTAAATAAAAATTAAAATACGTGTGAACTTAAAGAAATTGTAATGCGAAAAAAGAAATGCCTTCGGACTTAGTAAATAAAAATTAAAATATTCGGGTACTTAGAGAAATTGTAATGCGAAAAAAGAAATGCCTTCGGACACAGTAAATAAAGAACTTAAATACGTGGGAACTTATAGAAATTGTAATGCGAAAAAAGAAATGCCTTCGGACTTAGTAAATAAAAATTAAAATACGTGGGAACTTATAGAAATTGTAATGCGAAAATAGAAATGCCTTCGGACTTAGTAAATAATTATTTAAATACGCGAGAACTTATAGAAATTTTAATTCGAAAAAAGAAATGCCTTCGGATTTCGTAAATAAAAATTTAAATACGTGCGAACTTATAGAAATTGTAATGCGAAAAAAGAAATGCCTTCGGACTTAGTAAATAAAAATTAAAATACCTGGGAACTTAAAGAAATTGTAATGCGAAAAAAGAAATGCCTTCGGATTTAGTAAATAAAAATTTAAATACGTGCGAACTTATAGAAATTGTAATGCGAAAAAAGAAATGCCTTCGGACTTAGTAAATAAAAATTAAAATACGTGGGAACTTATAGAAATTGTAATGCGATTAAAGAAATGCCTTCGAACTTAGTAAATAAAAATTTAAATATTCGGGTACTTAGAGAAATTGTTATGCAAAAAAAGAAATGCCAAGAGAAATTGAATTGCGAAAATATAAATGCCTTTGGACTTAGTAAATAAAAAATAAATACTCGGGTACTTAGAGAAATTGTAATGCGAAAAAAGGAATGCCTTCGAACTTAGTAAATAAAAATTAAAATACGTGGGAACTTATAGAAATTGTAATGCGAAAATAGAAATGCCTTCGGACTTAGTAAATAAAAATTTAAATACGTGGGAACTTATAGAAATTGTAATGCGAAAAAAGAAATGCCTTCGGACTTAGTAAATAAAAATTAAAATACGTGTGAACTTAAAGAAATTGTAATGCGAAAAAAGAAATGCCTTCGGACTTAGTAAATAAAAATTTAAATATTCGGGTACTTAGAGAAATTGTTATACGAAAAAAGAAATGCCAAGAGAAATTGAATTGCGAAAATATAAATGCCTTTGGACTTAGTAAATAAAAAATAAATACTCGGGTACTTAGAGAAATTGTAATGCGAAAAAAGGAATGCCTTCGAACTTAGTAAATAAAAATACGTGGGAACTTAGAGAAATTGTAATGTGAAAAGAAATGCCTTCGAACTTAGTAAATAAAAATTTAAATACGTGGGAACTTAAAGAAATTGTAATGCGAAAAAAGAAATGCCTTCGGACTTAGTAAATAAAAATTTAAATACCTGGGAACTTATAGAAATTGTAATGCGAAAAAAGAAATGCCTTCGGACTTAGTAAATAAAAATTTAAATACGTGGGAACTTAAAGAAATTGTAATGCGAAAAAAGAAATGCCTTCGGACTTAGTCAATAATTATTTATATACGCGAGAACGTATAGAAATTTTAATTCGAAAAAAAAAATGCCTTCGGATTTAGTAAATAAAAATTAAAATACGTGGGAACTTATAGAAATTGTAATGCGAAAATAGAAATGCCTTCGGACTTAGTAAATAAAAATTTAAATACGTGGGAACTTATAGAAATTGTAATGCGAAAAAAGAAATGCCTTCGGACTTAGTAAATAAAAATTAAAATACGTGGGAACTTATAGAAATTGTAATGCGAAAATAGAAATGCCTTCGGACACAGTAAATAAAGAACTTAAATACTCGGGAACTTAGAGAAATTGTAATGTGAAAAGAAATGCCTTCGGACTTAGTAAATAATAATTTAAATACGTGGGAACTTATAGAAATTGTAATGCGAAAAAAGAAATGCCTTCGGACTTAGTAAATAAAAGTTAAAATACGTGGGAACTTATAGAAATTGTAATGCGAAAATACAAATGCCTTCGGACTTAGTAAATAAAAATTTAAAAACCCTGGGAACTTATAGAAAAAAATTTAATGCGAAAAAAGAAATGCCTTCGGACTTAGTAAATAAAAATTAAAATACTCGGGTACTTAGAGAAATTGTAATGCGAAAAAAGAAATGCCTTCGAACTTAGTAAATAAAAATTTAAATACTAGGGAACTTAGAGACATTACAATGCGAAAAAAGAAATTCCTTCGGACATAGTAAATAAAAATTTAAATTCGTGGGAACTTATAGAAATTGTAATGCGAAAAAAGAAATGCCTTCGGACTTAGTAAATAAAAATTTAAATATTAGGGTACTTAGAGAAATTGTAATGCGAAAAAAGAAATGCCTTCGGACTTAGTAAATAATTATTTAAATACGCGAGAACTTATAGAAATTTTAATTCGAAAAAAGAAATGCCTTCGGATTTAGTAAATAAAAATTAAAATACGTGCGAACTTATAGAAATTGTAATGCGAAAAAAGAAATGCCTTCGGACTTAGTAAATAAAAATTTAAATACGTGAAAACTTATAGAAATTGTAATGCGAAAAAAGAAATGCCTTCGGACTTAGTAAATAAAAATTAAAATACGTGGGAACTTATAGAAATTGTAATGCGAAAAAAGAAATGCCTTCGGACTTAGTAAATAAAAATTAAAATACGTGTGAACTTAAAGAAATTGTAATGCGAAAAAAGAAATGCCTTCGGACTTAGTAAATAAAAATTTAAATATTCGGGTACTTAGAGAAATTGTTATACGAAAAAAGAAATGCCAAGAGAAATTGAATTGCGAAAATATAAATGCCTTTGGACTTAGTAAATAAAAAATAAATACTCGGGTACTTAGAGAAATTGATTGTAATGCGAAAAAAGGAATGCCTTCGAACTTAGTAAATAAAAATACGTGGGAACTTAGAGAAATTGTAATGTGAAAAGAAATGCCTTCGAACTTAGTAAATAAAAATTTAAATACGTGGGAACTTAAAGAAATTGTAATGCGAAAAAAGAAATGCCTTCGGACTTAGTACATAAAAATTTAAATACCTGGGAACTTATAGAAATTGTAATGCGAAAAAAGAAATGCTTTCGAACTTAGTAAATAAAAATTAAAATACGTGGGAACTTATGGAAATTGTAATGCGAAAAAAGAAATGCCATCGGACTTAGTAAATAAAAATTTAAATACGTGGGAACTTAAAGAAATTGTAATGCGAAAAAAGAAATGCCTTCGGACTTAGTCAATAATTATTTGTATACGCGAGAACGTATAGAAATTTTAATTCGAAAAAAAAAATGCCTTCGGATTTAGTAAATAAAAATTAAAATACGTGGGAACTTATAGAAATTGTAATGCGAAAAAAGAAATGCCTTCGGACTTAGTAAATAAAAATTAAAATACGTGGGAACTTATAGAAATTGTAATGCGAAAATAGAAATGCCTTCGGACACAGTAAATAAAGAACTTAAATACTCGGGAACTTAGAGAAATTGTAATGTGAAAAGAAATGCCTTCGGACTTAGTAAATAATAATTTAAATACGTGGGAACTTATAGAAATTGTAATGCGAAAAAAGAAATGCCTTCGGACTTAGTAAATAAAAGTTAAAATACGTGGGAACTTATAGAAATTGTAATGCGAAAATACAAATGCCTTCGGACTTAGTAAATAAAAATTTAAAAACCCTGGGAACTTATAGAAAAAAATTTAATGCGAAAAAAGAAATGCCTTCGGACTTAGTAAATAAAAATTAAAATACTCGGGTACTTAGAGAAATTGTAATGCGAAAAAAGAAATGCCTTCGAACTTAGTAAATAAAAATTTAAATACTAGGGAACTTAGAGACATTACAATGCGAAAAAAGAAATTCCTTCGGACATAGTAAATAAAAATTTAAATTCGTGGGAACTTATAGAAATTGTAATGCGAAAAAAGAAATGCCTTCGGACTTAGTAAATAAAAATTTAAATATTAGGGTACTTAGAGAAATTGTAATGCGAAAAAAGAAATGCCTTCGGACTTAGTAAATAATTATTTAAATACGCGAGAACTTATAGAAATTTTAATTCGAAAAAAGAAATGCCTTCGGATTTAGTAAATAAAAATTAAAATACGTGGGAACTTATAGAAATTGTAATGCGAAAAAAGAAATGCCTTCGAACTTAGTAAATAAAAATTAAAATACGTGGGTACTTATAGAAATTGTAATGCGAAAAAAGAAATGCCTTCGAACTTAGTAAATAAAAATTAAAATACGTGGGAACTTATAGAAATTGTAATGCGAAAAAAGAAATGCCTTCGGACTTAGTAAATAATTATTTAAATACGCGAGAACTTATAGAAATTTTAATTCGAAAAAAGAAATGCCTTCGGATTTAGTAAATAAAAATTTAAATACGTGCGAACTTATAGAAATTGTAATGCGAAAAAAGAAATGCCTTCGGACTTAGTAAATAAAAATTAAAATACGTGGGAACTTATAGAAATTGTAATGCGAAAAAAGAAATGCCTTCGAACTTAGTAAATAAAAATTTAAATATTCGGGTACTTAGAGAAATTGTAATGCGATAAAAGAAATGCCTTCGGACTTAGTAAATAAAAATTTAAATACTCGGGTACTTAGAGAAATTGTAATGTGAAAAGAAATGCCTTCGGACTTAGTAAATAATTATTTAAGTACGCGAGAACTTATAGAAATTGTAATGCGAAAAAAGAAATGCCTTCGGACTTAGTAAATAAAGAACTTAAATACTCGGGTACTTAGAGAAATTGTAATGCGAAAAAAGAAATGCCTTCGGACTTAGTAAATAAAAATTTAAATACGTGGGAACTTATAGAAATTGTAATGCGAAAAAAGAAATGCCTTCGGACTTAGTAAATAAAAATTAAAATACGTGGGAACTTATAGAAATTGTAATGCGAAAATAGAAATGCCTTCGGACTTAGTAAATAATTATTTAAATACGCGAGAACTTATAGAAATTTTAATTCGAAAAAAGAAATGCCTTCGGATTTAGTAAATAAAAATTAAAATACGTGGGAACTTATAGAAATTGTAATGCGAAAAAAGAAATGCCTTCGGACTTAGTAAATAATTATTTAAATACGCGAGAACTTATAGAAATTTTAATTCGAAAAAAGAAATGCCTTCGGATTTAGTAAATAAAAATTTAAATACGTGCGAACTTATAGAAATTGTAATGCGAAAAAAGAAATGCCTTCGGACTTAGTAAATAAAAATTAAAATACGTGGGAACTTATAGAAATTGTAATGCGAAAAAAGAAATGCCTTCGGATTTAGTAAATAAAAATTTAAATACGTGCGAACTTATAGAAATTGTAATGCGAAAAAAGAAATGCCTTCGAACTTAGTAAATAAAAATTTAAATATTCGGGTACTTAGAGAAATTGTAATGCGATAAAAGAAATGCCTTCGGACTTAGTAAATAAAAATTTAAATACTCGGGTACTTAGAGAAATTGTAATGTGAAAAAAGAAATGCCTTCGGACTTAGTAAATAAAAATTTAAATATTCGGGTACTTAGAGAAATTGTTATGCAAAAAAAGAAATGCCAAGAGAAATTGAATTGCGAAAATATAAATGCCTTTGGACTTAGTAAATAAAAAATAAATACTCGGGTACTTAGAGAAATTGTAATGCGAAAAAAGGAATGCCTTCGAACTTAGTAAATAAAAATTAAAATACGTGGGAACTTATAGAAATTGTAATGCGAAAATAGAAATGCCTTCGGACTTAGTAAATAAAAATTTAAATACGTGGGAACTTATAGAAATTGTAATGCGAAAAAAGAAATGCCTTCGGACTTTGTAAATAAAAATTAAAATACGTGGGAACTTATAGAAATTGTAATGCGAAAAAAGAAATGCCTTCGGACTTAGTAAATAAAAATTAAAATACGTGTGAACTTAAAGAAATTGTAATGCGAAAAAAGAAATGCCTTCGGACTTAGTAAATAAAAATTTAAATATTCGGGTACTTAGAGAAATTGTTATACGAAAAAAGAAATGCCAAGAGAAATTGAATTGCGAAAATATAAATGCCTTTGGACTTAGTAAATAAAAAATAAATACTCGGGTACTTAGAGAAATTGATTGTAATGCGAAAAAAGGAATGCCTTCGAACTTAGTAAATAAAAATACGTGGGAACTTAGAGAAATTGTAATGTGAAAAGAAATGCCTTCGAACTTAGTAAATAAAAATTTAAATACGTGGGAACTTAAAGAAATTGTAATGCGAAAAAAGAAATGCCTTCGGACTTAGTAAATAAAAATTTAAATACCTGGGAACTTATAGAAATTGTAATGCGAAAAAAGAAATGCTTTCGAACTTAGTAAATAAAAATTAAAATACGTGGGAACTTATGGAAATTGTAATGCGAAAAAAGAAATGCCATCGGACTTAGTAAATAAAAATTTAAATACGTGGGAACTTAAAGAAATTGTAATGCGAAAAAAGAAATGCCTTCGGACTTAGTCAATAATTATTTATATACGCGAGAACGTATAGAAATTTTAATTCGAAAAAAAAAATGCCTTCGGATTTAGTAAATAAAAATTAAAATACGTGGGAACTTATAGAAATTGTAATGCGAAAATAGAAATGCCTTCGGACTTAGTAAATAAAAATTTAAATACGTGGGAACTTATAGAAATTGTAATGCGAAAAAAGAAATGCCTTCGGACTTAGTAAATAAAAATTAAAATACGTGGGAACTTATAGAAATTGTAATGCGAAAATAGAAATGCCTTCGGACACAGTAAATAAAGAACTTAAATACTCGGGAACTTAGAGAAATTGTAATGTGAAAAGAAATGCCTTCGGACTTAGTAAATAAAAATTTAAATACGTGGGAACTTATAGAAATTGTAATGCGAAAATAGAAATGCCTTCGGACACAGTAAATAAAGAACTTAAATACTCGGGAACTTAGAGAAATTGTAATGTGAAAAGAAATGCCTTCGGACTTAGTAAATAATAATTTAAATACGTGGGAACTTATAGAAATTGTAATGCGAAAAAAGAAATGCCTTCGGACTTAGTAAATAAAAGTTAAAATACGTGGGAACGTATAGAAATTGTAATGCGAAAATACAAATGCCTTCGGACTTAGTAAATAAAAATTTAAAAACCCTGGGAACTTATAGAAAAAAATTTAATGCGAAAAAAGAAATGCCTTCGGACTTAGTAAATAAAAATTAAAATACTCGGGTACTTAGAGAAATTGTAATGCGAAAAAAGAAATGCCTTCGAACTTAGTAAATAAAAATTTAAATACTAGGGAACTTAGAGACATTACAATGCGAAAAAAGAAATTCCTTCGGACATAGTAAATAAAAATTTAAATTCGTGGGAACTTATAGAAATTGTAATGCGAAAAAAGAAATGCCTTCGGACTTAGTAAATAAAAATTTAAATATTAGGGTACTTAGAGAAATTGTAATGCGAAAAAAGAAATGCCTTCGGACTTAGTAAATAATTATTTAAATACGCGAGAACTTATAGAAATTTTAATTCGAAAAAAGAAATGCCTTCGGATTTAGTAAATAAAAATTAAAATACGTGGGAACTTATAGAAATTGTAATGCGAAAAAAGAAATGCCTTCGAACTTAGTAAATAAAAATTAAAATACGTGGGTACTTATAGAAATTGTAATGCGAAAAAAGAAATGCCTTCGAACTTAGTAAATAAAAATTAAAATACGTGGGTACTTATAGAAATTGTAATGCGAAAAAAGAAATGCCTTCGAACTTAGTAAATAAAAATTAAAATACGTGGGAACTTATAGAAATTGTAATGCGAAAAAAGAAATGCCTTCGGACTTAGTAAATAAAAATTTAAATACGTGGGAACTTATAGAAATTGTAATGCGAAAAAAGAAATGCCTTCGAACTTAGTAAATAAAAATTAAAATACGTGGGAACTTATAGAAATTGTAATGCGAAAAAAGAAATGCCTTCGAACTTAGTAAATAAAAATTAAAATACGTGGGTACTTATAGAAATTGTAATGCGAAAAAAGAAATGCCTTCGGATTTAGTAAATAAAAATAAAAATACGTGGGAACTTATAGAAATTGTAATGCGAAAAAAGAAATGCCTTCGAACTTAGTAAATAAAAATTTAAATACGTGGGAACTTATAGAAATTGTAATGCGAAAATAGAAATGCCTTCGGACTTAGTAAATAATTATTTAAATACGCGAGAACTTATAGAAATTTTAATTCGAAAAAAGAAATGCCTTCGGATTTAGTAAATAAAAATTAAAATACGTGGGAACTTATAGAAATTGTAATGCGAAAAAAGAAATGCCTTCGGACTTAGTAAATAATTATTTAAATACGCGAGAACTTATAGAAATTTTAATTCGAAAAAAGAAATGCCTTCGGATTTAGTAAATAAAAATTTAAATACGTGCGAACTTATAGAAATTGTAATGCGAAAAAAGAAATGCCTTCGGACTTAGTAAATAAAAATTAAAATACGTGGGAACTTATAGAAATTGTAATGCGAAAAAAGAAATGCCTTCGGATTTAGTAAATAAAAATTTAAATACGTGCGAACTTATAGAAATTGTAATGCGAAAAAAGAAATGCCTTCGGACTTAGTAAATAAAAATTAAAATACGTGGGAACTTATAGAAATTGTAATGCGAAAAAAGAAATGCCTTCGAACTTAGTAAATAAAAATTTAAATATTCGGGTACTTAGAGAAATTGTAATGCGATAAAAGAAATGCCTTCGGACTTAGTAAATAAAAATTTAAATACTCGGGTACTTAGAGAAATTGTAATGTGAAAAAAGAAATGCCTTCGGACTTAGTAAATAAAAATTTAAATACTCGGGTACTTAGAGAAATTGTTATGCAAAAAAAGAAATGCCAAGAGAAATTGAATTGCGAAAATATAAATGCCTTTGGACTTAGTAAATAAAAAATAAATACTCGGGTACTTAGAGAAATTGTAATGCGAAAAAAGGAATGCCTTCGAACTTAGTAAATAAAAATTAAAATACGTGGGAACTTATAGAAATTGTAATGCGAAAATAGAAATGCCTTCGGACTTAGTAAATAAAAATTTAAATACGTGGGAACTTATAGAAATTGTAATGCGAAAAAAGAAATGCCTTCGGACTTTGTAAATAAAAATTAAAATACGTGGGAACTTATAGAAATTGTAATGCGAAAAAAGAAATGCCTTCGGACTTAGTAAATAAAAATTAAAATACGTGTGAACTTAAAGAAATTGTAATGCGAAAAAAGAAATGCCTTCGGACTTAGTAAATAAAAATTTAAATATTCGGGTACTTAGAGAAATTGTTATACGAAAAAAGAAATGCCAAGGGAAATTGAATTGCGAAAATATAAATGCCTTTGGACTAAGTAAATAAAAAATAAATACTCGGGTACTTAGAGAAATTGATTGTAATGCGAAAAAAGGAATGCCTTCGAACTTAGTAAATAAAAATACGTGGGAACTTAGAGAAATTGTAATGTGAAAAGAAATGCCTTCGAACTTAGTAAATAAAAATTTAAATACGTGGGAACTTAAAGAAATTGTAATGCGAAAAAAGAAATGCCTTCGGACTTAGTAAATAAAAATTTAAATACCTGGGAACTTATAGAAATTGTAATGCGAAAAAAGAAATGCTTTCGAACTTAGTAAATAAAAATTAAAATACGTGGGAACTTATGGAAATTGTAATGCGAAAAAAGAAATGCCATCGGACTTAGTAAATAAAAATTTAAATACGTGGGAACTTAAAGAAATTGTAATGCGAAAAAAGAAATGCCTTCGGACTTAGTCAATAATTATTTATATACGCGAGAACGTATAGAAATTTTAATTCGAAAAAAAAAATGCCTTCGGATTTAGTAAATAAAAATTAAAATACGAGGGAACTTATAGAAATTGTAATGCGAAAATAGAAATGCCTTCGGACTTAGTAAATAAAAATTTAAATACGTGGGAACTTATAGAAATTGTAATGCGAAAAAAGAAATGCCTTCGGACTTAGTAAATAAAAGTTAAAATACGTGGGAACTTATAGAAATTGTAATGCGAAAATACAAATGCCTTCGGACTTAGTGAATAAAAATTTAAAAACCCTGGGAACTTATAGAAAAAATTTAATGCGAAAAAAGAAATGCCTTCGGACTTAGTAAATAAAAATTAAAATACTCGGGTACTTAGAGAAATTGTAATGCGAAAAAAGAAATGCCTTCGAACTTAGTAAATAAAAATTTAAATACTAGTGAACTTATAGACATTACAATGCGAAAAAAGAAATTCCTTCGGACATAGTAAATAAAAATTTAAATTCGTGGGAAATTATAGAAATTGTAATGCGAAAAAAGAAATGCCTTCGGACTTAGTAAATAAAAATTTAAATATTAGGGTACTTAGAGAAATTGTAATGCGAAAAAAGAAATGCCTTCGGACTTAGTAAATAATTATTTAAATACGCGAGAACTTATAGAAATTTTAATTCGAAAAAAGAAATGCCTTCGGATTTAGTAAATAAAAATTAAAATACGTGGGAACTTATAGAAATTGTAATGCGAAAAAAGAAATGCCTTCGAACTTAGTAAATAAAAATTAAAATACGTGGGTACTTATAGAAATTGTAATGCGAAAAAAGAAATGCCTTCGAACTTAGTAAATAAAAATAAAAATACGTGGGTACTTATAGAAATTGTAATGCGAAAAAAGAAATGCCTTCGAACTTAGTAAATAAAAATTAAAATACGTGGGAACTTATAGAAATTGTAATGCGAAAAAAGAAATGCCTTCGGACTTAGTAAATAAAAATTTAAATACGTGGGAACTTATAGAAATTGTAATGCGAAAAAAGAAATGCCTTCGAACTTAGTAAATAAAAATTAAAATACGTGGGAACTTATAGAAATTGTAATGCGAAAAAAGAAATGCCTTCGAACTTAGTAAATAAAAATTAAAATACGTGGGTACTTATAGAAATTGTAATGCGAAAAAAGAAATGCCTTCGAACTTAGTAAATAAAAATTAAAATACGTGGGTACTTATAGAAATTGTAATGCGAAAAAAGAAATGCCTTCGAACTTAGTAAATAAAGATTTAAATATTCGGGTACTTAGAGAAATTGTATGCGAAAAAAGAAATGCCTTCGAACTTAGTAAATAAAAATTAAAATGCGTGGGAACTTATAGAAATTGTAATGCGAAAAAAGAAATGCCTTCGAACTTAGTAAATAAAAATTAAAATACGTGGGTACTTATAGAAATTGTAATGCGAAAAAAGAAATGCCTTCGAACTTAGTAAATAAAAATTTAAATACGTGGGAACTTATAGAAATTGTAATGCGAAAAAAGAAATTCCTTCGAACTTAGTAAATAAAGATTTAAATATTCGGGTACTTAGAGAAATTGTATGCGAAAAAAGAAATGCCTTCGAACTTAGTAAATAAAAATTTAAATACGTGGGAACTTATAGAAATTGTAATGCGAAAATAGAAATGCCTTCGGACTTAGTAAATAAAAATTTAAATATTCGGGTACTTAGAGAAATTGTAATGCGAAAAAAGAAATGCCTTCGGACACAGTAAATAAAGAACTTAAATACTCGGGTACTTAGAGAAATTGTAATGCGAAAAAAGAAATGCCTTCGGACCCAGTAAATAAAGAACTTAAATACTCGGGTACTTAGAGAAATTGTAATGCGAAAAAAGAAATGCCTTCGGACTTAGTAAATAAAAATTTAAATACGTGGGAACTTATAGAAATTGTAATGCGAAAAAAGAAATGCCTTTGGACTTAGTAAATAAAAATTAAAATACGTGGGAACTTATAGAAATTGTAATGCGAAAAAAGAAATGCCTTCGGACTTAGTAAATAATTATTTAAATACGCGAGAACTTATAGAAATTGTAATGCGAAAAAAGAAATGCCTTCGGACTTAGTAAATAAAAATTAAAATACGTGGGAACTTATAGAAATTGTAATGCGATTAAAGAAATGCCTTCGAACTTAGTATATAAAAATTTAAATACTCGGGTACTTAGAGAAATTGTAATGCGAAAAAAGAAATGCCTTCGAACTTAGTAAATAAAAATTAAAATACGTGGGAACTTATAGAAATTGTAATGCGAAAATAGAAATGCCTTCGGACTTGGTAAATAATTATTTAAATACGCGAGAACTTATAGAAATTTTAATTCGAAAAAAGAAATGCCTTCGGATTTAGTAAATAAAAATTTAAATACGTGGGAACTTATAGAAATTGTAATGCGAAAATAGAAATGCCTTCGGACTTAGTAAATAAAAATTTAAATACGTGGGAACTTATAGAAATTGTAATGCGAAAAAAGAAATGTCTTCGGACTTAGTAAATAAAAATTTAAATACTCGGGTACTTAGAGAAATTGTAATGCGAAAAAAGAAATGCCTTCGGACTTAGTAAATAAAAATTAAAATACGTGGGAACTTATAGAAATTGTAATGCGAAAATAGAAATGCCTTCGGACTTGGTAAATAATTATTTAAATACGCGAGAACTTATAGAAATTTTAATTCGAAAAAAGAAATGCCTTCGGATTTAGTAAATAAAAATTTAAATACGTGGGAACTTATAGAAATTGTAATGCGAAAATAGAAATGCCTTCGGACTTAGTAAATAATTATTTAAATACGCGAGAACTTATAGAAATTTTAATTCGAAAAAAGAAATGCCTTCGGACTTAGTAAATAAAAATTTAAATATGTGGGAACTTATAGAAATTGTAATGCGAATAAAGAAATGCCTTCGGACTTAGTAAATAAAAACTTTAAATACGTGGGAACTTATAGAAATTGTAATGCGAAAATAGAAATGCCTTCGGACTTAGTAAATAAAAATTTAAATACGTGGGAACTTATAGAAATTGTAATGCGAAAATAGAAATGCCTTCGGACTTAGTAAATAATTATTTAAATACGCGAGAACTTATAGAAATTTTAATTCGAAAAAAGAAATGCCTTCGGATTTAGTAAATAAAAATTTAAATACGTGGGAACTTATAGAAATTGTAATGCGAAAATAGAAATGCCTTCGGACTTAGTAAATAATTATTTAAATACGCGAGAACTTATAGAAATTTTAATTCGAAAAAAGAAATGCCTTCGGACTTAGTAAATAAAAATTTAAATACGTGGGAACTTATAGAAATTGTAATGCGAAAAAAGAAATGCCTTCGGACTTAGTAAATAAAAATTTAAATACCTGGGAACTTATAGAAATTGTAATGCGAAAATAGAAATGCCTTCGGACTTAGTAAATAAAAATTAAAATACGTGGGAACTTATAGAAATTGTAATGCGAAAAAAGAAATGCTTTCGGATTTAGTAAATAAAAATTTAAATACTTGGGAACTTATAGAAATTGTAATGCGAAAATAGAAATGCCTTCGGACTTAGTAAATAAAAATTAAAATACGTGGGAACTTATAGAAATTGTAATGCGAAAAAAGAAATGCCTTCGGACTTAGTAAATAAAAATTTAAATACGTGGGAACTTATAGAAATTGTAATGCGAAAATAGAAATGCCTTCGGACTTAGTAAATAAAAATTAAAATACGTGGGAACTTATAGAAATTGTAATGCGAAAAAAGAAATGCCTTCGGACTTAGTATATAATTATTTAAATACGCGAGAACTTATAGAAATTTTAATTCGAAAAAAGAAATGCCTTCGGACTTAGTAAATAAAAATACGTGTGAACTTAAAGAAATTGTAATGCGAAAAAAGAAATGCCTTCGAACTTAGTAAATAAAAATTAAAATACGTGGGAACTTAAAGAAATTGTAATGCGAAAAAAGAAATGCCTTCGGACTTAGTAAATAATTATTTAAATACGCGAGAACTTATAGAAATTTTAATTCGAAAAAAGAAAAGCCTTCGGATTTAGTAAATAAAAATTTAAATACGTGGGAACTTATAGAAATTGTAATGCGAAAAAAGAAATGCCTTCGGACTTAGTAAATAAAAATTTAAATACCTGGGAACTTATAGAAATTGTAATGCGAAAAAAGAAATGCCTTCGGACTTCGTAAATAAAAATTAAAATACGTGGGAACTTATAGAAATTGTAATGCGAAAATAGAAATGCCTTCGGACTTAGTAAATAAAAATTAAAATACGTGGGAACTTATAGAAATTGTAATGCGAAAATAGAAATGTCTTCGGACTTAGTAAATAAAAATTTAAATACGTGGGAACTTATAGAAATTGTAATGCGAAAATAGAAATGCCTTCGGACTTAGTAAATAAAAATTAAAATACGTGGGAACTTATAGAAATTGTAATGCGAAAAAAGAAATGCCTTCGGACTTAGTATATAATTATTTAAATACGCGAGAACTTATAGAAATTTTAATTCGAAAAAAGAAATGCCTTCGGACTTAGTAAATAAAAATACGTGTGAACTTAAAGAAATTGTAATGCGAAAAAAGAAATGCCTTCGGACTTAGTAAATAATTATTTAAATACGCGAGAACTAATAGAAATTGTAATGCGAAAAAAGAAATGCCTTCGGATTTAGTAAATAAAAATTTAAATACGTGGGAACTTATAGAAATTGTAATGCGAAAAAAGAAATGCCTTCGGACTTAGTAAATAAAAATTTAAATACGTGGGAACTTATAGAAATTGTAATGCGAAAATAGAAATGCCTTCGGACTTAGGAAATAAAAATTTAAATACCTGGGAACTTATAGAAATTGAAATGCGAAAAAAGAAATGCCTTCGGACTTAGTAAATACAAAATTTAAATACTCGGGTACTTAGAGAAATTGTAATGCGAAAAAAGAAATGCCAAGAGAAATTGAATTGCGAAAATATAAATGCCTTTGGACTTAGTAAATGAAAAATAAATACTCGGGTACTTAGAGAAATTGTAATGCGAAAAAAGGAATGCCTTCGAACTTAGTAAATAAAAATTAAAATACGTGGGAACTTAGAGAAATTGTAATGTGAAAAGAAATGCCTTTGGACTTAGTAAATAAAAATTTAAATACCTGGGAATTTATAGAAATTGTAATGCGAAAAAAGAAATGCCTTCGGACTTAGTAAATAAAAATTTAAATACGTGTGAACTTAAAGAAATTGTAATGCGATAAAAGAAATGCCTTCGGACTTATTTACTAACAAATCTAAAATCGCTGGAACTTAAATTGTAATGCGAAAAATGAAATGCCTATGGAAATTCGAAAAAAGAAATGCCTTCGGACTTAGTAAATAAAAATTTAAATACGTGGGTACTTATAGAAATTGTAATGCGAAAAAAGAAATGCCTTCGAACTTAGTAAATAAAAATTAAAATACGTGGGAACTTATAGAAATTGTAATGCGAAAAAAGAAATGCCTTCGAACTTAGTAAATAAAAATTAAAATACGTGGGTACTTATAGAAATTGTAATGCGAAAAAAGAAATGCCTTCGAACTTAGTAAATAAAAATTAAAATACGTGGGAACTTATAGAAATTGTAATGCGAAAAAAGAAATGCCTTCGAACTTAGTAAATAAAAATTTAAATACGTGGGAACTTATAGAAATTGTAATGCGAAAAAAGAAATTCCTTCGGACTTAGTAAATAAAGATTTAAATATTCGGGTACTTAGAGAAATTGTATGCGAAAAAAGAAATGCCTTCGAACTTAGTAAATAAAAATTTAAATACGTGGGAACTTATAGAAATTGTAATGCGAAAAAAGAAATGCCTTCGAACTTAGTAAATAAAAATTAAAATACGTGGGAACTTATAGAAATTGTAATGCGAAAAAAGAAATGCCTTCGAACTTAGTAAATAAAAATTAAAATACGTGGGTACTTATAGAAATTGTAATGCGAAAAAAGAAATGCCTTCGAACTTAGTAAATAAAAATTAAAATACGTGGGTACTTATAGAAATTGTAATGCGAAAAAAGAAATGCCTTCGAACTTAGTAAATAAAAATTTAAATACGTGGGAACTTATAGAAATTGTAATGCGAAAAAAGAAATTCCTTCGGACTTAGTAAATAAAGATTTAAATATTCGGGTACTTAGAGAAATTGTATGCGAAAAAAGAAATGCCTTCGAACTTAGTAAATAAAAATTTAAATACGTGGGAACTTATAGAAATTGTAATGCGAAAATAGAAATGCCTTCGGACTTAGTAAATAAAAATTTAAATACGTGGGTACTTATAGAAATTGTAATGCGAAAAAAGAAATGCCTTCGAACTTAGTAAATAAAAATTAAAATACGTGGGAACTTATAGAAATTGTAATGCGAAAAAAGAAATGCCTTCGAACTTAGTAAATAAAAATTAAAATACGTGGGTACTTATAGAAATTGTAATGCGAAAAAAGAAATGCCTTCGAACTTAGTAAATAAAAATTTAAATACGTGGGAACTTATAGAAATTGTAATGCGAAAAAAGAAATGCCTTCGAACTTAGTAAATAAAAATTTAAATACGTGGGAACTTATAGAAATTGTAATGCGAAAAAAGAAATTCCTTCGGACTTAGTAAATAAAGATTTAAATATTCGGGTACTTAGAGAAATTGTATGCGAAAAAAGAAATGCCTTCGAACTTAGTAAATAAAAATTTAAATACGTGGGTACTTATAGAAATTGTAATGCGAAAAAAGAAATGCCTTCGAACTTAGTAAATAAAAATTAAAATACGTGGGAACTTATAGAAATTGTAATGCGAAAAAAGAAATGCCTTCGAACTTAGTAAATAAAAATTAAAATACGTGGGTACTTATAGAAATTGTAATGCGAAAAAAGAAATGCCTTCGAACTTAGTAAATAAAAATTAAAATACGTGGGTACTTATAGAAATTGTAATGCGAAAAAAGAAATGCCTTCGAACTTAGTAAATAAAAATTTAAATACGTGGGAACTTATAGAAATTGTAATGCGAAAAAAGAAATTCCTTCGGACTTAGTAAATAAAGATTTAAATATTCGGGTACTTAGAGAAATTGTATGCGAAAAAAGAAATGCCTTCGAACTTAGTAAATAAAAATTTAAATACGTGGGAACTTATAGAAATTGTAATGCGAAAATAGAAATGCCTTCGGACTTAGTAAATAAAAATTTAAATATTCGGGTACTTAGAGAAATTGTAATGCGAAAAAAGAAATGCCTTCGGACACAGTAAATAAAGAACTTAAATACTCGGGTACTTAGAGAAATTGTAATGCGAAAAAAGAAATGCCTTCGGACACAGTAAATAAAGAACTTAAATACTCGGGTACTTAGAGAAATTGTAATGCGAAAAAAGAAATGCCTTCGGACTTAGTAAATAAAAATTTAAATACGTGGGAACTTATAGAAATTGTAATGCGAAAAAAGAAATGCCTTCGGACGTAGTAAATAAAAATTAAAATACGTGGGAACTTATAGAAATTGTAATGCGAAAAAAGAAATGCCTTCGGACTTAGTAAATAATTATTTAAATACGCGAGAACTTATAGAAATTTTAATTCGAAAAAAGAAATGCCTTCGGATTTAGTAAATAAAAATTTAAATACGTGCGAACTTATAGAAATTGTAATGCGAAAAAAGAAATGCCTTCGGACTTAGTAAATAAAAATTAAAATACGTGGGAACTTATAGAAATTGTAATGCGATTAAAGAAATGCCTTCGAACTTAGTATATAAAAATTTAAATACTCGGGTACTTAGAGAAATTGTAATGCGAAAAAAGAAATGCCTTCGAACTTAGTAAATAAAAATTTAAATATTCGGGTACTTAGAGAAATTGTAATGCGATAAAAGAAATGCCTTCGGACTTAGTAAATAAAAATTTAAATACTCGGGTACTTAGAGAAATTGTAATGCGAAAAAAGAAATGCCTTCGAACTTAGTAAATAAAAATTAAAATACGTGGGAACTTATAGAAATTGTAATGCGAAAAAAGAAATGCCTTCGAACTTAGTAAATAAAAATTAAAATACGTGTGTACTTATAGAAATTGTAATGCGAAAAAAGAAATGCCTTCGAACTTAGTAAATAAAAATTAAAATACGTGGGTACTTATAGAAATTGTAATGCGAAAAAAGAAATGCCTTCGAACTTAGTAAATAAAAATTAAAATACGTGGGAACTTATAGAAATTGTAATGCGAAAAAAGAAATGCCTTCGAACTTAGTAAATAAAAATTAAAATACGTGGGAACTTATAGAAATTGTAATACGAAAATAGAAATGCCTTCGGACTTAGTAAATAATTATTTAAATACGCGAGAACTTATAGAAATTTTAATTCGAAAAAAGAAATGCCTTCGGACTTAGTAAATAATTATTTAAATACGCGAGAACTTATAGAAATTTTAATTCGAAAAAAGAAATGCCTTCGGACTTAGTAAATAATTATTTAAATACGCGAGAACTTATAGAAATTTTAATTCGAAAAAAGAAATGCCTTCGGATTTAGTAAATAAAAATTTAAATACGTGCGAACTTATAGAAATTGTAATGCGAAAATAGAAATGCCTTCGGACTTAGTAAATAATTATTTAAATACGCGAGAACTTATAGAAATTTTAATTCGAAAAAAGAAATGCCTTTGGATTTAGTAAATAAAAATTTAAATACGTGGGAACTTATAGAAATTGTAATGCGAAAATAGAAATGCCTTCGGACTTAGTAAATAATTATTTAAATACGCGGGAACTTATAGAAATTTTAATTCGAAAAAAGAAATGCCTTCGGATTTAGTAAATAAAAATTTAAATACGTGGGAACTTATAGAAATTGTAATGCGAAAATAGAAATGCCTTCGGACACAGTAAATAAAGAACTTAAATACTCGGGTACTTAGAGAAATTGTAATGCGAAAAAAGAAATGCCTTCGGACTTAGTAAATAAAAATTTAAATACGTGGGAACTTATAGAAATTGTAATGCGAAAAAAGAAATGCCTTCGAACTTAGTATATAAAAATTTAAATATTCGGGTACTTAGAGAAATTGTAATGCGAAAAAAGAAATGCCTTCGAACTTAGTAAATAAAAATACGTGGGAACTTATGGAAATTGTAATGCGAAAAAAGAAATGTCTTCGAACTTAGTAAATAAAAATTTAAATACGTGGGAACTTATAGAAATTGTAATGCGAAAATAGAAATGCCTTCGGACACAGTAAATAAAGAACTTAAATACTCGGGTACTTAGAGAAATTGTAATGCGAAAAAAGAAATGCCTTCGGACTTAGTAAATAAAAATTTAAATACCTGGGAACTTATAGAAATTGTGATGCGAAAAAAGAAATGCCTTCGGACTTAGTCAATAATTATTTATATACGCGAGAACTTATAGAAATTTTAATTCGAAAAAAAAAATGCCTTCGGATTTAGTAAATTAAAATTAAAATACGTGGGAACTTATAGAAATTGTAATGCGAAAATAGAAATGCCTTCGGACTTAGTAAATAAAAATTAAAATACGTGGGAACTTATAGAAATTGTAATGCGAAAAAAGAAATGTCTTCGGACTTAGTAAATAAAAATTTAAATACTCGGGTACTTAGAGAAATTGTAATGCGAAAAAAGAAATGCCTTCGGACTTAGTAAATAAAAATTAAAATACGTGGGAACTTATAGAAATTGTAATGCGAAAATAGAAATGCCTTCGGACACAGTAAATAAAGAACTTAAATACTCGGGAACTTAGAGAAATTGTAATGTGAAAAGAAATGCCTTCGGACTTAGTAAATAATAATTTAAATACGTGGGAACTTATAGAAATTGTAATGCGAAAAAAGAAATGCCTTCGGACTTAGTAAATAAAAGTTAAAATACGTGGGAACTTATGGAAATTGTAATGCGAAAAAAGAAATGCCTTCGGACTTAGGAAATAAAAATTTAAATACCTGGGAACTTATAGAAATTGAAATGCGAAAAAAGAAATGCCTTCGGACTTAGTAAATACAAAATTTAAATACTCGGGTACTTAGAGAAATTGTAATGCGAAAAAAGAAATGCCAAGAGAAATTGAATTGCGAAAATATAAATGCCTTTGGACTTAGTAAATGAAAAATAAATACTCGGGTACTTAGAGAAATTGTAATGCGAAAAAAGGAATGCCTTCGAACTTAGTAAATAAAAATTAAAATACGTGGGAACTTAGAGAAATTGTAATGTGAAAAGAAATGCCTTCGGACTTAGTAAATAAAAATTTAAATACCTGGGAATTTATAGAAATTGTAATGCGAAAAAAGAAATGCCTTCGGACTTAGTAAATAAAAATTTAAATACGTGTGAACTTAAAGAAATTGTAATGCGATAAAAGAAATGCCTTCGGACTTATTTACTAACAAATCTAAAATCGCTGGAACTTAAATTGTAATGCGAAAAATGAAATGCCTATGGAAATTCGAAAAAAGAAATGCCTTCGAACTTAGTAAATAAAAATTAAAATACGTGGGAACTTATAGAAATTGTAATGCGAAAAAAGAAATGCCTTCGGACTTAGTAAATAAAAATTTAAATACGTGGGAACTTATAGAAATTGTAATGCGAAAAAAGAAATGCCTTCGAACTTAGTAAATAAAAATTAAAATACGTGGGTACTTATAGAAATTGTAATGCGAAAAAAGAAATGCCTTCGAACTTAGTAAATAAAAATTTAAATACGTGGGAACTTATAGAAATTGTAATGCGAAAAAAGAAATTCCTTCGAACTTAGTAAATAAAGATTTAAATATTCGGGTACTTAGAGAAATTGTATGCGAAAAAAGAAATGCCTTCGAACTTAGTAAATAAAAATTTAAATACGTGGGGACTTATAGAAATTGTAATGCGAAAATAGAAATGCCTTCGGACTTAGTAAATAAAAATTTAAATATTCGGGTACTTAGAGAAATTGTAATGCGAAAAAAGAAATGCCTTCGGACACAGTAAATAAAGAACTTAAATACTCGGGTACTTAGAGAAATTGTAATGCGAAAAAGAAATGCCTTCGGACTTAGTAAATAAAAATTTAAATACGTGGGAACTTATAGAAATTGTAATGCGAAAAAAGAAATGCCTTCGGACTTAGTAAATAAAAATTAAAATACGTGGGAACTTATAGAAATTGTAATGCGAAAAAAGAAATGCCTTCGGACTTAGTAAATAATTATTTAAATACGCGAGAACTTATAGAAATTTTAATTCGAAAAAAGAAATGCCTTCGGATTTAGTAAATAAAAATTTAAATACGTGCGAACTTATAGAAATTGTAATGCGAAAAAAGAAATGCCTTCGGACTTAGTAAATAAAAATTAAAATACGTGGGAACTTATAGAAATTGTAATGCGATTAAAGAAATGCCTTCGAACTTAGTATATAAAAATTTAAATACTCGGGTACTTAGAGAAATTGTAATGCGAAAAAAGAAATGCCTTCGAACTTAGTAAATAAAAATTTAAATATTCGGGTACTTAGAGAAATTGTAATGCGATAAAAGAAATGCCTTCGGACTTAGTAAATAAAAATTTAAATACTCGGGTACTTAGAGAAATTGTAATGCGAAAAAAGAAATGCCTTCGAACTTAGTAAATAAAAATTAAAATACGTGGGAACTTATAGAAATTGTAATGCGAAAAAAGAAATGCCTTCGAACTTAGTAAATAAAAATTAAAATACGTGTGTACTTATAGAAATTGTAATGCGAAAAAAGAAATGCCTTCGAACTTAGTAAATAAAAATTAAAATACGTGGGTACTTATAGAAATTGTAATGCGAAAAAAGAAATGCCTTCGAACTTAGTAAATAAAAATTAAAATACGTGGGAACTTATAGAAATTGTAATGCGAAAAAAGAAATGCCTTCGAACTTAGTAAATAAAAATTAAAATACGTGGGAACTTATAGAAATTGTAATACGAAAATAGAAATGCCTTCGGACTTAGTAAATAATTATTTAAATACGCGAGAACTTATAGAAATTTTAATTCGAAAAAAGAAATGCCTTCGGACTTAGTAAATAAAAATACGTGTGAACTTAAAGAAATTGTAATGGAAAAAAAAAATGCCTTCGAACTTAGTAAATAAAAATTAAAATACGTGGGAACTTATAGAAATTGTAATGCGAAAAAAAAAATGCCTTCGAACTTAGTAAATAAAAATTTAAATACTCGGGTACTTATAGAAATTGTAATGCGAAAATAGAAATGCCTTCGGACTTAGTAAATAAAAATTTAAATACATGGGAACTTATAGAAATTGTAATGCGAAAATAGAAATGCCTTCGGACTTAGTAAATAATTATTTCAATACTCGGGTACTTAGAGAAATTGTAATGCGAAAAAAGAAATGCCTTCGGACTTAGTAAATAAAAATTTAAATACCTGGGAACTTATAGAAATTGTAATGCGAAAAAAGAAATGCCTTCGAACTTAGTATATAAAAATTTAAATATTCGGGTACTTAGAGAAATTGTAATGCGAAAAAAGAAATGCCTTCGAACTTAGTAAATAAAAATACGTGGGAACTTATGGAAATTGTAATGCGAAAAAAGAAATGTCTTCGAACTTAGTAAATAAAAATTTAAATACGTGGGAACTTATAGAAATTGTAATGCGAAAATAGAAATGCCTTCGGACACAGTAAATAAAGAACTTAAATACTCGGGTACTTAGAGAAATTGTAATGCGAAAAAAGAAATGCCTTCGGACTTAGTAAATAAAAATTTAAATACCTGGGAACTTATAGAAATTGTGATGCGAAAAAAGAAATGCCTTCGGACTTAGTCAATAATTATTTATATACGCGAGAACTTATAGAAATTTTAATTCGAAAAAAAAAATGCCTTCGGATTTAGTAAATTAAAATTAAAATACGTGGGAACTTATAGAAATTGTAATGCGAAAATAGAAATGCCTTCGGACTTAGTAAATAAAAATTTAAATACGTGGGAACTTATAGAAATTGTAATGCGAAAAAAGAAATGTCTTCGGACTTAGTAAATAAAAATTTAAATACTCGGGTACTTAGAGAAATTGTAATGCGAAAAAAGAAATGCCTTCGGACTTAGTAAATAAAAATTAAAATACGTGGGAACTTATAGAAATTGTAATGCGAAAATAGAAATGCCTTCGGACACAGTAAATAAAGAACTTAAATACTCGGGAACTTAGAGAAATTGTAATGTGAAAAGAAATGCCTTCGGACTTAGTAAATAATAATTTAAATACGTGGGAACTTATAGAAATTGTAATGCGAAAAAAGAAATGCCTTCGGACTTAGTAAATAAAAGTTAAAATACGTGGGAACTTATAGAAATTGTAATGCGAAAATAGAAATGCCTTCGGACTTAGTAAATAAAAATTTAAAAACCCTGGGAACTTATAGAAATTGTAATGCGAAAAAAGAAATGCCTTCGAACTTAGTAAATAAAAATTAAAATACGTGGGAACTTATGGAAATTGTAATGCGAAAAAAGAAATGCCATCGGAGTTAGTAAATAAAAATTTAAATACGTGGGAACTTATAGAAATTGTAATGCGAAAATAGAAATGCCTTCGGACTTAGTAAATAAAAATTTAAATACGTGGGAACTTATAGAAATTGTAATGCGAAAAAAGAAATGCCTTCGAACTTAGTAAATAAAAATTTAAATATTCGGGTACTTAGAGAAATTGTAATGCGAAAAAAGAAATGCCTTCGAACTTAGTAAATAAAAATTTAAATACGTTGGAACTTATAGAAATTGTAATGCGAAAATAGAAATGCCTTCGGACTTAGTAAATAAAAATTTAAATATTCGGGTACTTAGAGAAATTGTAATGCGAAAAAAGAAATGCCTTCGGACACAGTAAATAAAGAACTTAAATACTCGGGTACTTAGAGAAATTGTAATGCGAAAAAAGAAATGCCTTCGGACTTAGTAAATAAAAATTTAAATACGTGGGAACTTATAGAAATTGTAATGCGAAAAAAGAAATGCCTTCGAACTTAGTAAATAAAAATTTAAATACCTGGGAACTTATAGAAATTGTAATGCGAAAAAAGAAATGCCTTCGAACTTAGTAAATAAAAATTTAAATACGTGGGAACTTAGAGAAATTGTAATGTGAAAAGAAATGCCTTCGAACTTAGTAAATAAAAATTTAAATACGTGGGAACTTAAAGAAATTGTAATGCGAAAAAAGAAATGCCTTCGGACTTAGTAAATAAAAATTTAAATACCTGGGAACTTATAGAAATTGTAATGCGAAAAAAGAAATGCCTTCGGACTTAGTAAATAAAAATTTAAATACGTGGGAACTTATAGAAATTGTAATGCGAAAATAGAAATGCCTTCGGACTTGGTAAATAATTATTTAAATACGCGAGAACTTATAGAAATTTTAATTCGAAAAAAGAAATGCCTTCGGATTTAGTAAATAAAAATTTAAATACGTGGGAACTTATAGAAATTGTAATGCGAAAATAGAAATGCCTTCGGACTTAGTAAATAATTATTTAAATACGCGAGAACTTATAGAAATTTTAATTCGAAAAAAGAAATGCCTTCGGACTTAGTAAATAAAAATTTAAATACGTGGGAACTTATAGAAATTGTAATGCGAAAAAAGAAATGCCTTCGGACTTAGTAAATAAAAACTTTAAATACGTGGGAACTTATAGAAATTGTAATGCGAAAATAGAAATGCCTTCGGACTTAGTAAATAAAAATTTAAATACGTGGGAACTTATAGAAATTGTAATGCGAAAATAGAAATGCCTTCGGACTTAGTAAATAATTATTTAAATACGCGAGAACTTATAGAAATTTTAATTCGAAAAAAGAAATGCCTTCGGACTTAGTAAATAAAAATTTAAATACGTGGGAACTTATAGAAATTGTAATGCGAAAAAAGAAATGCCTTCGGACTTAGTAAATAAAAATTTAAATACCTGGGAACTTATAGAAATTGTAATGCGAAAATAGAAATGCCTTCGGACTTAGTAAATAAAAATTAAAATACGTGGGAACTTATAGAAATTGTAATGCGAAAAAAGAAATGCTTTCGGATTTAGTAAATAAAAATTTAAATACTTGGGAACTTATAGAAATTGTAATGCGAAAATAGAAATGCCTTCGGACTTAGTAAATAAAAATTAAAATACGTGGGAACTTATAGAAATTGTAATGCGAAAAAAGAAATGCCTTCGGACTTAGTAAATAAAAATTTAAATACGTGGGAACTTATAGAAATTGTAATGCGAAAATAGAAATGCCTTCGGACTTAGTAAATAAAAATTAAAATACGTGGGAACTTATAGAAATTGTAATGCGAAAAAAGAAATGCTTTCGGATTTAGTAAATAAAAATTTAAATACTTGGGAACTTATAGAAATTGTAATGCGAAAATAGAAATGCCTTCGGACTTAGTAAATAAAAATTAAAATACGTGGGAACTTATAGAAATTGTAATGCGAAAAAAGAAATGCCTTCGAACTTAGTAAATAAAAATTAAAATACGTGGGAACTTAAAGAAATTGTAATGCGAAAAAAGAAATGCCTTCGGACTTAGTAAATAATTATTTAAATACGCGAGAACTTATAGAAATTTTAATTCGAAAAAAGAAAAGCCTTCGGATTTAGTAAATAAAAATTTAAATACGTGGGAACTTATAGAAATTGTAATGCGAAAAAAGAAATGCCTTCGGACTTAGTAAATAAAAATTTAAATACCTGGGAACTTATAGAAATTGTAATGCGAAAAAAGAAATGCCTTCGGACTTAGTAAATAAAAATTTAAATACGTGGGAACTTATAGAAATTGTAATGCGAAAATAGAAATGCCTTCGGACTTAGTAAATAAAAATTAAAATACGTGGGAACTTATAGAAATTGTAATGCGAAAAAAGAAATGCCTTCGGACTTAGTAAATAAAAATTAAAATACGTGGGAACTTATAGAAATTGTAATGCGAAAAAAGAAATGCCTTCGGACTTAGTAAATAAAAATTTAAATACGTGTGAACTTAAAGAAATTGTAATGCGATAAAAGAAATGCCTTCGGACTTAGTAAATAAAAATACGTGTGAACTTAAAGAAATTGAAATGCGAAAAAAGAAATGCCTTCGAACTTAGTAAATAAAAATTAAAATACGTGGGAACTTAAAGAAATTGTAATGCGAAAAAAGAAATGCCTTCGGACTTAGTAAATAAAAATTTAAATACGTGGGAACTTAAAGATATTGTAATGCGAAAAAAGAAATGCCTTCGGACTTAGTAAATAATTATTTAAATACGCGAGAACTTATAGAAATTTTAATTCGAAAAAAGAAATGCCTTCGGATTTAGTAAATAAAAATTTAAATACGTGGGAACTTATAGAAATTGTAATGCGAAAATAGAAATGCCTTCGGACTTAGTAAATAAAAATTAAAATACGTGGGAACTTATAGAAATTGTAATGCGAAAAAAGAAATGCCTTCGGACTTAGTATATAATTATTTAAATACGCGAGAACTTATAGAAATTTTAATTCGAAAAAAGAAATGCCTTCGGACTTAGTAAATAAAAATACGTGTGAACTTAAAGAAATTGTAATGCGAAAAAAGAAATGCCTTCGAACTTAGTAAATAAAAATTAAAATACGTGGGAACTTAAAGAAATTGTAATGCGAAAAAAGAAATGCCTTCGGACTTAGTAAATAATTATTTAAATACGCGAGAACTTATAGAAATTTTAATTCGAAAAAAGAAAAGCCTTCGGATTTAGTAAATAAAAATTTAAATACGTGGGAACTTATAGAAATTGTAATGCGAAAAAAGAAATGCCTTCGGACTTAGTAAATAAAAATTTAAATACCTGGGAACTTATAGAAATTGTAATGCGAAAAAAGAAATGCCTTCGGACTTAGTAAATAAAAATTTAAATACGTGGGAACTTATAGAAATTGTAATGCGAAAATAGAAATGCCTTCGGACTTAGTAAATAAAAATTAAAATACGTGGGAACTTATAGAAATTGTAATGCGAAAAAAGAAATGCCTTCGGACTTAGTAAATAAAAATTAAAATACGTGGGAAATTATAGAAATTGTAATGCGAAAAAAGAAATGCCTTCGGACTTAGTAAATAAAAATTTAAATACGTGTGAACTTAAAGAAATTGTAATGCGATAAAAGAAATGCCTTCGGACTTAGTAAATAAAAATACGTGTGAACTTAAAGAAATTGTAATGCGAAAAAAGAAATGCCTTCGAACTTAGTAAATAAAAATTAAAATACGTGTGAACTTAAAGAAATTGTAATGCGAAAAAAGAAATGCCTTCGAACTTAGTAAATAAAAATTTAAATACGTGGGAACTTAAAGATATTGTAATGCGAAAAAAGAAATGCCTTCGGACTTAGTAAATAAAAATTTAAATACGTGGGAACTTATAGAAATTGTAATGCGAAAATAGAAATGCCTTCGGACTTAGTAAATAAAAATTTAAATACCTGGGAACTTATAGAAATTGTAATGCGAAAAAAGAAATGCCTTCGGACTTAGTAAATAAAAATTTAAATACGTGGGAACTTATAGAAATTGTAATGCGAAAATAGAAATGCCTTCGGACTTAGTAAATAAAAATTAAAATACGTGGGAACTTATAGAAATTGTAATGCGAAAAAAGAAATGCCTTCGGACTTAGTATATAATTATTTAAATACGCGAGAACTTATAGAAATTTTAATTCGAAAAAAGAAATGCCTTCGGACTTAGTAAATAAAAATACGTGTGAACTTAAAGAAATTGTAATGCGAAAAAAGAAATGCCTTCGAACTTAGTAAATAAAAATTAAAATACGTGGGAACTTATAGAAATTGTAATGCGAAAATAGAAATGCCTTCGGACTTAGTAAATAAAAATTAAAATACGTGGGAACTTATAGAAATTGTAATGCGAAAATAGAAATGCCTTCGGACTTAGTAAATAAAAATTTAAATACGTGGGAACTTATAGAAATTGTAATGCGAAAATAGAAATGCCTTCGGACTTAGTAAATAAAAATTAAAATACGTGGGAACTTATAGAAATTGTAATGCGAAAAAAGAAATGCCTTCGGACTTAGTATATAATTATTTAAATACGCGAGAACTTATAGAAATTTTAATTCGAAAAAAGAAATGCCTTCGGACTTAGTAAATAAAAATACGTGTGAACTTAAAGAAATTGTAATGCGAAAAAAGAAATGCCTTCGGACTTAGTAAATAATTATTTAAATACGCGAGAACTTATAGAAATTTTAATTCGAAAAAAGAAATGCCTTCGGATTTAGTAAATAAAAATTTAAATACGTGGGAACTTATAGAAATTGTAATGCGAAAAAAGAAATGCCTTCGGACTTAGTAAATACAAATTTAAATACGTGGGAACTTATAGAAATTGTAATGCGAAAATAGAAATGCCTTCGGACTTAGGAAATAAAAATTTAAATACCTGGGAACTTATAGAAATTGAAATGCGAAAAAAGAAATGCCTTCGGACTTAGTAAATACAAAATTTAAATACTCGGGTACTTAGAGAAATTGTAATGCGAAAAAAGAAATGCCAAGAGAAATTGAATTGCGAAAATATAAATGCCTTTGGACTTAGTAAATGAAAAATAAATACTCGGGTACTTAGAGAAATTGTAATGCGAAAAAAGGAATGCCTTCGAACTTAGTAAATAAAAATTAAAATACGTGGGAACTTAGAGAAATTGTAATGTGAAAAGAAATGCCTTCGGACTTAGTAAATAAAAATTTAAATACCTGGGAATTTATAGAAATTGTAATGCGATAAAAGAAATGCCTTCGGACTTAGTAAATAAAAATTTAAATACGTGTGAACTTAAAGAAATTGTAATGCGATAAAAGAAATGCCTTCGGACTTATTTACTAACAAATCTAAAATCGCTGGAACTTAAATTGTAATGCGAAAAATGAAATGCCTATGGAAATTCGAAAAAAGAAATGCCTTCGGACTTAGTAAATAAAAATTTAAATACGTGGGAACTTATAGAAATTGTAATGCGATAAAAGAAATGCCTTCGGACTTAGTAAATAGGAAATCTAAAATCGCTGAACTTAAATTGTAATGCGAATAAGGAAATGCCTTAGGACTTAGGCAATAAAAATTTAAATACTTGAGTACTAAGAGAAATTGTAATGCGAAAATATAAATACCTTCGTGCTTAGTGAATAAAAATTTAAATACTCGGGTACTTAGAGAAATTGTAATGCCTTCGGATTAATTTAAGTACGCGGGTTCTTAGAGAAATTGTAATGCGAAAAAAGAAATGCCTTCTGACTTAGAAAATACAAAATTTAAATACGCGGGTACTTAGGGAAATTATAATTTAATTCAATTTTGGTAGAATATCGCCATTGACTGATGGTCTTTGCAGCTAACCTCCCGACCTTGACTTCACTACAAAAACAAAACGAAAACATGTAAAATTATTGGAGAGCAAGTGAAAACGCTGGATATAAAATACTTTAATGAAGGTGTTTGATTTGATTTTAAGTTGCCCTTCGACGGCAAGAGTTTTGAATAGAAGTGACTGACTGCGCATCGGTTTAGTATCCCCTTTGCAAATGACGTGTAAACCTTCAGACCGGTTGAGGTAAAATTAATGGTGTGGCATACTACGAAGCTGCTACTTATCATTATATATCATGCTTGATTCGGTGGAACCACATTGCGATAATTTATAAGTGAGTTCACAATGTTTAATTCCACAAAAAGTTTTATTTCTTCCACTTTTTGTGGAATTTTACAAAGAGAACTCATTTCTTGATAGATTATCATCACTTCCTATATATGTAGGAAGAAAGAAATATAGGTGAAAAGTCCCATTACGCCATAACTTCATTTTACCTCCACCCCTTTTTTTTCATTTTCAAGCACCTGCGTCATTCTCCAAAGCCTTTCATCATCAGCCTCTAGTCCATGGATTGCTTTTCCTATAGATAAAAAAAAGTGAAAACTAATTCCCGTTCAGATGGAGTGCATAATTTAGTCACATTCAATACCTTTTCGATCGGTCGTTTAAGGAAGGATTGGTTAAAAGATATACAGGGTTTTCCGAAGTGGAGATAGCATCACTCTTTTTGATAGGTTAAGCAGGGAGTGAATTTGATGCCCGAGAGGAGATTGGAATTGCGTAGGAAAAGAAATATTTTCCTCTTTCCATCCAACCCAATACAACGCACGCCGTGGAAATGTTTCCTTTCTTCCAGATGTCGTCAGTCATCCGCTGATTGATGAAAGTGGTTCTCCCGCGTTCCATTTTTTCCCAGATTCCACAGTTCTGGAACCTTATTGTCGCCGAAGGAAACTCTCGCCATCGCACGAAACTGTTACATTGTTGCTCTGCGAATGAATGTTCGATTTCGTCTTTTGGTTTGGTTTCCCATTCTTATATTCCTGTTTAGCCTAGCAGAAATAGACTAACAAACTAAAAGGGTATGTTAAGATAAGCAAGCATAAGAGTAGGCTCTTGCTCTTGAAACGCAATGGAAGTTAATTGGAGAGCAAATTTGCTTTCCGTTTCCATTTGCCGTAGAAAGGTAATGGAAAGTAAAGATTTTCTTCTGTTTTAAGAATCCAGAACCGATTTTATTTATCAATTATATCGCAAAAACGCCGTTTAAATCCGGATTCAAGCTGTTTTAACGAAACCGTTCGTGAGTTAAGTTAATGCTACCGACATAAAGCAAAAAAAAATCCAGATCAAAACTAAAAACAAACAATCCTACTCTTAATTGAAACCTCAACTTGAATACAGCCGTGGTATTTTTAATCCAAAGAAGAATTCATTCATTCATTAAAAACACCATGAAGTGAGCTTTGCCATTTAATTCGCAAAACAACCTTGAAATAAGGATTTACACGCAACTGTTATGGCCATACGTGATTAGAGAAATCTCCTGAGTGGTTTCATACACTAGCACTCGGGAGCCGTATCATATATAATTATATCTTGTTAAAAACGTTAACTCTGTTTTAACGGTGCCAACGAAGTGTAAATCTTATCATCAATAACTAAATTTGAACACTAATGAAATATTGCGTGCGACTTTGCAATCCGAAATATAAACGATTGTAACGTCCATACATGTGATAAATATGTATTTAATAACGTTCCAGTTAATTGATAATGTATTACTGAAGAAATTAAAACTAAATACTTTGTTCTATAAGAAATATTAGGACCTGAAAGAGGGATTTGATAAATTCTGACTCTGGAGCGGAATTTATCCAGTTACCTACATGCAATATAATGAATTTGACCCTATCATAAACAAATATTTCTCATATTTCCAACGATAGCAAAACATCAGCCTCTTACCACTTTACTTTTCGAGATATTTTCCAAAAAATACCGACCTAATGGAAATTAGGGATTTCTTACGTAAAATTTACGTAAGAAATTTACGCAAATTACGACATAGTGTTTCCATGAGGGATTTCTAACGTATAGATCTCGTCAGAAATGTAACAGTGTGTGGTAATACTCAACTATTGGAACAATAAATCAATTACCGCAGTAATTTTGACAGATTCACAAAAAAACTTTTCGGTTGTTAAGGCGTTTCCACCGTACGCCGTGAGAAAAATGAGTCAAGTTAATGGTGTTAATGAGTGAAGTTAGGTGTACGTATTTAGTCAATTACTGATTATTGCAATTTTTCTTCATGCTTCGTACAGCTGTTGAAAAAAAAAATTCGAATGTGATCTCTATTATCACTAACTCGCTATAACCACCTGAACGTGTTGATGCCTGATGTTATTTTTTCCTTTTTACTTCTCCGTTCGTAGGTGAAGAGGGCTTGCGGGCAGGCTAGGTGGACAACGAACGCTGCTTCGGATGAAGAAGACCTCCTCGGTCACGTGGAGGGCGGCAAGAAGCGACAAGGGGTCAAGAAGGTCAACAGGAACGGCAAGGGTGGGGGGGAGTGGTGGGAGGAGGGCAAGGGAGGACATCAGCAAGGTGTGACAGAGGGTGTGGTGGGCAGGGTGGCCAACGAGGACACGGTCGTGGAGGAACGACTGGATACGGTGCTGCGGAGGTTCCTGTCTGGGCTGCTGAGGTCGCGTGGGTTCTACGGTACCCTAGCGGAGACCCTGTGTTCGGATGAGGGTTTCGCGGAGACGGGAGAGACGGCGGCCTGCTGGAACGGTCAAAGAGTCGGAGAGTAAGTGACATGACTAGGGTGACCAGACGTCCTACATTTTCCGGACAATTATTATCCTAATTTATTTGCAATATGTATCGAGTAACAGTGAATTACTTGAAAATATTTCATCATCAAAAAAGTTTATACAATCTTGTTTATTCGGAAATGTGTAAATGTTTTGCACAGAAAAGTTTTTTATGCCCAATTGGTTATGCACATACAAAATAAGCCGAAAATGCATTTTATAAAATGATACTTTCGATGTGATCGGAGTACAGTTTACTATATTTTTTGAGTTCTTTAGAAGTAAAATTTCAAAGTGCAAAGTCCTACATTTCAAGTATTGGTGTGCTCATTTTCATTATTGGTCAGCTGGTCACCCTAGTGACCTCAGCACAAAAAAGGAAGTTAATTGTCTTGGAGCGGTATTCGTGAGTCACTTGAGTGCACATTTTGATAATTTTTATCAAAAATTTTACATTGCTATCAATTTTCATAATCACTGCATATAATTCAGATTACATTGCTAGAAATAAATAATTTTACATCGCATACAGCATTTTAGTCATGCGCAATTTCAGTTGCCTGGGACAGTCTTCATTTACTTACTGTCTTTCCTTAGAAAATACATAAATCGCATTAAACATATTTAAATGGAATTTTCAATTGCCACCCTTCCTCTGGGTAATACATAATACCAATCTAACCTATAATTTTATACACCATTTGAGAATTATGTGAAAGAAAAAATAATTTTGTTTCTTTCATTTGTACGTTGTAATGCAAAATTAAAAATGGACTATACTTCCTTTTTTCCCACCAAAAACATTTATGATTCTGTCAATATCATCATTAGTTGATGTTCTGTATATAATTCCTTAAAGGTAAATCTCTCATTTTGGGAATAAGTTAATTTTTAATCTGTTTAAAATTGGGAAATTCAAATTTGAAAATAAAAAAGTACTGCTTGGGTGGATTGCTCAGTAATTCCTCCCCATTCTTTTCTCCCACCATTTTTATGATGCAGATATGTCTGAGAATTTGTCCAATTCATAGATCTGTCAAATATATCACTCCACTGCATAGATTGTAATGAATTTCATCATGGTGAATGGACATATGTCACCTTGTATCATCAAATATTTTATTAATATTTCCTCCTAAATTTCCAGTAAAATATTGTTAAGCTAGGAGGAGGAATTGAGGAAAATATTTTCACTAATAATAATGTGTGTCGCATTTTTTTCTCCATTAAAGGAAATACTGTTTATGGTAGTTTAATAAATATCATCTATCTACAGGTACACAAAAACTGTTGTTGCCTCAAGCTTAAGTGCACAAAAGTATAACCCTGAAGTTTCATGGACTGCTCTACATCGGGCTCAAGATCCAGAAATCGCTCGGCTCAGTGATCGTCTGCGTCATGTCAGACAGGTAATTATGAGTAACTGCATGTTTCCATTGGAATTCATGAAGGATTTAGGGCAACATGCCCCCCAAAACCTGGGTATGGGTAAGAATCTTCAAGCTATCTAAATCACTTGTTCTTTTCTCACACGGCTGTCACCTGCCCTAATTTGTTGCTCTGTGATGACACTGGAGCTTTTAGAGATTCATGAGATCATATGTATCAATGTACATTGATGTATCATTGTTACATATCCTTTTGTTCTTGGAAATGTATACACAGGTCACAGAGTACATGTGGAGATGCCAAAAGTAACAAAGGCTGAAATTATTTTTTGTACAAACCCTCTTGTTCTTAGCAGCAAATTTTATCGTGGCAAGTTGATGGTGAACTGATGATGATGATGGTGATATTGGTGAAGTAAGAGAGAAAGTGGCTTTTTAATGATAAATGATCAGTTGATTACTTAGAAGAGATACCAAATGTGAGCATCATGTCCCATGTTGATATTTTTGTTTCATCCTAAAATTCATCAAATCTTAAGCCAAGTGCAGTGTGTCTGAGTAGGTGCTTTCATATGAACTGATGACATAGTTCTGCAATGCTTCCTTCAAATTTCCCTCACTAAAGCAAGACGTGAACAAGAAAATAATGTCACCATTACTAATTGTAAGATTTGTAGATTTTATAGTATTGTCTTTAAATCTTTGTATCTGGATGGACAATTTACCTTTTGTACCACTTCCAAACATACAATTAATTTATCATTCGAGTAGTCTACCACTTAGGTAGATACTAATAGAAGTGAGCAAATATCCTCTTGATATTTACTTGTGCAGGGCCCTATCTTCTAACACAATTACATTCTTCAACTATTCCTATTAATACTATATCCAATTAAAAAAGGTTTCATGGGTGGCTATCCATGGGTGAGTTTCACTTTTAATAATACATAAACTTGTACTCCTTAAGGTGTTACTGAGCCAGCTGTCATCCAGCCCCGAGTCATCATCATTGGTTCTGGAGGGGCATGGAGGATCAGGAGGACAGGCTGAGGAGGAAGAGGATGGCTCTGGTAGTGGACACCGTCCAGTGACTCAGTGGAGTGACGATGAAGAAGATGTTGTTAATGGATGGGACCTGGAAGGATCAGGATCCGGCCAACCTCCCCCACAAAAGCCACGTCATGAAATCTCACCAGGTGCAGGTGTGTGCCAGTCTTCCAGTAATATCTATCCATTGAGCTAATTCAAAAATTGCAGTTATCACTCCTATGAGTCCTACTTTGATTCACATACATGTATTTGAACTGTTCATATACTCCTACTTTCTTCTATTCATCTGAATATGAGTTTCATCATATCAATATTGTTTTAATTCCCTCAGCAGTCCAGAGTTAATGATAACAGTTTTATTATAAAAAGTATAGGCTTTATATAGTACATACTTTCCCTTACAAAGCTGTTTACTTAGCTCTAAGCCTACTCTTAAGCTCTACGTATCCTCTTCCCTTGAAATATGTAAAACCTTGACGACGACAACCATTCCAACGACCCCTAGAGCTGGACTGGAAGGAGCAATTAGCATTGCTCCTGGTAGGGCCACCCATGCCAGATAAGTCGAAGAGTAGGAGGTGGTGGTTCCATGGTGTCAAGTTAAAAATACCATTCCGAAGCAGGGGTGGAAGTCCCTCCCAACTATCATTTACCAAGAATATGAAAGTGATTCACAAAGATTTGAATCCAGGAAACTACGAGACACTGCCCTCTAGGGCGGGTGTCGTGCCTGGCAGTGGGGGATCCAAGGCATCTGCGGTCATCATCACACAATATCCTTGTACAACAATGTCAGTAGAGAATACAAGGAATAGGAGGAAGAATAAAAAGAGGAGGAAAGCAGTGGTAAGAATAGGAACTTTGAGCTTAAGGACATTGATGAGGGCCAGGAAATTTTAGAATATTAAACACGAAATGGGGAAAGAGAAAATAGATGCTTCGGGGTTGTACGAGGTGAGATGGAAGGTGGGCAGGGACTATTGGAGTGATAGTTACATGGTAACCTACAGTGGGGGAGATGAGAGTCCACATGGAGTAGCTATGGTACTGAATACAAAATTGGGGATGAGGTTAGTAAACATTAAACATGTTAGTGGCAGCATACTAGTGGTAGAAGAAAAGGCATATATGGTGTACATGCCTGCTAGCAAATATAGGGAGGACGAGGTGGATGGGGAGTACAAGCAACTACAAGAAATAATTACAGAGTGCCGGGATAGAAAGACCTGATAGTGATGGGTGACTGGAATGAAGTGGTGGGGAAAGGGAGGGACGGATTTGAAGTGGGAGGGTTTGGGGTAGAAACAAGAAATGATCGCGGTGAGAAGGCAATTGAATTTTGTAGAAGAAATAAATTATTAGTCACTAACACTTGGTTAAAACATCACCCTAGGCATAGGTACACATGGAAAATGCCAAGTGATACTAGGAGGTACCAAATTGATTATTTAATGGTAAGGCAGAGATATAGGAATAGTGTAAAAAACTCGCATAGCTATCCGGGGGCGGATGCGGACTCAGATCATAACTTGGTGATGATGAAGTGTGAAGTTAGATTCAAAAGGTTTTACAAAGGTAGGAAGATAAGGAGATGGAACCTTGAAGCATTGGAAGGGAGGGAATACCAAGAGCTGTGGAAAAAATATATAGGTGAAGCAAAGCATATGGAAACAATAGAGAGAATATGGGAGATTATAAAGACAGGCATAGTAGGATCGGCAGAGAAAACAAAAGGAACAGTGGAAAAGAAGAAACAGTGGTTTACCAAGGAAATGATTAAGAAAATGGAGGAGAGAAGGGTATGGAAAAACGTGAAGAGGAAGTACAAGGGATTCAATAATAAACTCAGGCGAGTGACCAATCGGGCAAAAGAAAACTGGTGGAAGGGACAATGTGAGCAAATGGAAAAGATGCAGGAGGAGGGGGAAGTGGGTGCTTTGTACGCCAAGGTGAAAATGTTATCGGGTGGTAAGAGAGGTCAAGCGATACCAAAGGTTAAGGACAAAACAGGGAAGATATCAATCGAACAGGAAGATATCCAGGAAAGGTGAAGAGTATACATAGAGACATGCATAGCTATATGACCACGATAATAGACCTTAGATATAGAGGATGAAAGAACAATAGTTAACCTCAGACCGGAGTAACTTAACAGAGAAATAGAGAGGGCCTTGTGGGAGATGAATGGCAGAAATTCCATAGGACTCAATGACCTACCTTCAGAGTTACTGAAGAATCTAGGTAGTAAGGAGAGACGATTCTTTTTCGAAAGTATTTTTAGGATCTATGGGGAAGAAGTATTATCAGAGGATTTCATGAAAACAGTAGTAATACCTATCCTGAATAAGAAGAAAGTTTCAGAATGTGTGACATATAGAACAATTAGTTTAATTTTGCAAGTGGCAAAAGATTTGCTAAGAATATTAAATATGAAGGAAGGTTGGAAAGTAGAGAAAATGATGTACTATTTAGGCGATGACCAGTTTGGGTTCAGGAAGAGAATGTGGTGATGAGGGCACTTATAGATAGAAACAGAGTACAATTGGGATGTTTTTACTTGCTTTGTGGATTTCAAAAAGGCATTTGAAAGAGTAACCTGGAAGAAACTATTGCAGATACTTGGGAAAATATATTGGCGTGATAGGAGACTTATCCTAAGCTTATGTATGGCCCTGAGGACACAGGTGAGGGTAGCTGATGGTGAATCAGGGTGGGCGGTTATAGGTCATGGGGTAAGGCAAAGATACCCATTGTCGCCTTTACTTTTTAACATTTATGCAAATGGTAAGAGAGGCAAGAAGTGGGAATCAAAGCAGGAGGCCAGCTGATAAAGTCTGTTAGATTAGTGGACATTACCCCGGAGATTTTTTTATTAAGTCGAGTACCCAGTTATATGGGTTTAAACATACCATTGCTATTTAACTATTCTGCTCTCCACTGTCATTGCATTATCAAGTTAAAGCTTATGTTTTCTCTTCTAACATTGCAGAAAATGAAAAGGAAAAGTCTGGAGGTTCATCAATCAGCACCACTTCATCAAGGCTTCCAGTTGTCGTCACTTTTGTGGCATTTGCATTGCTAATTTTACCCAAGCACGTCTTGGCACCAGCCGAGTGAGTGTTTTGCTTCCTGGGCAGCAGGGTTACCTGGACACTGGAGGAAAAAGATCACGGACTCTGGGAGCACGAGGTGGTTCCACTGGACCGATTTGGAGTCACGAGGGGCAAAAATGGTGGATTGCAAGAAAGAAGAAAAGGATTCATGTGGCATAGCGACTGGATTCCTTGATATCCCTGCTTAGATTAAAGAAATAAATGGCTGCCCACCCAAAAAACGTAAAAAAAAACTTTCATCTTCTCCATTGTTGTTGGAAAAAAATAACGATTTTTTTATTGGGCCTTGCCCGAGAGTGGTGTCATTACAGCTGCAGGGAGAAATGGGATCCGCCCGATTAGTGTGAAATGGTTACTGTCCTTTCCTCGTGTGGAGTAATTAGTCAAGAAGCTTCTTTTTATTTTTAAGAATAATGTATTTTTTTTATATATTTTCGTCCTCCTCCCTCTGAGCTGAATATATTATTGAGACTCCGAGAGAAGAGGAACAACATGGTGAAGGAGAGTGTGGGGGTGTGCTTGTCTGCGAGATTGTGGGAATCATGTGTGTGCAAAATAGGTTTGTTACCTGCAAGAAGTATGGATTGCCAGGAAAAGTGTTTGAGAAATAGGTGTGAATGGCATTGCTTTTGGTGACTGTCACTCTGGAGAGTTGAAGAGGAACCTGGCTGAATGATGACCGAATGGAGAATTAGTCATTTTTTTCAAGATTTCAAGCACCAAGATGTGTGTGGGTTGTATTTTAGCCGATTATATAGTATATATCTACGAGACTTAAGATATGTTGCATGGATTGTGAAAAATTTTGTTATCATCCTCTTGAAGATTTCGGTGGAGTGGATGTGTTGGCTGAAATGAGTGTGCGATAACAGTAGCAACATGCTACAATTTTCTTTTGTCAAAAGCATCGACGGCTGCATTATCCCAATGAATGAATTAGTCTGTTGTGCTACACAATGAATAAGGCCATGGCATTGGGCAAAAAAAGCCAGATTATTACTAAAACAATAATCTTAGTCACCTAACTCCCGCATTTAATTTGGTGTGGTATTCAGAGCAAATTACTTACATGCTTATGTGCTAAAATGTCCCATTTTCAATTTAATGTAGAAACTTAAGACGATGTAATTATGGCATCTTCTTTTTGTTTGGTCGTTAATTTAATATTTTCAAATACTTTATAAGCCGAGTTTAAAGTGTCAGCTAAAAATGTCATATATTAGATGTAAAAAAAAGTCTGTGATTTTTTAATAATCTTAGAAGGATTAGAATGGGACATATTTTTGTAAAGATAATTTTCTTTCTTTTTTATAGAAAGTAGAAGATTACAATTATGTGGCCATAAAGTTTGAGTTAACATGTATATCACATTATTATACCATTGTTATCCACTTAATTTTCTGAACTTCTTACATCTAATCAATGTTCCTTCCTGTCGATCAACTAAATGCCATAATACATTTGACTCTCTCTCTTATTCTACTCTTGTAGAAACAAAATGATTATTTTCAAATGATACCAGTTTCTTTTCAATGCCAGAGAACTCATTAATCCATATGTAAATGATTTGAACTAATTACATTGCTGGTTGTATTTCTAATGAGTGCAACCACATTCAATTCCCAATATAATTTTTTCACCCAATTAAGTAAATTTTGAATCAATTTCTGATAGATAGAAAAATAATCAAGTGCAATTATTGTTATTCAAGAAAACTAAAGTTATTATTTTGTTGTAAAGCTTTCTGGGCATAAAATATGGTGTGAGCATTGGTTATAAATGCCTTGCTTCCTCCCCTTCCTACTTACAACTAGTGATGTCATACAATTTAATGTTATAAAAAAAACTAAATGTGTATTTTGCAGTCAGTGCGCTTTACAAAGCATGAATTTTATGTGCCAGTGAAGGACATCAAAATATTCACTTGTTTCCAGACTTCTTGAATTGTGCAATTTGGTATGAGAAGAAATTTTAAAAATGTGCCAAGTTATGTGGACTTATCTTGACAATCTGATTGTGGTGAATGAATTAAATCCTCCTTTAAATTGGTCTTCATAATGTTGCACAAGAGTACAATGGAGATTTATCTAAGAAAGTAGTGAATATATTAGCTTGAGTTTCCAAGCAAATTGTATTTATGCAAATTGCATAAGGTGAAATTTGCTAAATTGGCTCTATCCTGTCACTGTTGTTAGAAAAAATATACTGATTACAGTATGAAAAAATGTTCATTACAGCAATACATATAGTCTAAGTATTATCCTCTCAATTCATAGACATAGTTATATTCCAAGTAACAGTGACTAATTTTACTATGATGTTTGCTTGTGCCAAAGGTGCCCTCAGCTTATGATTGCTGTTGAAGTATAAGAAGATTGTATGACATGGCACAATATTCGGAATGAATATGATGCACAAGTCAACTTGGTAAAGGTGACCTGAAGTTTCTGAAACCCAATCAATAAATTGTATGAGCATGTACTGGCACTGGTTATTCCTGCATTGATGTTGAAGTAATCATTAGTTGTGGTGTAGCTTAAAAGAGAGCTAACTTCAGCGCAAAGTAGTTGTGGAAGCGCTGAAGCTGTGCTCTCGACTGTCATTTTTCGCAGGTGAACCTTATGAGTGCTTATAGGAAATTCTGGGATGCACGTCTTTTGTATATAACCTCATTAACTCTTTAAGTGTAAGGCTGAGTGTAGAAAAATATTTGATGTGCAAATACGACTTCACTTTGTATCATATGTGAACAACAACTTGTTTCACGGAAGTGTGATCATGATGGTGAATAAGACTTGGAAAATATGATGAAGTTATCCTATTTATTTGTGGATTAATACAATGCTACAGTGCTAGGGGGTTTCAGAGGTGATTCATGGTATGGTGATACTGTTTAGGTAAACTGAACATATTGAGACCTGATGTTCAAAGTTTTGTCAAGTCAAACTCAATTTAAAGTGAAAAATGAAAGTTTGTTAATTGTTGGTCCATAGTCGCTTTAGCTTGTCAATTCTATCATTTTTAGAAAATATAATTAACACTATATATTAAAGGTTCTGACATTGTGTTTAATATTTTTATCTTTGGGTTAGTGAATATTAAACTACACAATTTTGGTGCGATTTATAATTGAACAAATTATTGAACAAAAGGTGCTCTTCATGTTTGCAATTTCAGTTGAAATTGAGTTAAAACGTTATGAATTCTTGATTTTCATTTTTTTAACACATACAGTTGATGTCAACAATCGGAGGAAAAATATAATGAATTTTTTGCTCTAGGTGCCACAATGAAGCAAGTGATTTAAAAAGGACTTTTCAACGGACAATGACACATTGTTCTGTGGACCATGTTCAAAAGAAACAATAAAGCTAAAGTAATTGCAAAATTTTGAAATTTAAACCTGTCAGATATGTGAAAACAAGAAATGCTGCCTGTGGAATTTGCACACTGCATAATAAAGTTGAACAAAAAAGAATTTGTCACCTATGTTATTGATTACCCAAAATCACTAAAAACGTTTTCATGCATCAAGTATCTGTGAGTTGGGCAGATGTGATTCGTTTAATGTCAGTCAGGGTTAGGTTTTTTGGAAATGCATTAAGGGAACCATGCATAAGGGAACCATGCTAAACCATGCCATGTCCCACCACTAGTTCTCTCTAATCTCTATAAATTCCTCATATCTTCTACTTCTTCTTATTTCATCCAGAATTCCTATCCTCTTCCACACTTCACCATTGTTCTCCCCTCTATTACCATTTTTCAATATGCCCTATCCTTTCAAAACGTCCTCCATCCACCCATTCTGCTTTCTTCGAACCTCTCCCACCATGTACAATACCTTCTAGTTTGTCCTCCTTGCCATCAAGCTCACCATCTCCATCCTTCTCCAAACTCACATTTCATAAAGCTTCAAGTTAACATACATCCTCCCTTCGCAACAAACAAGTTTTAGACCCATGCAGCACCACGCTCAAAATTAGAGCAAGTGTATCATCTCAGAACCCCCATCAATTCCACTGTCTTTCAAAATGTTCCTTTCACCAAAACATTAATAAACTATTTTTTTCATATCATATACATACATAAAGTTACATGAGTTGGGATATAAAAGTGGGTACTTTTAATGGAACTCGTTAAGAAACTAATTGCAAAGAAAAAGTTGTTAAAGGGATGGCAATGTCCAAAAGACAGAGGAAAACTGCTTGAGGGTCAAAAAAAGTGAAGTAAATCGTTATTCCCGTATGCATGAGCTAGAGCATTTTATGGGTTTTGAGCTAAAATTTGAAAGGAAAGGTGAAATGGAAAAGAGGTGAAAGGAAAATGGACCTGGCATATAATGAAAAAAAAAAGACAAACAACCAAGTTTCCGACCCATGCAACACGATGCATCATAGTAGGTCTTTAGTATGGGCAACTCTGCATCTGATGTCCCTACCACTAAACCCATTCTCCTACAAAATACTACCCAGAAAATGTAACTGCTTGACCTACCGTATTTCTTGCCCTCCCACCCTTATTATCAGCCCTTCCTTTTTACTTCTAGAAAATCTCACCACTTTGGACTTATTATGATCTATCTTCATCCCATACCTTTTGCACTGCACCTCTAACACATTATGTAATCATTGATTGTAACCCCTTGGCTGATTGACAAACATCTTGATCATCTGCAAATTACCGATATTTTCAGATCCCCTCCTACCTTTATTCCTACCTCAATCTCCCCCCATGCTTCCATTACCATTTCTTCTCAATTCATGTTAACAATAGTGGGCACCCCTGCTGCACTGCTTCTCCTATCACAGCATCCCGATTCTCCTTGGGCTGCCCTCACCAGCGTCATCTAGTTCATATAAGGATTCGGAATGAGACATCTGTCCCTCCAATGAACTCGAACTCATTTCTTCAACACACCCCTTAATTTCGTCCAGTTCACCCTATCCAATGCCTTCTCAAAATCTATGAAGCAAACAAAAATATTCTTCCTAGACTCAGGGTTTCTTCCTACTAGTGACTTCATCACTCCAAATTTTTATTCTTTGATACATTTTGTGGAGAATCATCAATGTATGTACTATGACTGAAACTGGAAATAAGTTAACACAGTAATAGGGTTAAGAGAATGTACTAAAGTTAGCTTACTGACATGTTGATGAGTGTAATAGAGAAGATGATGTTGGTCAAGGGGAGATAGGGAAGAATTGGCAAAATGGATGAGATGATAAGAGGTAGGACGTATGTGCATAATCAAGAGTTGACCAATGGAATGATTTATCAAGTAGGGTCCAGCGTCACAGGGAACCACCCATATCAGGTAAGTAATAACTGTAGCTTAAACTCAGAAATGTCCTCCAATTAATTCGCAAAACAACATAGCAATAACATTTTAAACGAGACTGTTATGGCCATACGTGATTAGAGAACTTCTTTTTTACACTTTCCATGTTTGCTAAGGTTCCGATTTTCACGTAAAAGTGACAATCTACTGAGTGGTTTCATACACTAGGATTCGGGAACCATTTCATAGATAATAATTTCTTGTTAACGGTGCCAACTAAGTGTATTTCTTATCATCAATCACTAAAGTTGAACTCTAATGAAATATTGCATGTGAGAATACACCGTGCTAAGAGAAAAAATAGGAAATTGGAGCGAATTAGGCTAATCAATTAACATAACTTTGCAATCCGAAATATAAACGTTGATAATGCCCATAAATGTGATAAATACTATTCTTAACAGCGACTTAAATGTTTTCTTAAGTTTCTAGGTGCAAAAGAAAAAAACCCTTATCTTTATGATAAACTAGGACTCTGGAGACGACATTCCTGAATATTTCGTTAAAAACACTCAAACCTACATTCAAAGATTCCATGGAGCTTTTTGATTATATATGGAGTATTTATAATATTCCAGTTAATTGATAATGTATTACTGAGGAAATCAAGAACTTAATGTTTCGTTATATAAGAAAAATTAGGACTCCAAAGAGACTTGAGCCAATTATTTCACTAAGCAACCCTCCAAACCCAAATGTAAATAAAATCTAGTGACGACCATTTGTGTAAAAAATTGCTCATTTCTAAACGAATATTTAATGCTAGGCTCTGATGCGTACGTAGATTAAAAAACGATCCATTTGAGAATTCGGACTCTGGAGCCGAATTTATCCAATTGCCAATTTCGCAAAAAAAAATTACACCTCAGTTCCACTACAATATTGTTATGGCGCTTATTTAAAGTAATACTATTTTTTTAATATGGATGATTGTTGCTAAATGAACTACGACCTTGACGTGGTGGAAGGACTTGTGCGTTCCAATGACCCCTAGAGCTGGACTGGCAGGAGCAAGTACATTGCTCCTGGTAGGGCCACCCATGCCAGATAGGTCGAAGGGTAGGAGCCAGACGAAAGGTAGTTCCGTGATGGTGTCACGTTAAAAATACCGTTGAGTCGCGTGGGATACCTCTCAACTATCACTTCCCAGAACATGAAAGTCATTCAAAGAGATCTGATTCCTGGCAACTACGGGACGCCGCCCACTAGGGCGGGTGTCGTGCCCGGCAGCGGGGGAGGCAAGGCCTCCGCGGTCATCATCACACGAAATCCTTGCACAGAATCAGAATCGTCATCAGAAGATACAAGGGAAAGGAGGGAGAAGAAGAAGAAAAAGAGGAAGAGGAGGAGGAAAACAGTGGTAAAAATAGGAACTTGGAGCGTAAGGACCATGATGAGGGCCGGGAAGCTTGAAAATATTAAGCAGGAAATGGAAAAAGGAAAAATAGATGCTTTGGGATTGTGCGAGGTTAGATGGAAGGATAGCGGGGACTATTGGAGTGATAACTACAGGGTGATCTATAGTGGGGGAGATGAGAGTCAGTAGGCATGGTACTGAACACAAAGTTGGGACTGAGGGTGGTAAACATTGAACAGGTGAAAGACAGGATACTAGTAGAAGAAATAAAAGCACGGCCGACGAATTTCGCACTGGTCCAGGTATACATGCCTACGAGCAACCATAGGGAGGAAGAGGTGGAAGAGGTGTATGAGCAAGTAGAAGAAATAATTAGAGAAGTGCCGAGGAAGAAAAACCTGATAGTGATGGGTGACTGGAATGCAGTGGTGGGAGAAAGGAGGGACGGATTAGAAGTAGGAGGGTTTGGGTTAGGAAGAAGAAATGATCGCGGGGAAAAGGCAGTTGAATTTTGTAGAAGAAATAAATTAGTACTGACAAACACTTGGTTTAAACATCACCCCAGGCGTAGGTACACATGGAAAAAGCCGGGTGACACTGGGAGATACCAAATTGATTATATAATGGTGAGTCAGAGATTTAGGAACAGTGTAAAAAACTGTCGTAGCTATCCAGGGGCGGATGCGGTCTCGGATCATAACTTGGTGATGATGAAGTGTGAAGTTAGATACAAAAGGCTTTGTAAAGGTAGGAAGATAAAGAGGTGGAACCTTGAAGCATTGAAAGGGTTGAAAAGGAGGGAATACCAAGAGCTAGTAGAAAAGAACATAGGTGAAGAGAAGCGGATGGGAACCATAGAGAAGAGATGGGAGGTTATAAAAACAGGAATCGCAAGAGCGGCAGAGAAAACAATAGGAACGGTGGAAAAGAAGAGGGTTAAGAAGCAGTGGGTTACAGAAAAAATGATAAAGAAAATGGAGGAGAGAAGGATATGGAAAAACGTGAACACCGACGTAGGCAAGAGGAAGTACAAGGAATTGAATAATAAACTCAGGCGAGTGACCAATCGGGCAAAAGAAAACTGGTGGAAGGAACAATGTGAGGAAATGGAAAATGGAAATGGCGCTTTGTACGCCAAGGTGAAAATGTTATCGGGTGGTAAGAGAGGTCAAGCGATACCAAAGGTTAAGGACAAAACAGGAAAGATATTAATCGAACAGGAAGATATCCAAGAAAGGTGGAGAGAATACGTAGAGGAGCTATATGACAGCGAGAATAGACCCCTTAGCCTAGATCTAGAGGACGAAGGAACAATAGATAAAGATAACCTCGGACCAGAGTTACTTGAGAGTGAAATAGAGAGGGCACTAAGAGAGATGAAGGATAGAAAAGCCGTGGGAGCCGATAACCTACCTTCGGAGCTACTGAAGAATCTAGGTAGTAGGGGGAGAAAATCGTTTTTCGAACTTATTCGCAGGATCTACGAGGAAGGAGTATGGCCAGAGGATTTCGTGAAAACAGTATTAATACCTATCCCGAAGAAGAAGAAAGCGTCAGAATGCGAGGAGTATAGAACAATCAGTTTAATTTCGCACGCAGTTAAAGTGTTGCTTAGAATACTAAATTGAAGGTTGGAGAGCAGAGCAAAGTGCTATTTAGGCGATGACCAATTTGGGTATAGGAAGGGGAGGGGAACCAGAGATGCGATTGCGGTAATGAGGACACTTATAGATAGAAACATAGAGCATAATCCGAATGTTTTCGCTTGTTGTGTAGATTTCAAAAAGGCGTTTGACAGAGTAAACTGGGAGAAACTAATGCAGATACTGGGGAAAATAGGAATAGATTGGCGTGATAGGAGACTCATCCGAAACTTATACATGGGGCAGAGGGCTCATGTAAGGGTAGCGGACGGTGAATCAGGGTGGGCAGTTATGGGTCGCGGGGTACGGCAAGGGTGCCCGTTGTCGCCTTTACTTTTTAACATCTATGCTGAGGAAATGGTAAGAGAGGCATGGGATGAGCTAGAGGTGGGAATGAAAGTAGGAGGCCAGTGGATAAAGTCGGTTAGATTCGCAGATGACCAGGCGTTGGTCAGTCGGTCATCGAAAGGATTGCAAACTTAAGTAGATGCTCTGGATAAACAGTGTGACAAATACGGGATGAAGATAAATAATAGGAAAACAAAAGTAATGAGATTCTGTAGGACAAAGAAAGCTACGCTGGTGATAAGAGTACGAAGTCACAAACTGGAGCAAGTAGAACAATTTAATTACTTGGGTAGTACGCTGGAAGAAACAGGACATAGTAGCAAAGACATTAGGAGGAGAATAGCGGTAGCGAAGGAAGCGTTCAATAATAGAAGGGAGCTGATGACGGGGACCTTAAGTAAGGATGTAAAAAAGAGGCTAGTGAAGAGCTTAATATGGAGTGTGGCGTTGTATGGGGCGGAAACGTGGACCTTGAGAAAGGAAGACGAAAATAGGCTGAAGGCTTTCGAGATGTGGGTGTGTAGGAGGATGGAGAAGGTGCGTTGGACGGAAAAGAAGACAAATGAGGAAGTGCTTGACATGGTGGGCAAGGAGAGGAAACTTATAGATGAGATAAGGGGAACACAAGGTAGGTGGCTGGAAGGGGTAATGAGGGGCGATGGTTAGCTGAAGGCCGTGATAGAGGGTAGGATGTTGGGTAAGCGGGAAAGGGGAAGGAAGAGAATAGGTTTTATGGACGGGATGAAGAAAGGTAGGACTTATGCTGAGATGAAGAAAGAAATACAAGAGGTAGAAAGGGCACAGCACGTGTAAGAGTTCGTTGGATATTCTCTGACTTTCATCACAACCTACCTCTAACCGGTAGATTACTGTAATGAATGAAAATGAATGTTGCTAAATGTTACTGCGTCCGACGAGACGTAGTGGAAGGATATCATAATCAAACACAGATTAGAAAGCACTTATTCCACAGATTAAATGCAATGATACATACAACGCGTTTCAGCTGTAAAGCCATCATCAGGTACAAAGATTTTTCAGTCAAGGGATCGGTAGATTTACAAAACTAGGAGGGGGGCGGAGAGGTGTTGAGTGAGGGAAGAAAGGTAGGTGGGGAAGTAATGGTGGCGAGTCACTGCATGGTTTAGGGAATGGATTGCGACATTTGAACGGCTGCTCATTCATGAGGGACTCCTCCCCTTTCTGAACAATTCACCTCACCCCAACTTCTGTCTCCGCCCGGGGACCTTGAATCAGCTCGCTCCACTCGAAATGTAGTATCGGGCAAAATAAGCAAGGGATCACGTTTTTCACTGCTCAAAGTGCCGACCTCGGTGGCGGCGGGGGTTTTTTCCCTGCCTGCTAACCCGAGGGCGGGAGTTCGATCCCAACCACTACCTGTCAATTTTCACCACCTCGTTTTACTATTTATTTATTTTTCCATTTTCCGTGATGATAACTTTCCGCGCAATTTTCGCAGTTTTTTTTACTTTACAATATCATCATTGGCGTGAATTATTATTTTAAAAATTGGTTTTTCGACTTATCAGTCGTTATATCTACGGAGAAATATCTGCTTCAACGCGACAACTTCTAGTTTCACCTAAATACCCGCTGTCATAATGGAGTGCTCGTTTCTTCTTTTGTATGTATTTTTATATGTAATTTTTTTTAATGTAATTTTTTGTATGACTAAGTCCTATGTTGTACTTGTATAACCGACAGGACATTAAAGATTATTATTATAGTATTTTTCTCAAATTTAGGAAACAACGGCAAATGTTAACTTTGAACATAAAAACGCTAAATCCAAAATTTAGCTGTTGCACATTGCCTACTTTTGTATTAATAAGAGATTTAAAATCACAATTTTAGCCTTGCGCACAAACAGACCGCGGCCATATTGCGACTGCTGTGACGTCATCCCCCTGACTCGGCAGTCGCTACCGGGTTTGTTTACATTCGTTCTGGTTCTTTTCCGCCTTGAACAGTGAATATTTTGCGCAATAGGCTATAGGGTGCCGAAGTACACCATGCAGGTACCAAATTATACCCATGGCATAATTAATACGATAAAGAAGGACCAGAGTTTAATGAATTGAACGATAATGTAAGCGATTTAAGCCTATTAACCTGTGCTATTATTTTGTTTGTTATGCCTGCGAAGCACTTATACAATCATTCAATTTAATCAATCCTGTAAAAAACAACAAAACAAACAGAGCACAGCACACAGGACATTTGCGCGTTAAAAACTATGGATAGTTATAAAAACTGAAAAGTAAGAAAAAGTACCCCCTCGGATCTCTCGTGATCGTGATCTCCGAACTGCTAGGCGATGACTTTACCACATCTCCATCACCATAACCGATATATTGACTAGACTCACGTACGCTAAACTCATTTGCTCATACATGATCAACTCGGGGTTGCCGTATCTAGAAACTCATATCATTGTTTAAAAAACGGGAATTATAAAATAATTTCATCCATGAATAGAATATATGTTTAAAATATTTTCCAAATGTTTTTTTCATTTCAGTGATGGCAATATTTTTCGGCCACCAAACCGTTAGACGCAACATTTTAGACGGCTAAAAACCCGTGTGCGCAATCTAAACTAAACTCACAAATTTCCATTCATGATTAAGTAAGATACTTTTTACTTTTCTACAAAATTTGTAGGTACTTAGTATTTTACTTAATCATGAATACAAACAAAAATAACTTATACGAAGTGAAGCCTGCCACTGTCAAGTTTTGCGCAGTAAGTTTAGACTGTGCCACCATGCACATAAAAATAGTATCTACATAGTAAAGCACCCGGTAGTAAACACCATTTAAGACGCACGAAAATATTATAAACTAACAGCATATTCGTAGATTGGGTTTTGCTTCGCTATCTGTTAATACCAGCTGAAAATGTGCCCAGATAACCAAGATTTGTGTTGAAAATTTCTTATTTGTCCAGATTTTTAGTTTAATGATTTCAAATGATTCCATATTAGTAAAAATTTTCAAAAACTATTAATAATAATTTTGGAGAAACATTGACAGCAAGAGAAAACACCCATTGAGATTAGCGTGGTGAGGAACGAGTCTGATATTTTCGTGAATACACGTATCGATTGTTAAAATGTTTCAAATAATCAAGATTGATACCTATTATAAAATTAAGCGAGGGTTACTACTTATATTGTACTCAATACACGATCATATTGTCGAGCGCCATAATGTTCATATAAAATTGGAATAAATTTTTTCAAGGTTCGAGACGATAACCTTAGAACTTCCGACCTGCTAGGCGATGAATTTACCGCTGAAAATATACCCCATTATAAAAGTTAATACTGGCCTACGAGGAAATTTATAACTGCTACAAAAGCGATCGGCATTGGATATTTGGTGATTGAATTGAATAATTATGAGTAACAATAATATATGTAGTTTGCAGTATAAGATAACCTGCATGGAGTACAAATTCGCATGTCAAAATAATAAACATCAAACGGTTTCCCTTACCCTGGCACAAGATGTACACATGCCGTCGATCAAATTAAGAATAACATAAGAAACAATATACTTTTACAGTTACGTCTTTTAAAACTTTGGTAATTTTTTCTAACTTTTACTATATTGGTAGAAAATTCTAATGAATTACTGAATGACAATTTCCCTCTTTAGGTACTATTCACCCAAAACTATCCGCATTCCGCCAAGTCATTACTCGATAGTTGATGCAACAACCATGGTTTATAGTTGGATCAAGCCTCGATTATACCTGTTAACTTTACAAACGTAATGATTCCCTATTTTGAATCAGTAAAGTCGGAATAATTCGTATATTTCCACTTCATACATCCTCAACACGCACGCACCCGTCTGCTGTAAGGGGGATTACGTCACTACGCAACGAGCCAATGGCTGGGCGTAAATATATCGTTGCGAAAACAATGCTCAATGATTCGTGATTATTAAACAAACTAGGGAAGATTTAGAGCTGGTAATTTAAATATATTAGTATGGAAACACAATTTACGATATAGAATGGATTTCATAGCAATCTCCCATTTATGCAAACTATCCATTAGGAAAATGTTAAAATTTGAATTATGGAGAACAATTGTCTCACTATAAGTGATTTATTTAGTCGACTGATTTTCTCTGTCACAAGAAATTACGTATACTAATTTGGATGTTTGATATGTACGATCAAAATTATTTCACTTATTCGGTCCCTCAGGGCTCCAAGGGATTCTAAACAGGCCCCTAGATTTTACTCACAAAGAAAAAGCATTGGAATCATTGGAGAGGTTGATCATATTCCTTTTTTGAATTGCCTATACTCATTATATAGTGTTGACATTTTCACTATTAAATGGCTGAAAAATTAAAGTTTTTAATTTTCTCATTTTTTTCCGTTTCGCCTTTGCGTGAAAATTAGGTTTTCAAGTCCAAAATTATGTATCACTTTTTCTTCAACAGTAGCTTAAGTATTTCTTTGGATGCTTGAGCAATGCTATTAACGGGGAATTTCACCCCGCCCTTGTAGTTTGGGTGTGTTTTAACCGCTACCTATCCATGTACGTTTAACCTGTTTTTAGAAAGATTCTGCATTTAGCGAGTCGCATTGATTCTTATAATCATAGCCGATCAGCATAACTAGTATATCGCAAAAGTACGAAGACTTTTTCATACTGCTAGAGACCTATGTATAACTCCTATCAGACCTTAATAGAGTCATAGAGCTAAACAGGGATGGTTGCGGTTCCAATCGTCTGTAAGTCGCATAATCACTGCTTTATATTTAGCCTCGGAAGAAGTAATGTGGTGCGTATCTTAAATTGAACGTAGAAAAATGATACTTATTTCAAATAAATATTCAAATATGAAATCTATTCGTACTGGAAAAATCTTGTTCAAACGCACTTAACAGAAAATATGCTCGAACTTTATGGCGATCTTCTCCACTCCCCCAATTTAAAACTGGAATACTTATGTAGATTTACTGTTTCTGGAATAAAACATTTTTTGTAAATTTTATTAATAATATGCATCTTTATTCGACAAAACGGACAATTTGAATTGCTATATGAGAAGTCTATTTCTCATTTGCTTGAATAGAACTACAACGTATTTATTTGGCATGATATAGACAATTTTTTATGGAGAATAGTTGTATGTTCAATGTGTAGTAATTGAGGTAGTAATAGCGCTATGTCACAAAATTTCAAATTCTTTACCAGCAGCTATGATATTATAATTTTTCAATGCCAGCACTTCTATTAATTATTTAAAAATTTAGTTTTTCGACTTTGCAATCATTTTATCTACGGAGAAATTTCTACTTTCTACTATTATCCACCTCTATTTTCTCTTTTTATGAGCCTATATACGCGAAATATTTTCGGTGATTTATCAAAGAATAGGATTTTATCAATCAGTAGGAAAATATCAAGATCAAATCTAAAAACGATTAATTATATTCTTAAGGGAAACCTCATCCAAATACAGCCGTGGTTTTTTAAATCCAAAGAAAAGTTAAATTCGCTTCAGTACTAAATTAGGAACACATTCAATTTTCAATTTGAAGACTAGTAACAGAAGATTTCATCGGGGTTCTAAATATATAGGCCCTAATGAGGCTAAAACTAAGAGTCATATTTCGAAAATAGACTAATGTTGATTCACCATGGAGTGAGTTTTGCCAATTAATTCGCAGAACAACCTATCAAAAAGAATTTTACATACAACTGTTATGGTCATGCGTGATTAGAGAACTTCTATTTTACACTTGCGATGTTTGCTAAGGTTCCGATTTTCACGTAAAAGTGACAATCTCCTGAGTGGTTTCATACACTAAGATTCGGGAACCGTTTCATATATAATTATTTATTTTTAAAAACGTACTTCTAGTTTCTAGACACAACTTTTAGTTGAACTCTAATGAAATATTGCGTGCGAGAAAGCGAAAATATACCGTGATAAGAGAAAAAATAGGAAATAGGAGCGAATATGGCTAATCCATTAACATAACAACTTTGCAATCCGAAATATAAACGTTTAAAACGCCCATAAATGTGATAAATACTAATCTTAACAGCACCTTAAATGTTTTCTTAAGTTTCTAAGCGCAAAAGAAAAAAACGATATTCCTGAATATTTCGGTAAAAACACTCAAACCTACATTTAAAGATTCCATGGAGCTTTATGATTTTATATGGAGTATTTATAACATTCCAGTTAATTGATAATGTATTACTGAGGAAATTAAAAACTTAATCTTTCGTTCTATAAGAAAAAATTGGACTCCAATCAGATTTGTGCCAATTATTTCACTAAGCAACCCTCCAAACCCAAATGTAAATAAAATCTAGTGACGGCCATTCATGTAAATAATTGCTCATTTCTAAACGAAAATTTAATGCTAGTCTCTGATGCGTACGTAGATTAAAAAACGATCGATTTGAGAAATTTGGACTCTGGAGGCGAATTTATCCAATTACCAATTTTGCAAAAAAAATTACACCTCAGTTCCACTCCAATATTGTTATGGCGCTTATTTAAGGTAATACTATTTTTTAATATAGATGATTGTTGCTAAATGTTACTGCGTCCGACGAGACGTAGTGGAAGGATATCATAATCAAACACAGATTAGAAAGCACTTATTCCACAGATTGAATGCAATGGTACATACAACGCGTTTCAGCTGTAAAGCCATCATCAGGTACAAAGATTTTTCAGTCAAGGCATCGGTAGATTTACACAACTAGGAGGGGGGCGGAGAGGTGTTGAGTGAGGGAAGAAAGGTAGGTGGGGAAGTAATGGTGGCGAGTCACTGCATGGTTTAGGGAATGGATTGCGACATTTGAACGGCTGCTTATTCATGAGGGACTCCTCCCCTTTGTGAACAATTCACCTCACCCCAACTTCTGTCTCCGCCCGGGGGCCTCGAATCAGCTCGCTCCACTCGAGCTGTAGTATCGAGCAAAATATGAAAGGGATCACGTTTTTCACTTCCCAAAGTGCCGACCTCGGTGGCGGTGGGGGTTTTTTCCCTGCCTGCTAACCCGAGGGCGGGAGTTCGATCCCAACCACCACCTGTCAATTTTCACCACCTCCTTTTACTATTTATTTATTTTTCCATTTTCCGTGATGATAACTTTCCGCGCAATTTTCGCAGTTTTTTTTACTTTACAATATCATCATTGGCGTGAATTATTATTTTAAAAATTGGTTTTTCGACTTATCAGTCGTTATATCTACGGAGAAATATCTGCTTCAACGCGACAACTTCTAGTTTCACCTAAATACCCACTGTCATAATTAGGAAAATGTTAAAATTTGAATTATGGAGAACAATTGTCTCACTATAAGTGATTTATTTAGTCGACTGATTTTCTCTGTCACAGAAAGTACGTGCACTACTTTGGATGTTTCAAATGTGCGATCAAAACTATTTCACTTATTCTGCCCCTCAGGGTCCAAGGGATTCTAAACAAGCCCCTAGATTTTACTCACAAAGAAAAAGCATTGGAATCATTGGAGAGGTTGATCATATTCCTTTTTTGAATTGCCTGTACTCATTATATAGTGTTGACATTTTCACTATTAAATGGCTGAAAAAACAAAGTTTTTAATTTTCTCATTTTTTTCCGTTTCGCCTTTGCGTGAAAATTAGGTTTTCAAGTCCAAAATTATGTATCACTTTTTCTTCAACAGTAGCTTAAGTATTTCTTTGGATGCTTGAGCAATGCTATTAACGGGGAATTTCACCCCGCCCTTGTAGTTAGGGTGTTTTTTAACCGATACCTACCCATGTACGTTTCACCTGATTTTAGAAAGATTCTGCATTTAGCGAGTCGCATTGATTCTTATAATCATAGCCGATCAACATAACAAGTATATCGCAAAGTACGAAGACTTTTTCATACGCTAGAGACCTATGTATAACTTCTATCAGACCTTAATAGAGTCATAGAGCTAAACAGGGATGGTTGCGGTTCCAATCGGCTGTAAGTCCCATAATCACTGCTTTCTATTTAGCCTCGGAAGAAGTAATATGGTGCTTATCTTGAAATTGAACGGAGAGAAATGATACTTATTTCAAATAAATATTCTAATATGAAGTCTATTCGTACTGGAATAATCTTGTTCAAACGCACTTAACAGAAAATATGCTCGAACATTATGGCGATCTTCTCCACTCCCTCAAATTAAAACTGGAATACTTATGTAGATTTACTGTTTCTGGATTAAAACATTTATTTGTAAATTTTATTAATACTATACATCTTAAATGACAAAACGGACAATTTGATATTGCTATATGAGAAGTCAACTTTTCATTTCTTTGAATTGAACTACACACGTAATTATTTAGCATGAAATAGACAATTTTTTATGGAGAATATTTGTATGTTCATTGTGTAGTAATTAAGATAGTATTAACGGTATGGCACAAAATTTCAAATTCATTACCAGCAGCTATGATATTATAACTTTTCAATACCAGCACTTCAAATTATTATTTTAAAATTTAGTTTTTCGACCTTGCAATCATTTTATCTACGGAGAAATGTCTACTTTCTACTATAACCCACCTCTATTTTCTGTTTTTATGAGCCTATATACGCGAAATATTTTCGGTGATTTATCAAAGAATAGGATTTTATCAATCAGTAGGAAAAAATCCCGATCAAATCTAAAAACAATTAATTCTACTCTTAAGCGAAACCTCATCGTAAATACAGCCGTGGTTTTTTAAATCCAAAGAAAAATTAAATTCGCTTCAGTACTAAATTAGGAACACATTCAATTTTAGATTTGAAGACTAGTAACAGAAGATTTCATCGGGGTTCTAAATATATAGGCCCTAATGAGGCTAAAACTAAGAGTCATATTTCGAAAATAGACTAATGTTGATTCACCATGGAGTGAGTTTTGCCTATTAATTCGCAGAACAACCTAGCAAAAAGAATTTTACATACAACTGTTATGGTCATGCGTGATTAGAGAACTTCTATTTTACACTTGCGATGTTTGCTAAGGTTCCGATTTTCACGTAAAAGTGACAATCTCCTGAGTGGTTTCATACACTAAGATTCGGGAACCGTTTCATATATAATTATTTATTTTTAAAAACGTACTTCTAGTTTCTAGACACAACTTCTAGTTGAACTCTAATGAAATATTGCGTGCGAGAAAGCGAAAATATACCGTGATAAGAGAAAAAATAGGAAATAGGAGCGAATATGGCTAATCCATTAACATAACTTTGCAATCCGAAATATAAACGTATAAAACGCCCATAAATGTGATAAATACTAATCTTAACAGCACCTTAAATGTTTTCTTAAGTTTCTAAGCGCAAAAGAAAAAAACTCTTAGCTTTATGATAAACTAGGACTCTGGAGACGATATTCCTGAATATTTCGGTAAAAACACTCAAACCTACAACAGTGGAGGCAATAGAGGTGCATGTCCATGAGTTGTGGAACTCATTTCGTCGATGGCCTCAAATATTTGAGTATGATGTCTCATCAATACCTCACCGTCTGCAGCAAGTTGTAGAGTCAGGTGGTGACGCCACTAAGTATTAAACTGAAAGAATTTTGAATAGTATTACTTTTTAAATACCCTTTCTACCCCGAGAGAAATACATCATGCCACATTTACACCTGAGCCTGATAAAAAAGGATGCAGATATCGTTGACGTTGATTTCGGTCAAACATATATAACTATTAAAAATCGTAGGATAATTTGGGGTAAAAGAGCTGATATGCGTATTTATTTCCACCTGGTCCTTATAGCTTACTATGGTTTGCACACCAAGTGATAGATTAACGCACTTGGGGGCCTGTAGGCAGTACATGCAACGGGGCCCACGTTAATAAACAAGTCGCAAGAGAGGAAAGGGGAGAACAATTCTCATTGCAAGGGGCCCATAGGCAACTGCCTACTTTTGCCTTATTGTTAATCTGGCTCTGCGCACACCCACTGAAAGGAAAGCGTTCGTTCTTCAAAACACCTCACTTCCCACATTTTTACGTGACCAAGTACTAGAAGTTTGAGAATAAAAATATCAATTGAATTACAAACCTTTTTCAAACTCTAGGGTTTATCAAAGTGATCGAAACTACGAATGCATTTGGTTATTTATAGAGGATTGTAGATACTATGAGTAGGTATTTCACTGCAATGACACAAAGATGCAACCACTGCCACTTCCAATGCTTTTTTCCTATCAGTGAATAAAATCTGTTAAGAAATAAATGTGGTAACGCAGATAGTCATTATTTTTATAAATTAAGCCGTAAATAAAAAACCGCATTAACTCTTTCTTTTGTCAACTATATAAATTGCGTTGATATTAAGAATGCATCTTTTTAATTTAAAGATTAAAAAATGGACTAACTACGAATGCGAACCCTGCCAGAACCGCACGCCAACTTCGGCGCATGGAATTAACCATCTCGGCTACGGAGCCGCTTCCTGGTGAAACACTCACGGTGAGTCCAAATCTGAATCTAGGGAGAGGAAAAACCTCGCGACGGAGCCCGAAAGAAAAGACTAAGATCGGCCCAAAGTGTGCGTGGACGTGAGTTTCCTCAGTGAATTCCTTTCGCTAGGGCTTATGCTCTCGGAGTTTTTTTGACTCTAATTCTGCTAGCCCGGTCGCATCCACGTCCGTCGTCGTCGGCTCTCGGTTACGTAAAGGCAAAGGCCGCAGCTAGCCTCGTGTGCCAACCCTCAATGTTTTTTCCGACCCGGCCCCATTTAATCAAATCAGTACAATCAGTGTGGGTGTCTACATTTCAGTGAAAACGATAGTACATACAACGCGTTTCAGCTGTAAAGCCATCATCAGGTACAAAGATTTTTCAGTCAAGGCATCGGTAGATTTACACAACTAGGAGGGGGGCGGAGAGGTGTTGAGTGAGGGAAGAAAGGTAGGTGGGGAAGTAATGGTGGCGAGTCACTGCATGGTTTAGGGAATGGATTGCGACATTTGAACGGCTGCTCATTCATGAGGGACTCCTCCCCTTTGTGAACAATTCACCTCACCCCAACTTCTGTCTCCGCCCGGGGGCCTCGAATCAGCTCGCTCCACTCGAGCTGTAGTATCGAGCAAAATATGAAAGGGATCACGTTTTTCACTTCCCAAAGTGCCGACCTCGGTGGCGGCGGGGGTTTTTTCCCTGCCTGCTAACCCGAGGGCGGGAGGTCGATCCCAACCACCACCTGTCAATTTTCACCACCTCCTTTTACTATTTATTTATTTTTCCATTTTCCGTGATGATAACTTTCCGCGCAATTTTCGCAGTTTTTTTTACTTTACAATATCATCATTGTCGTGAATTATTATTTTAAAATTTAATTTTTCGACTTATCAGTCGTTTTACCTACGTAGAAATATCTGCTTCCATGAGACAACTTCTAGTTTCAGCTAAATACCCTCTGTCATAATTAGGAAAATTTTAAAATCTGAATTATGGAAAACAATTGTCTCTCTTGAAGTGATTTAGTCGACTGATTTTCTCTGTCACAGAAATTACGTGCACTAATTTGGATGCTTCAAATGTGCGATCAAAACTATTTCACTTATTCTGCCCCTTAGGGCTCCAAGGGATTCTAAACAGGCCCCTAGATTTTACTCCCATAGAAACTCGAGCCGAATTTTTCCAATTAATTCGAAAAAAAAACATGCAAACTCATACTTATTTGATGTAGTAAATTTATCTGTAGTTTTGTTTAATGTTTAAGCATAAAATCTTTTGCTCTAGTGCCACTGCAAACACCAAAGCAATACAACGACATTCGAGAAGAATAATTAGGATCTTATAACAGAGTTTTGCCAATTATTTCTCAAAACAACCCTGTTATCCAAAGGTTAAGTAAACTCCTCGACTTCATTCGTACTCATAGTTTACTTTGAAACACGAAACGCTTATGAGCGAAGGCGTACCAAAAAGAAATAAAAATCTGTTAGGGTGTTTACCCAAAACCTATTAATATATATACCGGATGTTAGGGTGTTGATGATTCTGAAGCCGATTTTCGAAAATTATTTGGAATTCCACCCTTCAAACTCACACTCAAACGGATGTAACGAATATATGCGTAAGATCAGTGTATTTTTAAACGAGATAGATTCAGTGCTACTTAGTACTTGCACGCGATGTACACCGTGAAATAAGAAAAATTAGGACCCAGGACCCAATTTTCGCCGTTTATTATTTTGCATGACAATCGTGTAAACCCACACTTAAAATGATGCAACGACTTTAAGCGTCAACAGAATTTATCTTAAGCATTAAAAGCAAATAAAATAACTATTTGCGATTAGAATAATTTTGACTCTGGAGTCGTTTTGTGTCAATTATTTCATTTAACACTCATTCAAACGCACACGTAAACGCATTATACCACAAAATTTGAATGCAGCGTTAATTTTAACCACAAAAGATGATTGATAAGGTGCCTATGCGTACATTTGAGCAAAAATATTTTGTACGATTAGGATAAAAGGTTGTAAAATGGCTGGATATTTGCCCGTAACGGATCATGGTAGTTAACGCGTTGCTATACTCCGAGCCCATTCCGGTGGGCTGTAGGGACTCAGCTGAACGTTAGAAAAATCGAATTTTTTTTGAGGTCGTAAACGGTCGCTACTTATCTTTTTTTAATCCCTTTCTAGAGGTTTTGAGTCTCATTTGTGAATATCTTCGTGCCCTTCATTGTCTAACTTAACTTTTTCCCTGTAGAATTCAGAAAAAAATGACAGAACAGTGCCCCACATTTTGTCTTATAACATCATTATGCACAATGAACACAAAAATTATAGGACATTAGAGGTAAAAAACTTCTGTTGGGTATTATCAATTTTATTGCCCAACTTAACACCAACAGGTTCTGTATCAGGTTGACTTTGGAGATCATCATTTGAGTAATCTACCGTAGATCTTAGGTTATGATGAAAGAGTGCAGCCATCCAACAGGCTCTTACAAGAGCAGTGCCCAATTCCCTAGTATTTCTTTCTTCATCTCAGCGTAAGTCCTACCTTTCTTCATCCCCTCCATAAAACCTATTCTCTTTCTTCCCCGTCCCCGCTTTCCCAACATCTCTATCACGGCCTTCAGCAAACTATCTCCCCTAAATTACCGCTTCCAGCTACCTACCCTGCCTTCCGCTAATCTGATCCAGAAGTTTCCTCTCCTCACCAACTAGGTCTAGCACTTCCTCATTTGTCTTCCTTTCCGTCCACCGCACCTTCTCCATCCTCCTCGACACCCAGATCTCGAACGCCTGTAGCCTATTTTCGTCTTACTTTCTCAGAGTCCACATTTCTGTTCCATACAATGCCACACACTGTATCAAGAGCATCAAGAGCTCTTCACCAGCCTCTTTTTTACATCCTTACTCAAGATTCCAGTCATCAGCTCCCTTCTGTTATTGAACGCTTCCTTCGCTGACGCTATTAACCTCCTAATGTATTTGCTATTATGCCCATTTTCGTCTAGCGTGCTACCCAAGTAATTAATATGTTCTACTTGCTCCAGTTGGAGATATTCAGGGAAAATTGAAGGCGAACATTTTCTTCAAAATTTTTTAAGCTTTGAGCTATCGTATATTGTTAATGCGTTAGAACTGAAGCAAACGACATCACTACTTCATATACCAATCATTGGAAAATGATAATGCAAAGTTTTAAAATCTTGTTAGGAAAAAAAATTCTTTGAGTTTTGGCCAGCGTTTTTCGATTTCAGCTTACAATGCGATGACTTAAGTAAACATAACGCTTTATTCGCAAGGAGGTTTTCTTTTCTGACACAAAATATGACAAGGTAAAATCTAATGAAATCAGGTGAAACTACTTACCTTGAAGGAAAAAATTCCGCGCATTAAGATCATTTATGACACTGGATCCGATTTCTCTAATTACTTCGCAAAAAACATGAAAACTCGCACACAAACGGATGTTACGAATTTATTCGTAAGCAGAATTTCACTATAAACACGTAAGATGACTCTTTTAGTGCCACTACGTTCTTGCAAGAAAAAAAAACCAAGCAACTTTTAATATGAAATACTAAAGTTACCTGATAAATTGTCAATGCCCACATTTTAGTGAAAAACTCCGTGCAGCAAGAATATTTGGGTCCCTGGAGACGTTGTTCGGCAATTGTTTCATTAAACATCCATACAAACCCGTAATTATACGAATGTAACGACTTTATTGGCAATCAAAGTTGATTTAAACACTAAGAATGACTTAAAGTGCCACGGCGGAAACTCGAGTGAAAAAACCCATTAAAATAGATAAAAATTGGATCCTGGTACCTCTTTTCGCCAAAAGTTTCGCAAAATATCGCCACAAACCCACATTGTAACGACTAAACCGTCCTGCATACTTCATTTTTATACATAAAAAAATGATCGCTTAAATACCACATCGTACTTTAAAACGTGCGCTATTATTTCAGCCTGATCTAAGGCTCTGAGGAGAGCCAAAATTATGCTCGCATAGTAGCAACAAGAGATGCTAACGACAACCGAGAGGCTAGATATTTGTATTTATTCCCACATAAATGGAAGAAAATGTCGAAGATTTTGTGCAATTTTTTCGTCTAGTCTGTTTTTCTTTGAGTACTGTATTTATTTAATATATGAATAATTTGTTCAACTTGTTGCTTGTGAAATATGTACTAGACACATACTTGTGTATTTTTTTAATTTTAATGTGGATGAAACTATTTTCTTTTCATTGAAAATTTTGTATTTTCTATGGTTAGTAGGTATTGTAAATATGTTCATGCATTCCATATTTATATTTTAAGTATAACTTATTCGGTAGTACTGTATATGGTCAGAATAATTATGTTATGAAAAGACTATTGAAAAAATCATTAATTGGTCATTAGGTTTGTGATATATGTATTGCCATTAATACAGGCCCTGTATACCCTATCACAGAAATTCTCCCAATCTGCTTTCATCATCCTTTCCTATCAACCAACCTACTCAGTCCCAAATGGGCTGGAAGGTACAGATTCTAATATCAAGTCTAGGACCTCTAATGGCCTTCAGCATTCGAATATACGGATGATGCTAGCTGGGAAATATGGTTTGAGCATATATACAAGGAGACTGGAATGGAAAGTAAAGAGGCAATGTACATAAGAACTTAAAACTTTAATGGAAGAAATGCCACTAGCAGGATAAAAATAGTACATACATACTGGAACAAAATTCAAACATAGATAAGAAATATTATCTCTCCTCACAAGAAAACGAAAAACCTAAAGATACACACTAATTTTGCAATAATAAATGCATTAAACATTAAACAAATGAATGCAATAATAAATTCATAAATGCAAAAAACATTATGCATTTGTTTTTTTATTTTAGCTTCCCAAAACCAACAATTATCTGCGAGGCGGTCTCCTGACTTATTGAATATTTATATTCGTCAATATTCCCGTAACGAGGCCTGAATGCGACATCACATCGAGAGGATTTAAGATGAAAGTTTAAGAGTGTACCTAATCAGCTGCCCTTCTGGGTCATTAAAGTTCTGTAAGGGTGGGCTGTTACGTCTGGATCATCCAACGCGCCACTGAGCGTTTTTCAATGAAAACCTTTGATTGAGGCCTGATTTGTTGCGAAAGAAAGGAGACAAGAAAGACGTCGACGCATGAGATTGCGGAGTAGACGAACAAACATATGGATGATAATGAAACTAGGTTTTTTCCACGACTTTCCAACTACCGTCGTCAATTTTCAAAGGGCATCGACAAGATCAGACACGTGACGAAAATTACTAAAGCTAAAGCACGCTCTTGGATTCGCGACGCCTTTAAACGTTCGGGTGGTCATTTTGGGAACATGTCCCGCTCATTGTTGTACCTCGCGGTGGTCCTGGCACTGTGCGACGTCGTCCTTTCTGTTCGGCCGTCGGATCCGGCATGTGCGGGCGCCGTTACAAGGAGTTCGTTCGACTTCAATATCCTAAGCGTGAGGAACAACAGCGGGGAATGGATCAGCACGGTGGAGGGCCGCCGGGGCATTGACGACCGCACGGACAGAGTTGAGATGGATTTCAAGCATAGAGTCGTCGAGTGTGCCGGGAAGCAGTACTTTCACTTCGCGGGAACTTTCGGAGGTGATTACATTGGTCCATGCAAGATATTACATAGATATATATCAGGTGGGCCAAGTAAAGGAATGTAGTTATTTACCAGCATAAATGCCCGGTGATTCTCAACGATAAGGACAAAAGTAATAAATAATAGAGTTCTATTAATACAAAAGAGGATATGATATCTCATTTCTCATCTTAGTTTTTTTTATTCCTTAGTGGAAATTGACCGCTTTTTTGCTTAATGATGCATAGTATTAATCTGTATTAAATAAATCGCTTATTTTAAAAAAAGCAAAACTGAAATATTATTCTAGCTTCACGAGGACGGGCGGGGGGCAGATCGCGATAAACTTCGAGGCTTTTTCCCCCAGGGATTTGAACCGGAGTGACATTACGATCGAATTTCAATTTCGCTCCGCGAACCCAAATATACCTTCCGCGACAGATTTCCGTTGCGGTTCGGAGAGATATTCTGCTGCGGAACTTATCTCTTCCCCAGGCGGAACGAAAATAATTTTCCTCCGGGTCCAATCGAACTCAAATTTAATACAGATTTTTTAATTTTGCTCCAAGCCAGAACGCCTCGGTTCGTGTAACCCTCGGATGTCCGTTCTCCCCGACACCCCGGACCCAGACAAGCACCCACCTTGGATGTCTTCAGGATAGTTAGGTCGCAACCTTGGTCCAAATAAATTCTGTATTCAATTAATATCTATGGGGTTCTGATTCATGTATACTCGCGAAAACTAGCGTAGAATCGACTATTCAATATGAATCCTAATGGTAATGCTACAGCGTAAAATTTAAAACAGACCAACAATAGGGCTTTCAGATGTCTTTGCAGCGGACATCTTACGTGTCTTAACAATATATACCTTACTATCATTAGCAACGGGGACGCACAACAACAGAAAACAATGTAAAATATAAGAATACTTGGATGGCAACTAGTATGTTATTCAATTTAAGTAATTCCATCACTATATTTAACAAAGCATTTTCAAATATTTATTCCCATGTTAAGCACATTCTCTAGATTGAAATGCTGATACGTATTGACAAATTTCTTCCTTCAGCCTTAAAAGCTTTGCAGTTGGATTAAAACATCTCTTTCAATAACTTGTGCAATTATTGTGAATCATGATGTGGTATTTCTTCTAAATCTATAATTAAAATTATTTACCTTAGAAGATAAGCTTTTTTTCATGGGGTAGATTACGGCTGTGCGCTCCAGAGGAAGAATATTGAAAAATATAATATTTAATAATTTACTCCATTATTTACTCCATACTTCTTCCGCTTCTCTTTCAATCCTGTAAAGCTTCATAAACGCCCTCCGAATTCTAAAAATACATAATTTTCCTCTTCTTAAGAATCTTTTCCGCCATATTCACCCACGACTTTCCTTGGATATCCTTTCCTCTCACACCATTAAATCCACTATCTCGTATGTGTTCTCATCCATTCTCTCAACACGGCCGAATAAACTTTCACACATGCTCATTCCTGGAGCATCCTTTTATGACCCAAGTCATAGACTTTAGAAGAGAAAGAGAACTATGTAAACGGTACGATATCACAGTGGAATATCGAACCCATAAAGCCGAGTTCGCATGGATCCAGAACCGGAGCGGAATGGGGAATGCGGAATTGCATATAGCCAATCACAATCCGACTCTCCGCAATTTCCTTGCTTATGATTGGCTATATAAGATTTTCCGCGTTCCACATTCCGCACCCGTTCCGGATCAATGCGAACTCTGATTTAATGCGTGCAATCGGTTACATAGAATTGATGGCGGGAAGCGGAATTTCTGAAAGCATACTTGAATTGTCGCGGTTGCATAATTATTTTCTAGATAACGCTAAAAAAAAGGAAGTTACTTCTAAATAATACACTGTTATTTATTAACTTTAAGTACGGATTAGGAACGATTGTCATTTGCATAAAATGGATAATTTTTCGAAAAAATAAAACGTACAATTTTCCACAATATATTTAATTATATATTTAAAATTTGCTAACCACTCTGGTTTCAACGTTTTTCTATCACCTTTACCCGGGTCGTTAGTAAATTTTATATTGTGGAAAATTGCATGTTTTGTTATTTCATCATGTATAGATTCCACGCAATTACGCGAGAATCTTCCGATTTCAAACAAGTTTCACTTTCGTGAGCGAAATGCAAGGAGAGAGGAATTGTCTAGTGCGACGGAAAGCAGTATTTTAACTTCTAGGGAGGAAGGGAGTCGATTGGAACAAGGACTCCTCTCTTTCCCCTATTCCACGTCTGTCTTCCTTTCAGTCCACCACACCTTCTCCATTCTCCTCTACACCCACATCTCGAACGCCATCAGCCTATTCTCTTCTCTCGGAGTCCACGTTTCTGCACCACAAAACTCTACCACACAAATTTCACGCTGTCAATGTTGGCAGAGAGAATACTGTCAAAACCTTTTGCCAAAAATATCCCAAGTTTAGAACTGGGAAACAATATCGTTGCATTAGGAAAGTAAGCGTTATTGCTTCAGTTTCCACGGCGTTGATCGGTTGATCTTTCTATTGTTTCTGGGTAGCTTGGGTCCGCGTTTGAACTTAGTTGTTGACGACAGTTTCGCTGGTATTGCAACAAGCGTCCTGACCGTCCATCTTGACCTGAGAGGACGCTCGAAGGAATATCAGCGAAACTGTCGTCAACAACAAAGTTCTAACGCCATAACGACCCAGAAACAATGGAGCAACATAGGAAAAATATGCTGCAGAAAAAGAACAAACTTTGCTAATTTCACTGTAAGTTTTTTATTCACGACCCGGGTTTCGAGAGTTTATGTCATCTTGAAGATTACATAAACTGTCGAAACCCGGGTCGAGAATAAAAAACTTACAAGTGAAATTAGCAAAGTTTGCTCTTTTTCGTTCACGGAGAAATTCCACAAAGTTACCCCTGACATTGTTCGTTTTGTGAAAAATATTTTGGCGATTAAAAAAAATATTAGATTTAGGCGAGATTTAGACTTTAAAGTCCCCTCTGCCATGGAGACCCCATGTAAAAGTGCAGAGGAAGTTAATAAAAAAGAATAATTATTTTTTTTACTTGAACAAAATATTTAGGTAGTACAGATGGATAGGTATATATCCAAAATATATTATAAAATTTTGAATATGACTCGATTTCACCAGAACATGTAAAATAAATGTACACGTGTGGGAAACTCATCGCCAAATTTTTCTGACTTTCTTCCACAATTACTCCGTTCTCAGCTCTCTCCCCATATGGTTGAACACAGTGGTGTACATTCCCCCTGGCTAAATGATTCATCCACCCCAATTTTTCTCCAACCCCCTTCCACTCCCCAAATTTCCTGAAATCCCGGGTTCCTCCCTCCCCCCAAAAAAATATTTTTATGACGTACTTTGCGTCATGACCCCCACAACTGGTGGGCACAACTGATGGAACGAAATTATTTCCAAAATTGTGTTTGCAACTATGCCAATTTCTCCCAAGGTACAGCCCAGGTAACTTAATAGCTCTTCTTACTTCAATTTGTGCCCTTTTATGACTTTTCTTTGTTCTAGAAAATCTCACGACGCGTGCCTATAAGGAACAATTCTTATTGCTCCAAGCAATCGAGAGGTCATTAGGATGCGTAAGAAGCGTAGAACGCCCCTCTATCGCGTCAAGGTTATCACGACAATGTCCGAGGGAAGGTTATTTGTACATACATTCATTCATTCGAGTATTTTACCAGCTCATTGGTAGGTTTATGGACAGTCCTTATCCTAACATTGGAATTCTGGTGCATCGTCTCACTTTCCCTCCGATAGATCCCTCAAATTCATCATGCTGTCTATCTCTTCTAATTCCGTCCAGAATTCCTATCCTATTACTTCCACAGTACATAGACGATCAAAACTTGCATCCTTATAAATGAGCCGATTTGAATATTTCCGCTTTGGTTTTACTCCATGATATTTTGTAAGTACGTGCATCACTTTGCTTGAAAATCGATTATATTTTTAACGCCTCGGAACAGGATCGAGTGGGCAAGTTGAAGCATTTTTTTTAAATTTGCTCAATTATAAAAAAAATCTGGGGCAAGTAGGTGAGATGGATGGGACCAGCTTTCGGAGTATCAGGTATTATTAATAAACTTAAAACTTTTGGTTATTACACACATGATGACTTATTTCACGACTTAGGTTTCAACGCAAAAAATTCAATGTCCTGTCTTGATTAAATTATGTGTCGTGAAAAATTATCAATGGCGTGCTTATCCTGTCAGAAAAGAGAATGACTGCTGCTAGAATGTAGAAAATGTATAAAAGAGCCATAACACTGCTATAGCAATAAGTAAGTAACTTAGCAGTTAAATTTGGCTTTTATATCGAAGTAAAAATATCTGAAGTTACAGATAAAAAAATTAAAAATATTCGCCGGGAATTTTATGTTGTTGAGTATTTCAAAAGTATCGCAAATTATATCAAAGGAATGAAAGACGATGTGCTCCTACTAAGGAATAATAGTAACCAATTAACGTTTTCTTTCAGGATAAGCACGTACTGCCAAATTTAATCGTTGAATTCATATGTTGCAGAAAAACAAAACGAAGAAAACGACAGATTACGCTTTCACCCTAAATGCGGGAAGAACGCAGCCATCACCAATAAAGGACTAACTATACAAAAACTGAAGTAAGTGTAATTAGTAACATTTTTTTAGCATGACGAAAACTATTTTATGAATGTTGGGAACAATAGTTGAAAAGTATGTGCTCTGGTTGTTTAAGGTAATATTTCCAAATTTCCAATTATGGTCCCATCTTTCAGAACCCAGAATATTCGATAACATTTAACTAACTTGCTGTATTGTCTGCGGGCTTATAACGAAGGAAAAAGAAATATATGCTCAGAAAATAATACATTGGTCAGAGCACTGCATTTAGTTTTATGATTTGCCTATCTTAATGGTAATATGGAACGCCATTAAAAAAATGTACCATTTATTTTTGAAGGGAAAGTTTTACTCTGAGAATTGATATGAAGTTAAAAAAAATTCCAAAATGTTTTACTTTTTGCTTATATTTATTTCAATTTTGGAACAAAAATCTGGTGCTATTGTTTCTTCACCTATCTTGACTTCCTTCAGCAACGAGGAGCGTTTTTCTGGAGTGGCGTTTACAAACAGACCTCTCCGATTGAACGAGCTTTTTGAGGTTGCCATAGAGAAAAAAGAAGGCAGCAAATTCAACTACTATATGGGAATCGGCATCACAACTCTTTCTCCAGATGACGGCGAGACACCGAACCATATAAATACTCTCAAGTAAGTACCTATCAAAGAATTAGAGTTTATAAGACAAGGAAACGTCCTACGCATTTCGACAACGAGAATGACATCAAAGAAAACAGTATTGCGATTTCACATCACTTTCATTGCATAGAACTTCTGACTATTTCATTTGAAATTAAGGCATATGAAAATTAATAGTATTTTGTTGCGAAGAAACAAGTGGCAGGCAGGCAGGCTGTAGGACTGCGCAATAGCGCATTCTCCGACGTCTTCTCAGCTTACGCTGCTTGACGTTGGTAGGATGTGGAATGGAGAGGATGAGAGAGCGAATATGATGTGTTTTGAACTGCTTTGGATGTTGATGACGATTCCTTTCGGAGCGTAGGACGGCTGTTGGCTGGATGAAAATTAGGATGGTGATCAACAGTATGACTTCTGTAACCAGTCGAGGCGATTGTCATTAAACAAAAAAGTGAAAAAAGGTAACTTACCTAAATTAATTCAATATGGAAAACAAGTAGATCAATGATCGATGATAATCTGCTAATTGCGTTATCTCTGAAATAAATGTCGTTGAAATGGAGAACACTTTTCTTTAAATATTTTATTGTAATTTAAATTAACATACCGCTAACAGTGAATGTGTTATTATTTATTTTTTCGATTTCGTAGCAATGTTAATTTGCTCATAATATAAGAGAAACAATCGCAATGTTCCACAAATTATATTATGAAGAACTTCACGATATCTCGCCTGAATCTGTTGAATTTGTTATATTGTTCGTAGACGATGCTGTCATCTACCGAGAAATTGACACAAATGCTGACTTACAATTCTCTCATCGGAACTCAACAAGGTTAACTTGGTAGGGGGCTCGGACTTTAACTTAGTAAATGTACTGCATCACACTTCTTTAGAAAGAAATTACACCAACGCCATATCTATAAACCGGGAGGGGTATATGTAAACGAGTAAGATGAATAAATTTGACGGCATGGCATACATCGGCCAGATTGGTAGAATTTTTAGAGCACATATCATAGAACACGCCAGAAGTTACATAAATATGGATTCCACCTCACCTTTTGCCAAACACCTTCTTGATAACAATCATACGAGCGATTTTATATCCGAAATTTTATAAGTCCTACCCAAAGGCCTGAAAATGGACGCACTGAAACAAAATAATAGAAATTATCAGACTATCCAATAACCTTTGTAAAGAATTATTATTTCCGCATTCCACCCGACTCCTTTCAGATAAATTTAATCTTTCCCGCCTCAACAGCCCTTACGCAATGCGTTTTTTTTCTTCCTCAGCCCTGCCCGAATATTTGTTTTTCCCCCTCCTCCCCCGTAACTACAACAACAATTTACACAAATAACAAATTTCTGTACCTGACGATACCGTAAATCGGTGAAACCGATACAGTAAACATTTTCTAGAAATCGGTACAGTAAAAATTTTGTAGGAAATTACTACGTACACATCATTAATCATGAGTCAGATGAAGTCAAATACCCGAGAATCACCTTGACTTCAGGCCTAACTAGGGGGAAACGAATACGAAACATTTGCAGCGATTATATGATTTATCGAGCAAATAGTTGAAAGGCTCTCCGATGTGAAAGTGTAATATATGTATATGCTACCCTGCTCTGGTTAGGACAAATCTCGAATGCACCGTCAGCATTTAGGACTTTTCTCAGGAAGATTTAATTTTCGAAGTAAATAAAGTACAATAGAAATTCACATGTTTTGTTAAACACTACTACGAGCGAACAAAAAGTGTCAAACAGCTGATAAAAAGGGCTAGGTTGGGAGCCGTTGGAGAGACTGAGACTGCACTCTAGGCAGTACGAATATGAGAAAACGTTTCCGGCGTAACTCTATGGAAATGTTTAATATGCATATTGAAAAATCACTTGGTAAATTTCCACACTATTTACGAAAAAACCGACCCAGGTTTCGGCAACTCAGTGCCATTTTCAAGGTATCTGATCGTGTGGTGGCCGAGTATATATACGTTATAGGGTAGAGGGGGAGGGAGTTAAAGGAGTGGGAGGGGGGGATGGAGGTGGGAGTGGGGAGGGGGTGAGGGTAATCCAGGGAAATTGGAAAGAAAGAAGCGGGAGGGATGAGTCAATCTTGGGTTCTTTTTGTGGAGGAGTGAGAACAACAGGGTGAAGGACGATTGTTGGTGACTAAGAGGGTAGGAGGTTTTGGGAAGGGGAGATACTGATCTTTAGGAGAGGAGAATGGGTGGAGAACATATGGTCATTACATAAAATAATTTGGCAGTAAACAATTTCAAATTGCTCTAAAAAATCCAGCTTATAGCCATTGTCAACTGTATGTAAAATTTTATAATCAAAATTGCTAAAATGGTTGTTTAAACAAAAATGTTCTGCAAAGTTTGAATTACCATTCCCATTTATAAAACAGTTTCTGTGTTCTTTCACTCGGTCTTTGAATTGGCGTCCAGTTTGACCAATATTACAGATGTCACAATCGTCGCACTTCACTTTTGTCTGTTCTCACATACTTGTCTTTGGAGTTAAAAAGCATTTTCTCCACAGTACCTGAGTTGTAAAATGATACTCCATGTGTTTCGTCCGATATAAGTGACTCAAGTTTATATGCCGCCCCATGGAAAAATGGCAATGGGTACCTCTTTTTTAAACTGTGATCAGGGGGATGAACAGTTAACAATTGTATAGCTTTTGATTTTTCTACCTGTGTTTATCACGTGATCAACACAAGCCTGGGTATAACCGTTTCTGGTGGCGATCATGTTAATTATGGACCGTTCTTTGGAGGCATGGGTATATTTACCAATCTATGAGCCATTGCCCTCAAAGAAGCTAGCTTGTACCTATGGTGATGATGAGAATCACTTGGAATTATCATGTCAGTAAAGCTGGGCTTACGATAGATAGAAAATTCGTGGTAGTCTTTTATAACATTAATGGTTAAGTCTAAAAAGTTGATCTCACTGCCAACAAATTCCATGGTAAAATTAAAAATTTTATGTAAAGAATTCAATATAACCAAAAAAGCGTTTAACTGTCGTTTCGTGCCCGTCCACATACAAATAATATCATCCACGTATCTAAACCAATAATTTACGTTTTTAGTCAGAAAATGTGAGGATTCGAACAGTTGCATTTATAAATAGTTCTTAACGATTTCAGCCAGGATTGGCGATATCGGTGACCCCATAGCGAGGCCCGTCGAATGCTTGTAAAAACGTCCGTTAAAAAGAAAATAATTTTGGCTTAAACATAAATCTAAAAGGGCTTTGAGTTCATTGGTAATTTTCGGGTCATTGGTAGTCCTATTAACCAATTCAAGGGCAATGTTGGAAGCCTCAGCGGGAGGGATAGAGATGAAGAGATTCGTAACGTCAAAAGATGCCAGTTTTCCATTGAGTGGGGGTTTAATAGCAGACAGTTTATCAGCCAGTTCTACTGAGTTTCTGACTGAGTATTTGGCAGAGAATGCAGAATAATTCCTCACCAACATATTCACTTTTACGGCAACTTTGTGGCAAGGTGCTGTGACATGCGAGACAACGGGTCGAATGGGTTTGTTACATTTGTGGGTCTTAGGAAGACAATAAAATCTGGGCGGGTTCATTTGAAGTAGGCGCCAACTATCAGTTTCACAAATCACCGTTTTACATTTCGCCAGAGTGATTTTAAGTTGCTTTTGGAAGTTTGACGTAGGGTCTCGTTGTAATGTCACTAAATCCTATTTAAAAATTTTAATTTTCTTTGGGTAAAGGTGAGCTTTCGTCCCGCCAGCGTTTTCGCGATTTTCACCCACTTACAATAGAGATATCGGAACAAAATTCACATCACTTATAAAGCAAACCTTGCGCATTTGTAAAATACTTTCAACACAACAATGCATCAACTACTTTAGGAATGGGAAACTTTCAAACCTGAGAAGTGCGTTTTTTCCTCTCCGCCATCTTGTGAAAAAATGTCGTTTCCTCTTAGCCACTGTACGTGCCGCAGCGATCGAGCAAGTGGTTCTCTAGCATATACATACCTCTCCTACACTATTTCTTCCCGCCTTCCACTCAAACTCGCCCCGCAACAGCCATTTACTACAATGCAATTCCATTCATTCCACCGCAGTAAACATTGCACATTTCACTTCAAATGAAGGGTTTACACTTCCTTAACACTCGCATTCATCCCACTGCACTAATAACATTTCACGTTTCACTTTAAATGGAGGATTGCGAGGACACGAGTGTCCATCCCCGGGTAACAAACACCCGTGCCTTTCAAGGAATAACAAGCTGACTCCGCCGAAACGAAAGTCTGGATCGCAGAAATTTGTGTGTGCGTGCACGATTGGCAACTCATGGCGACCGTACACCACACACGCAAGACAGAAAATGATTAACGCCAACAAGCTTCTCAACTCTCGTTGGCGAATGAATACCGGTTGACTTTTCAACAATCAACTTCCAATTATTGACAGTTAATTTCCCCCTTCCACACTACCCGAGAGAACTGCGTCAACAATACTATTTACTTAGCCTCTAACAAAAGCCCACTTATAATAACCTTGTCATCTGACGAATTTTATACCAGAAACAATACGCAGAATAACATTTTAGCCTTCTACCAATGCCCACGAATAATCACCAATAAGCGTGAGGGATTCTATTCTTAAAATAATACGCAGAATAACATTTTAGCCTTCTACTAATGCCCACGAATAATCACCAATAAGCGTGAGGGATTCTATTCTTAAAATAATACGCAGAATAACATTTTAGCCTTCTATCTATGCACACCAAAAATCACCAATAAGAGTGAGGGGTTCTATTCTTAAAATAATACGCAGAATAACATTTTAGCCTTCTACCAATGCCCACCAATAATCACCAATGAGCGAGAGGGATTCTATTCTTAAAAAAATACGCCCCCCAAGTTTATTGGAGGGGTGGGTTCAGGGCAAAGGAATGGAAGGGAAATTCGTTTTTCGGTTTAACAAAACACGGAAATGCAGTACAAATCAGCATTTTGAAATTTCCTTCACTCCCAGAAATGCCCATTTTCCACTTTACCATTCCCGCGAAAACTTCGTTTTTCGCTGTATTAATTCACGAAAATGCGTTTTTCACTTTTGAAAATGGCCAAATCGGGCCCGCGTACCGTCCCACCCTAGCACCCCTGTTTCACTCCATAGGCCCGTAAGCTTGTTGGGGGGGGTGGGGTATAGGATTATAATAGAAGTGAAATTAGTCTTATCCCTCTACCGGTTGTTCGTGAAAACCTCCAAATATGGCGTCGAAAACGGACGAAAAAGTCGAAAAATTGGTCATTTTCAAACGTCTATATCTCAAAAACTACTGGTCACATGGGTATGATTGTCACATTTTTACAAATGCGCAACCTTCCTCTACTCATAGGTATCACATTCAATATCGTCAGTTTCCTAGGTTTTTGAAAAAAAAATGTTGACCGTGCGGGACGAAAGCTCACCTTTACCTTTTTTTGTATATTAAGTTTGGAATTTTATCAAGTGATTTTTCAATATGCGTATTAAACATTTCCTCAGAGTTACGCTGGAAAAGTTTTCTCATATTCGTAATGCCATTATAGCAGAAAAGGCGAAATTATTTTTTAAGCTTTCTATTAAATATCGTGTGGCTGCCCTTAACATATATTTCAACAACCAATGCCTGAAGTTAGGTGTGACTCCCAAATATGTCAACATATGGACTACTTCAACGTCGAAGCCAGCCATCGAAGCCTTGGCCATAGCGAAGATGATCTGGGTCTAGAAAGAACTTAAGTGCTGGTTCAATATTTGTGACGCAATTTCTCATTACGTGGACGTAGACCTGACCTATGCTTTGGATTGGAACGATTGGGGGAAGTTGTAAGAGCGCGTTAAAGAGGCGAGTGTGATCGTGTTCCAAAAAACTCAAAATATTGAAGAAGGCACTCCAAGCTCTCTGTGCCTTTCAAAAATCCCCCCAATTCGACCCTCAGCAGTAAAATACGATAATGACTTTAGTCCGAGAGTGATTAACCTGTCAAATCATTCATTTTCAAATGAGAAAATGAGGTTGCTTGAAAAGTGTTACAAGTTTGTGTGTGTTACAAGTGCGCCCCTTTCTCGTCGTTCGGCGGATACCCTTGCAGCAGAATATGACGCTTCCCTTCGTAAGAAATCTCTCGGGATGAAGCAAATAGCCGCGGACATCGTATCCAACGCAGCTAAACAACGCCACCGCCATCGGAATGCTCCGTTCCAGCGTGCAATCCGCAGTGCGAAAGAGGCTGCAGCTGAATCGCACCTAGTGTTTACGAAAGCTGACAAGGGAAGCAGTATAGTGGTTTTAAATAAAAGTGATTACATTAAAAAGCGTGAAGATTTTTAAAATAATCAATCGATGAAAAATCACTCGTGGTGAAAATATATATCAACTGAGGTGTCACAGGCGTGACAAGCTAAAAAATATATAGGCACACAAAAAATAGAAAACTCACACGTTTTTTTATATTTCGGCAGCTCGACTGCCTTCTTCTGAATTCTTTAAGTATTCAGAAGAAGGCAGTCGAGCTGCTATATATATACTAGTTAATGGGTGCTTGCAGTTTGCAACCGGAAGGGGTAAAGTGTATGATAGTACGTTGTAAATCATTAAAAACGATAACAAGAAGGTCTTACTACTCATGGAAATTGAAAGTTTAACCTAGTACTGGAAATAATTAAATTCAGTTCAAGGAAATTAGCCACACAATGACAAGACCATCATGAAAAGCATGGGGTGCTCTTTCATATTCGATATCAGCATAAATTCATTAAATATGACGATTTTGGTATTCAATGGAATAGACAAGTTATCGCACACATTTTTCGAACAAAACAAACGCCTTGCTAAGCTGAGTGGTTCTAAACACTGGTAAGAGACAGGACTGGAACGATTATGAGCTTCATGCAGTTGGAGGGAAGGAAAGTTATATCCGACCGGGTGAGGGGGTCAGGTTTGTACTTGAAGGGGCAAGTTTAGGGAAGAAGAGAACAATATAGAAAGTAAATTGAATGGCGCAAAGGAGCAGATGAAGTCAATGGATTTAGGGAACTTTAGGGAGTATTTAATCGAATGGAATCGAATGTATTAATGTAAAATAAGTGTCAACCATGTTTCTATTGAACTATTAAAGAGCGAGTTAAAGAAAAGCACGTAATATTTTATCTAGAAAAAAATTCGCCATATTGTGAACACGATGCGACGATTCTCTAATTGTTCCTCAGGAAGAGAGTCAGATGCTTTACCACTATTCTAACTCGAATCACAGTTCACATTGAATGAAGTGGTACCCATGTAAGGTAAAATGAAGTGGTAACCATGGATCCACGGATCCATGGAAAAGCGAGTTAAAGAAAAGCATGTAAAAATAAGATCGATTGATGCCTTAATTCTATGGCAGTTCTATTTTCTTGTAGATTCCGCTACTTACAAACAGTTTTTTCGAGTGAATAACATTTTTATCAGACAGAAAATATATACAATTTTTCTCCATGATGCACCCATTCCAGCATTTGACACGATGTGCGTAATTTCAAGTTCCACTTACGAAAGCAAATAGTCTTGGAAAGGTATGACTTGGTTTCTCATATGAAACAGATGACATGATTTTCTGTGTGGCCAACATATGAATATTATAAACTCTCATTTTAATCATATCCGACAAAATCAATTTACCGATGGAACCTCAAGCCATGCATCCCAATGGCAGCATTCATTTTAAACCAAAATAATTTTCCAAGTATGTGATTTGTCCATTCTATTCCAATTTATGATTATGGCTTGCTCGAATTTTAAGAGCTATATTTTTTGCATGATTTCACCCTGAATTATTAAATACCTTGACACCCTATACTCAAAATAAAATTAGCTGAAAAAATGGATTTATTATATACCGGATTTTTTTAAGGTCTGGAACTTGGGTGTTGTACCACGACCAAGTATACAACAATGGAAACCTCATAATGAAGAACAGGAAGACCCACCTTGATCAGTTACAGGTATTTTACTCGCATACATTTTATGAGTCGTTACTTAGAGCATTAAAACCATGTCCCAATCTCAGTGTAGGAAAGTATAACATATTGGTCAAATGAAGTAGCAAATTAATGCATGTCAGTCTCGGGCTTATCGATATGGAAATATTTCATCGTATGAATTAAAGGTGAAATACTAACGCTGAAATTTCCATAATTTGTTTATTGATCACGACTATGGTTTCGTAGTGAAGCAACATCACCAGACAGGGTCAGTATTTTGCTTTACATTCCTCGAGTATTTTTTTTATAATTTATTATTTCTCGAGTGAATCATTAAATACTTGTACTAAAATGTAACTTTTGAGTCAACTTCTTGGCAAATGTCAAAATTGAGACCACTCAATTGTTACATCAACTTTGTAATTTCCACTGTTATTTAAGTAAGATGTAGTTATCACATGTTTCAGCCAGTAGGGGGAGGTTCTACTTAGCGATAAATTATTGCCTGAAAAAAATCAAATTTCCAATCATAAATGAATCTAATTCGTATAATGCTGCCAAATGTCAAGTCGCGCAGGTATTATTTTCGAGTGATACTTTGTAATATAAATATGTGATACTTGAATTCAACCATACAAGTTCTTCGCTTTAATATTTATGTTTTTTTAGTTTTCAAGGTTGATTTAAATTTGGGAATGAATTAGCTCCCATGGCCTTTCTGGCTAAATTTAGTAGGTACTCAAATTCAACTCGAAAATCTCCTTGGATTTTCAATCTTCCAGTTCAATTTCTCTCTCCAAAGGTTGGTGATCGTGTTGGCGTAATGAGAAGCAACTCTGGGACCTTGTCACTGTTCATCAACGGGAAGGAAGAACCTATTGCATCCAACGCCCCATATCCCGTGTATGGAGTATTCGAGTGCTACGGTGACATAATCAAAGTGACAATCACTTCGTAAAGGTCACGTCTAAGAGGAACTTGCAAGTGATAGTGCGAAATGTTTTGTGTTTCGTCTTCATATGGCTGAAGCGGCCTAGGGATATGGCCGAATCATTGGCATGTTGAAATTAATTAAATGAGGCTAAAGTTTGAGCAGTAATGTTAAAGGCACTTGTAATAACATATTATACCGTTTAACAATAAATTGTGGCTCTTAAATGTATCATTAGCAGAAAGTTGATCGGTTGGCTCTCTATGGCTGGTAACACTTTTGTACCAATATTTGTTACCAATTGGTAATAACTAGTAACAACAACAATATTTCATTAAAAATCAGTTATTCGTACTTAAGTTTCAAATACAAGCTCAGCAGACAGATAAAAATTTCAATGTAATTCTTTACGCTTTTTAGAAAAAAAAAGAAATTTCCTGGTTCCCCAATGCCAAGGGCATGTCCAGAGGTTCAAAGTTAGAATAAATTTTACGTTGAAAATTAATATCTAGCTTGCATGCATGTGCACATAAGATATATTACACCGTAATACAAATATTATAGACGGATAGAAAAAAATATAGAAGCATATACATTAGGGTGTCCCAAAAACATCTAAGTCGTTTTTTTTAACGCATACCCTCAATTTATTTATACGATGTCAAAAAAATTGTAAATAAAATTTTATTCACGTAGTACCTCGGAAACCCGTGCCGACTTGTATTGAAACATATCAGTACTTGCTAAGGCGTCACTGAAAACCTTCCATATGTTAACCCTCCGGCGACTGATGCAGCAGTTAAACCTGAATATAAATTTTTTAAGTAATGGGAAACTAATATATGATGTTTGAACATGGTCTGGTGACTGGTATGATGCCTGGTTTTTTTATAACCAAGAAATTATGCCGCGCGGCGTGCGGCGGCTCGCCCACCGAAGGGTCCCACCGCAAGGAACGCACCAAAACCCGACACCTCAAGTTTGAACGCCCAAACGGATCTGACAATGAGATGGTAAGCACACAATAACTGCTACACTGTGCACAAAATAAGACGAAGTACAAATAGCTAGACTTACAGGTAGCGCACCCGACATTTTTTTTATCACCAAGAAACTTCGGCAGCGCGCCCACCGGTTAATGCGAATTTAGCGAAAAATGTACAATGTACATTGCACAATTGTACATTGTAGAAGGTGTGTAAATAAAGCAATGAGACTGATAGCTTAGTGTTCGATTGAACATGTGATACGCTACCAGTGCGAGCTGGAACTCGCTATCAGAGTCACGTTGGTTGTCCGTAGTGATTGTTTAGTGAAGCAGGTTTTGCTATTACGTTGTGACAATGTGTTAACGCGTCGAAGCCGTCGATGTGTTTGTAATCACTTGTTATTTTGTTAGTAAACGTATTGTTTTCAATCAGTAAACAATGAACATGTCCGTGGAATTACGTAGTTCTAAAAAGGGTATATTTTTAATAAAACATCAAATAACAGTCCATGTTGAGAAAACCACCTTTGTTATTTCCACAAAACTTTATTCCGAGTGGCAGCGGAATAAAGTTTTGTGAAAATAACAAAGGTGGTTTTTTCCACATGGATATCCATAATTTCCACGAGGTCAGGCTTGATATATTTAGTTATATCAAATAAAAAGTTCAAAACTGCCCTCTAATGGACAAGTTCTGGCAGTTTTATTTTATAATATCCGTGAAGTTAATTTTACTGTCAATGAACGTGCAAATCTCACTATTCGCGAATTTATTATCTTTTGGGAAAAGGCGCGTGTAGCTACCAAATCTTTCCCTAATTGTGTGAAGAAACTAGTGAACCTATATCAATTTTGGAGTTAAAAAAAATGCACAAAAAACCCAAAACGTATTTAAGCAGCGCCGACAAGAGTTTGTCAACAACTTAGATAATTTGTTTGACATTTAACACGCAGATACGCTTCAATTAATTAAAATAAATGATGACAGAATCTTCTTACAGCGACAGAGAGAGCCAGGTCGGCCTGGTCACGTAGCTGGAGTGGACAAAAAACTTAAGTAACTTACTGATAGGGAGGAAAGGGCGCGCCTCAGAACTATTGAAGAAGAAATGCGACGTGCTACATATTTTTCCACGCCAACTCCTTCAACATCATCTTATGAACCGTTACAAAACGACTGATCTTCTGGTTCTAATGAAAATGACATGAATTTAAAAGAAGATATTCCAACTCTGATCGAGAACATACAGCCCGGAACCAGTAAAACAACTTTGCGGACAAATGTTATTACTCCAAAATGAGAAGCAGCGCTAGAAAAGTGTCAGTTAAGTTTGAAAGATTCAGTGTTTATTCTTGAAGCTACCATTGAAGCACTTTGATATAATACTGATGATTTTCCTATAAGTAAGTCATCGATTCAAAAGATTCGTACGGAAAAATGGAAAGAGCGAGCGGAAGTCATAAAAGCTAATTTTAAAAACGAGGTACTAAATGTTGTGACTGTTCACTGGGATGGCTAACTGTTGCCCGCTTTAGATTCTCGGAAATCAAAAGAAGAACGTCTTCCAATACTTATTTCATATGCAAGTAAAGAACAACTTACTGCTCTGGAGAGGTTGGAAAGCTCTTCAGGATGCGGACAGGCGTAGGCTGTTTGGAACGCGATTGCAGACTGGAATCTCGAAGATAAAGCGCAAATTCTTTGTTGTGAAACTAAGGCTTAAAATACAGGTCATATATATTGTGCCAGTGTGCTTCTTGAACAAAAACTTAATGGAGATATACTTCTTTTTGCCTTCCGCCATCACGTGTATGAATTGGTGTTCAAAAACGTGTTCGAAGTAAAAATTAGTCAAGTGACAGCAAATCCTGACATTCCACTCTTCAAAAAGTTCAGAAATAACTTGAATGGTGTCGATCCAGATAGAGTACAGTGCTATAAAGAAAATCTCGCACTGCACCTGACTTTTTCCGAAATTGACAATCTCCTTGAGTAGTACCGAACTGAACTGACCAAGGAAATAGTCAGTAATGACTATCAAGATTTAATAGAGCTTTCTGTAACATCTTTAGGCGGAGATACACAGGAAAAATTTGTAATTCGACCTCCAGGTGCCATCCACCAAGCTCGATGGATGGCGAGAGCAATTTATTCCCTAAAAATATCATTACTTAGTGATCAATTCAAAATTACGATCAAGGATAAGGCAGCGCTGTTAGACGTTAGCCTGTTCATCGTGACAGCCTACGTCAAGCCATGACTCCAATGTATTTTGGCAGTAAAGCACCTTACCTAGATTTGTGCTTTTTTAAGTCGATGACGGTTTACCAAAAAATTGATAAAAGCAGCTTTACAGAAAATAAGCCAGCATTTATGGTATTTGACTGATGAAGTTTCTGTCTTATCACTGTTTGACGATTATTTGGAAGAAGCTAAAGTAAAAATGGTTGAAAATTTCACCAAAAGGAATTTATCAATTCATGGAAAACGCTACATCTCATCGAAAGAAGAAATTTGCGGTTCATTGTAAGGTAAGTTAAATTAGTAAAGATAGAAGTTGTTTCTTTAGCTTTTTGTTTAGATCACAATTTCTCCAACTGACTGTCTGTAGTTTTATTTCAGAGAAAAACATCTACGACTTAATTTCAGTCAGAAGTAACTCATTGTGCGATCGTCTTAATTGATGACAGTTTTCTCCACGAATGTCCTACCATGTGGTCAAATAATGCTTCGTTTCAAGAACCCAGAAAGAAGGTTTCAACGCTGAGGGCAGTAAATGGTACAGCTGAAAGAGCGGTCAAGTTGATGCCAGATATTCACGGTTTAATCACGGTTTAGGAGGAAGAAAAGCAATTTTTGCTACATTGCGTACAAGAACACCGGAAGATTTATCCTGACTTCAAAAAGGAAACTTAGAAAAGAAAATTTAAAGAATAATGTTTTTACATGTTAAACAGTAAATAAACACGATTTGGGCATATTGATATTTTATTTACTAAATAAACATTAAGTTCTAGAATCCTTCCTTCCAGTTCCAGAATTAAATTCTAGAAACAAAAGAAGGAAATTCCAAAGAAAAAGCTTTTATCTTCCACTGGGGATGATGAAGACAGTATAAAAAGGAAGAAACAAGCAGCTAAGGGAAAGAAAAACAAGAAAAAACCTACAAAATCTCCACCACAGAAGAAATCGTTGGCAGAAAACTTAGAAAGTAGCTCAGACGAGGATGATGAAGATGCTTGCTTGTTCTTTAACGAGTTGTACTCAAACTCTAAAGGCAATGAAGGTCGCATTCAATGTAATGTGTGGAAACAATGGGCTCATGAAGCTTGCTCCAACACTGAGGAAGAAGATGACTCATTTGATTGTGATTTCTGTTCTGATGTAAAAAGTTTGTTTAGGTCTGAATAAAATATTTTTATTTTTTTCCAGAAAGTATTTTATAGTTTAACAGGTGTTCATAAGTTTTTAAATAACAATTTTCAGACACAACAGAATGACTTAAACCAGCTTGTAACAGTTTAACATTGGTTTATTCCTGTTAAATAAAACATTTTTGTAAACTTAAATTTATACATGTGTTTTAATGGTGTCCTGGTTTTACCCCACCAGAGGGACAAAACCGGGTGTTTGCATAATTTTCACTAAAAAATATATATATTATTAAAAAAAAGTCACAATGCTTGTTTTACACAAATTATTTTATTTGTTACATTTTTGAGTATTTAAATGTCTTGTATTGTTTAATTTACTGAATATTAAGAATAATAGACACAATTAAACATTAGCGTCCCGGTCTTGCCCCACCTTCCCCAACTTACCCAGGAAAAACTTTTATTTCTCATGTTTGGGATCGAGTCGGCACGTGTTATCATAATTCAATCGCAATAATATTTATTATGTGAGTTATTAAGGTCAAACAGAAAAAAAGTAGAGGGTAAGCGTATTTGAATTCGCGAAAAAAAACTTTTTCCCTAATGTCTTGGGACACCCTAATATTCATACATACACTTTTTATTTCCTATTACTTTTTATTTAAGTTCCTCTTCGTTAGAACCATGATAAATGACTGTGATTCCCATTACTCATGCCCATGCATTACTAGGGTTCAATGATGGTTTTCATGGTGGCTCTAACTCATTCGCATTCACACGATTTTCCAGTTTACGGTAGTGCAAATGCTAGTGACCTCTGGTGAGGAGTAAGAAATCACCAAAAAAACAATTGAAGCACCATACGCGCCTGAAGCATTACTGAGAAGTAGTTTCGTTTCCACTGACGCTTTAATTTGCTTTTATTTATTTATTTTCCCGATGACCAGGCACACAAAAAAGTCAATATTACATGTTAGGCACGACAATATTGATTAGGAATACAAACGTAAAACTGGAAGTAAGTTAATGTTTTATAAAAGTTAAGACTATAGATGCAAGGGATACAACATTTGCCGAAAAAAATAAAAGATCAGTCAAAGAAAGATAAAAAGATTAATTCATTTTAAATATAAAGCACTCGAATACTCGATTACAGTACAGAATAATTAACTCTCTCCAATAGAAATTGTTCCAATTGAGTCTGAAATTCAATAATTTATTATTATCCATTGCAAACAGCATTGGATGCTATAGAACTTAATGGGTTTAAAGTACGCTTGCTTAAGTATTTTTCCCGACGTATGAGATGCAGATTTCCGCAAGAGAGGAATAACGTTAATAGAAAGAGAGGATATGGTTAAGTATATCGTTTCCTCATAACTTTCGAACAACCACAATTTGGTTTTCAGGGTACCCATTCCCGGCCATATCTTTCCACATTTACGAAATACTTAGCATTAGAACACGAATAATTCACATTACATATCTGTTCGGAATGAGAATTCAATCAATGCCTTGAACAGAGCAGCCTCTTGACTTTGTATTCGTAATATTACAGCAACGAGTTCTGAATGCGACATCACAACGATTGGATTCAGTACGAACGTTTGAGAGCATAATCAGCTGCCCTTTTGGACCATTAAAAGGTTCTGGAGTGGTGGGAAGTAACATCTGGATCAATCAATGCGCAGTTGAGCGGTTTTCAATGGAAACCTTTGATTGAGTCCTGATTTTTTGCGAAAGTTTGAGGAAGTGATGCCGAAGTATGAGGGTGCCGGGTAAAAGATGTACAAAAAAATGGATGATGATGATGGAACGAAGTTTTCATCCTCTCCGGCTACTGCCGTCAGTTTTCCAAGGCCCACGACAAGAGGAGACACGTGAAGAGTAGTACCGAAGCTAAAGCAGTCTCTTGGATTCGTAACGCCTCTGATCCTTCAAGTAGGCCATTTTGATAAGATGTCCCGCTCATACTTGTACCTCGCGGTTGTCCTAGCACTGTGCGACGTCGTCCTTTCTGTCCGGCCGTCGGATCCGGCATGTGCGGGCGCCATTACAAGGAGTTCGTTCGACTTCAACATCCTAAGCGTGAGGAACGACAGCGGGGAATGGATCAGCAAGGTGGAGGGCCGCCGGGGCATTGACGACCACACGGACAAAGTTGAGATGGATTTCAAGCACCGAGTCGTCGAGTGTGCGGGGAAGCAGTACTTTCACTTCGCGGGAACTTTCGGAGGCGAGTACTTTGGTCCTAGCCATATATTACATCGATATATATCAGCAACGTAGCCGGGGGTGGGGAGGTCGTTCCACCTCCCCCCGAAATATTGAATTTGTTTTTAAAAAGTGGTACTAGAGAAGATCGTTACCTTTACGTGTTTTTTTTAACTAACAATAAGAATGTTGAATTAATTTATTCATCAGTCAGAATATTTTAAATAAATAGGTTTGTAATTTTTAAAAATCTAAAAATCTATGGATGTTGTGTTTTTAAACCCCACCGCTTGTACTCAACATAAACCCCCCTGAAACGAAATCCTGGCTGCATCGCTGATACATCCGTAAGAGCATAGCACAATTCCCTTCTGGGATGGGTAAAGACAAAGAGTTAAGTCATTTATTGTCTTTAGGTCTATAAAACTGGCTCTATTTAAAAAATGTCCTCCATAATGCCCTATGCTTGCAAACCACTTTCGATTCTCATATACTCATGCATTGCTTCATGCACACTCACCTATTATTAAGACTGCTAATATTCCCTCTCCTAAGACACTTTTCCAACATTTTCAGAATTGACTTCTTGGTACATTCCTTCCTCTCATACAGTTCATTCCACCATCTACAATATTCCATATTATTTCTAGAAAATTGAGAAAGAAGTAGGTAAGCAAACTATATACAATACATAGGTATCCATCACACCGTTCCCGTTCGGGGCAGGCATAGTCAATTTTTTTAACTGGAGTTTTTAAAATTTTGCAATGGTCAACGCGAACTGGACTCAGGAGAACAGTTAAAGATTTTGAAATTTATGAATGACCCCAGACATCACTCTCATTAATGAGTCATCCATCTCCCCTATCCTGGCCTCCGTTTCGAACAACCTCATCTCCTCTCCTCATTTACCCCCTTCCTCTGATGACACATAACTACAACTACCATAGTTACACAAGCAAAACATAAATACAAACGCCTGATGATGTCGATTACTCATGGAAACCCAGGTTGTGTATTTTATTTAATGAAGATGTGGTTTTTTTTAAGTTAAATTATTTAAAAGTTACAATGATATACCACAAAGTAACCCTAGAACAAGTTAAAAATCAAAAATGTTTATTTCCCGGCGATAGGCGTTTAAAGATGACTCTCCTTTGATAATTTCTTCCTAACCACCCTATCCTTACATTTATATTACCCTAACCTCTTCCGCTCCTATTGCATTCATTCATTGCTTCATACACTCCCTCATATTCACGTAAGACTCGTAATATTCCTCGTCTTAAGAATGTTTCCACCACGCTCACCAATGACTGTCTAGGTAAACCACTTCCTCTCACACCATTCAATCTACTATCATATATCTGTTTCGTCATTCGACTTTCATCCATTCTCTCATCATGGCCAAACCAATGAAGTACACTCATTTCACATGCCCACTACTAGAGCATTCTTTCATGACCCAAGTCATAAATTAACCACTTCCCTGACGTGTTTTTTTTTTACAAAAATGGAAAAAAAATTTTCATAAATTTTTATTTCAGATTCAGAAGCATTAAACTGAGGCAAATGCGAGTATTTTTTACTTAATTTTTCATTCCAAATAACTAATGAATTATTCAATAATTTCTGAATGTTGCCCCTTAATTTAAGATAATTAGGCCACCTGCATGTCAGTATAACTTTGCCCGAGTATACTCGGGCGCGTCAGGGAAGCGGAGAAGGGAAAGAAAATAGCACAGTGGATTTTCGAATCCATCAAAGTGCACAATTTTCCATATTACTTGGATATGATGTACATTTTACGCGCCGAAATCATGACGTAATCTTCGCGGAAAAAGTAATTAATTTCAAGATGACTGAAAAAATTAAATAGACATTTAAAGATACAGCATTACTTATAAATGCTATGAACAGAACAGGCAAGACTACCAAAAAATGGAACGTTTTTTTTTGCAAAAGTAAACAGGTTTTACTTTTGAGCGTAAAAATCACGGACTGAGTTTACATGCAACACTATAGCTACCCCACGATGACTCATCTCCCCCACTAGAGATTACCCCGCAACTATCACCCCAATAGACAATTGGGGTGATAGTTGCGGGGTAATCTCTAGTGGGGGAGATGAGTCATCGTCCACTATCCCATCTCACCTTGCACAGCCCCAAAGTTTCTTTTTCCCTTTCTCCATTTTCATTTAAGTATATTCTACCAGCTGATTAGTAGATTCTTGAACAGACCCCATCCTGCATCACAATTTCTGAAACATTGTCTCACTTTCCCTCCTAAGGATGTCCCGCCATTAGATCCCTCTTTGATCCATTTTCTACCTCTTATTTTGTCCAGAACTCCTATCCTCTTCTTTTCTCATCCACGCTTCCCCAGTGTTATCCCCTCTATCACCCTCTTCCACATGCCCTCTCCAATCAAAACCTCAGCCCGCCATCCATCATCTCTTCTGCCTTCTCCGAACCTCCGCCACAAGCTTTCTCTCCTACCATATCCAATACCTTCTCGTTCGTCTTCCTCGCCTACCAGCTCACCCTCTCCATCCTTCTCAAAATCCATATCTCAAACGCCTAAAGTCCTCGCACATCTTCCCTTCGCTATGACCAAGTTTCGGACCTAAACAGCGCAAGGTTCCATATTAGTCTTCATTATTCCCTCTATTTCCATTCCCTGTTTAATAATTTTTAACTTCCCAGTCCTCATCATTGTCATAACTTTCCAAGTTCCTATTTTTACCGGTATTTTCATTATCATCATCATCTTATATTCTCTATCGCAGCCCTTGTATTCTCTGATGACGTAATAGCGCAAGGATTTTTTGTGATGACGATCGCGGAGGCCTTTCTTACCTCGCTGCCGGGCACCACACCCGCCTTAGTGAGCGGCGTCCCGTAGTTGACAGGATTCAATTTTCTATAAATGACTTTCATATTCAGGGTAATTGACAGTTGGGAGGGATCTCCACCCCCGCTTCCCGACGGTATTTTTAAAGTGACTACATCACGGAACTAACTTTCGTCTGGCTCCTACCCTTCGATAATATAATCATGGGTGGCCCTACTATTCCCTCTCCTAAGGATATCACTTCTTCCATTGGACTAAAACCTTGTCGTGGTGGAAGGGCTTGCGTGCTCCGATGACCCCTAGAGCTGCACTGGCGGGATCAATGGTCCTGGTAGGGTCACCCATGCCAGATTGGTCGAAGGTTAGGAGACAGACGAATGGTAGTCCGCGCAGTGTCTGTACCTCAGTGAAGCGGCTGCAAAAGGCGTCTGACCCCAGTGGGGCGGCCTCTGAAGTGATGGTGTCACATAAAAAACACTATTGAGATCGGCCACGATATACTATCTCAGTTCAAACAAAAACCTTGAAATTATGGACAGTTCTCAAAAGATAATGAATCCTGGTAACTACGGGACTCGGCCCAGAGGGCCGGGTGTCGTGCCCGGCAGCGGTGGGAGCAAGGCTTCTGCGTACGTCATCGCACGAAATCCTTGCTCAAACGTAGTAGCAGCAGCGGAAAAGAAGATAAATATGAGGAACAAAACAATCAGAATAGGCACGTGGAATGTTAGGACTATGCTGAGGGCGGGGAAGATAGAGAATATAAAACAAGAAATGAAGAGGGTGGGTGTAGACATCATGGGTCTGGGTGAAGTAAGATGGAAGGATGACGGAGACTACTGGAGCGGTGACCATAGAGTAATTTATAGTGGAGGGAATGAAAGTCAGCGCGGGGTTGCATTCGTAATGAATAGGAAAATAGGTAGAAAAGTAGTGTATGCAGAACAGGTGAGTGATAGGATAATAGTCGTGAAACTAAAGGCAGAGCCAACGAATTTAGTTATAACCCAGTTTTATATGCCTACCTTTAATCATAAAGAGGAGGAGGTAGATGGGGTATACGATCAGCTAGAGGAAATAATTGGTAGGATACCTGGGAGTAAGCACTTAGTAGTAATGGAGGATTGGAACGCGGAGGTGGGTGAAGGAAGAGATGGGCGAGACGAGACGATGGGTGGACGATTACGGCATAGGAAGGAGAAACGACTGCGGCGAGAAAGCTGTGGAGTTTTGCCGTATAAATAACCTAGTAATTACAAATACATGGTTCAGACATCATCCTCGACGTAGCTCGACGACGACTTGGAAGAAGCCGGGAGACAGATAAGTTCCAGATAGATTATATAATGGTTCGTCAAAAATACAGGAATAGTGTTAAAAACTCGCATACTTATCCAGGAGCAGATGAAGACTCAGGCTACAACTTATTACTCATGACATGTCGGGTAAAACTGAAAAAGATAATAAATGGAAGGAGGGTACGAAAATGGAATACGGAGGCATAAACTTGGGCAATGAAGAAGAATTATCGAGAGAAGGTGGATGAGATAATGGGTGAGGATCATGGAGTTAGATCAGTGGAAGATAAATGGGGAAGTTTGAAAAATGGAAATATAGAAGCAACGAAAGCAACGGTAGGCGTAGTGAGTGCAAATAAAATTAGAAAACCGTGGATCACGAAGGAGATGATCAGGGAGATGGAGGAGAGAAGGAAATGGAAGAGTGTAAACTCAGAGCTAGGTAAGAGAAAATACCGAGAATTTAATAACAGGCTTAGAAGAGAAACAAAGAAAGCAAGAGAGGCGTAGTGGAGAGAACATTTGACGCGTTAGAGAAATACGAAAAAGAGGGAAGAGCAGATGAATTATATAGGAAATTAAAGGAACTGACGAGTGGTAATAAGGGAAGGGGAATTACAACGATAACAGACAAGACGGGAAAGGTGATCGTAGAGCCGAAAGAGATCCAGGAGATGTGGAAGGAGTATGTTGAAGAGCTATATGGTAAAGAAATAAAGCCCAATATGTTAGACATAGAAAGGGAAGACGAAATTGACAGATACGGCATCGGACCAGTTATCCTAGATAGCGAAATCGAAAGAGCTCTACGAGACATGAAAAGGAATAAGGCCGCGGTAATAGATGACATACCTGCAGAGTTTTTAAAGAGCGTGGGGAAGAACGGAAGAGGAAAACTTTATGCGCTTACTCGCAGGATTTATGAGGATGGAGTGTGGTCGGAAGACTTTGCGAAGGCTGTACTAATTCCTATACCAAAGAAGAGCAAGGCAAAAACGTGCGAAGACTACCGGACAATAAGCTTAATATCCCACGCGGCCAAAGTAGTTCCGAGAAATATAAACAAAAGGCTAGAGAGGAGGGCAAATGAATACCTGGGTGACGACCAGTTCGGGTTTAGGAGAGGGACGGGAACGCGAGACGCTATAGCGGTGATAAGGACGCTAATAAAAAGAAACCTAGAGTATGGCCAAGATGTTTTTGCATGCTTCTTAGATTTCGAGAAGGCGTTTGATTGGGTGGAATGGACGAAATTGGGAGTGTTGAAGATATAAGGGGTCAATTGGAGGGGCAGGCGCCTGATTCGGAATTTGTATATTAACCAGACGGCGCAGGTTAGGGTAGCCAATGGAGACTCGGGATGGGCCACGACAGGACGGGGAGTGCGGCAGGGGTTCCCACTATCGCCGCTGCTTTTTAACGTGTATTCAGAAGAAATAGTAAGGGAGGCATGGGGGGAGGAGGAGGTAGGAATAAAGATAGGTGAGCAGATAAAATCAGTGAGATTTGCAGATGATTAAGGATTGGTTAGCCTGTCTGCAAAAGGGTTACAGTCAATGGTGAATGCATCAGAGGTCCAGTGCGAAAAGTATGGGATGAAGATCAACCACAAGAAAACGAAAGTAATGAGATTTTCATGAAGTAAGAAGGCGGGGCTGAATATAAGGGTGGGAGGGCAGAAGATATAGCAGGTCGAGAAGTTTACATATCTGGGTAGTATTTTGGAGGGGAATGGGTTTAGTGGTAAGGACATCAGATGTAGAATTGCGCTCCCTAAGAAGAAGAACTTTTGAAGGGAAGACAATTGATGAGGGGGGGTCTAAGAAGAGACGTAAAGAAGAGGCTGGTGAAAACTTTAATATGGAGCGTGGCGCTATATTGGTCGGAAACTTGGTCATTGCGAAGGATGTGCGTAGACTTGAGACGTTCTAGATGTGGGTTTTGAGAAGGATGGAGAAGGTGAGCTGGATGACGAACGAGGAGTTATTGGATATGGTCGGAGAAGAGAGGAAGCTTGTGGCAGAGGTTCGGAGAAGGCAGAAGAGATGGATGGAGGAGGTTTTGTGAGGAGAGGGCATGTTAAAGAGAGTGATAGAGGGCAGAACACTGGAGAAGCGTGGAAGAGGAAGGAAGAGGATAAGAATTCTCGACGAAATAAGAGGAGGTAGAAGATATGAAGAATTGAAGAGGGATCTAATAGCGCGCCTTCCTTAGGAGGGAAAGAGAGACAAGGTCTATAAAATTGGGATGCAGAATGGGGACTGTCCAAGAACCTACCAATCAGCTGGTAGAATACTTGAATGAATAGGATATCACTTCTCTCAGTTAACTGCTCCTGCCATGCCACGCGTAAGCACTTCCACCACGTCAAGGTCGCAGTCCAAGGGAAGGGATTAGTACTTCATTAAAATTTGTATCTTTAGAAATGGGCTGATTTTATTATTACCGACCATAAAGTGACATTTAACTTTTAAATCACAGATAAAATACATCTCTAGTCACAGATAAAAAATGTGAGCTCGGAATTTTATGTTTTTGAATATCTTGAAAGTATAGCATTTTTTACCAAAGGAATGAAAATTGTTCCGTATTCACTAATTGTAAGGTAAAATTAACCCATTAATTTTTATTTCACTGTAAGTTCCTGCTGCCAAATTTAAGCATAGATTTCATTTCTTTCAGAAACACTAAATGAAGAAAACGATAGATTACGCTTTCACCCTAAATGTGGGAAGAATGCAGCCATCACCAATAAAGGACGAACTATAGAAAAATTGAAGTAAGTTTAATTGGTAACATATTTGAGCATGAAGACAACTAGATTATGACTTGAAACTAAAGTTGAATAATTTGTACTCGGGCAGTTAAAGGGAATATCCGAAGGCACTTTGGTCCCATCTTTCAAAAAGCAAAGATATGATCATATTGCAATACTGTAAGTCTGCGGAAAATTCAATGAAGTAATAAACAAAAATATGCTCAGAAAATGACAGCTAGAGTGATCAGAGCATAGCATTTATTTTAATGATATGAGGGAAAGCGATCCAAAAAATGTACCATAAGTATTGAATTTTTTACTCTGGGAAATGATATCAAGTTTAAAAAAATTCCAGAATGTTATATCTTTGTTCGTATTTGTAAAAAATTTTGGAATATAAAAATCTAATTCTAATTTTCCTCCACCTACCTTGACTTCCTTCAGCGGCGATGAGCGTTTGTTTGGAGTGGCGTTCACAAACAGACCTCTCAAATTGAACGAGCGTTTCGAAGTGACCATAGAGAAAAAAGAAGGCAGCAAATTCAACTACTACATGGGAATCGGCATCACGCCCGTCTCTCCACATGACGGCGATCCACCGAACCATATAAATTCTCTCAAGTAAGTATTAAACAATTAGTTCGAGTTCATGAATCAAGGAATAGGCTGGGAACCGCTAGAGACTCGGAGGCTGCGCGCTAGGCTTAGATTGTTTGAACAATTGAGAATAGATATCTTTCAGAGCGACACGGAGAACATCATATTAGAACCCCACTATATTTCCAGGTCCGATAGAAACGATAAATTAAGAGAGATATTTTGCCGAACGGATAGGTATGGGAATTCGTTTTTCCCCCGAACAATAAGGGACTTCAATAAATGCTAGGCGTAATTTCATTAGAGCGTTTCCTTTTTATCTTTAAGCGGCTGGTGTCCTAACACCCCCCGCCACACGCCTATTGAGGCGGCTTGCGGGGTAATATGTAGATGTAGATGTAGATGAATAGTTCTACGTTTTTAATTAACTAGGATTGCTTCAACGAAAACAATATATAGCATAAATTGCAGATGGTTACTGACTCATCCCTTGTAAATTTAAGCATGTGACAATGAATACTCTTTTGTTCCGAAAAACAAAGTGAAAAATGGTGACCTACGTAAATAAATTAGATACCACGAATATGAATCTGGGAGTCTATCACTTAATAATTGCGTTTTTTCTGAAATAAACGAAGTTGAAATCAAGAACAATAATCTTTTTCATTCATAATTGCGCTTTGATTTAACATGTCGCTTAACAGTGGTAGTGTTACGATTAATACTGTCGCCAATGCGGTAGCAAAGTTAGGATTGTTTGCAGGCGATGCTGTCATTTACCGAAAAAAATGGCACAAAAGCAGACTTAGAATTCTCTTATAAGGCCTCAACAACGTTATTCGTAGTCTTGAGCGGAGGATCGAACTTAAACTTAGAATTTTAAAAACAATGTAAGCATGCTTTTCTTTCTTTCTTTTCTTTTTCATGCTCTCTGCTTTTCATTTTTTTTCTGAAATTTCTTTTTTATTGAAAAATATAAAAAAGAAATATCTTAACATCTTACTAAAAATGAAAAAAATAATATTTTCTCAAGTGAATGAAAGTTTAGCCTAGAACTGGAAATAATTAACTCAATTCAAGGAAATTGGCCGCACAATGAACATAAATAGAAAACTAAATTCCTATGACCATAAATAGAAGAAAATTACGTATTCAACAATATAACAAGATTAAAGTTGTCTATTTATGCAAGACCACAAAGAAAAGCATTGGGGCGCGACCTCATTTATATTTCGCACTTAAGTTCATTTAAATATTTTCTAGAACTTGTATATTGAATCTCTCTATTCCATTGCATATCAAAATCTTCACATTTATTGAATTTATGTTGATATCGAATGTGAAAGAGCGCCCCATGCTTTACGTTGTGGTCTTGCATAAATAGACAACTTCAATAAAATTCTATTTTTTTAGAAATGCATGCTTAAATGTTTGTAATTTTTTACTTTATAGTCCTAGCTAATAAAATGTTTATAAAACAACACCAGTTTTTATATAATCGTTTGATTAATTAGGACTAAAAAACCAGGACTGTTTACAAGAAAATATTCGCTAGGTTCTGGACTTGATGCGACGATTCTATGCTTATTCCTCGGGACGAAGATAGATGCTTTACGACTAATCCACCTCGAATTACAGTCATCACGTTATTATTTAGATATAAATGTAGCCGTAACCCTGGATCCATGGAAAAGTGAGTTAAAGAAAAGCATGTAAAAAGGCACTGCAGTAAACTTCTTGTGGAGGAAATCACACCGATGCCATGTCTATTAAATGAGAGGGTATATAAAAACGAGTCAGTTGAGGTCAAATACTTGAAAATCGTGTTCATTTCAGACCTAGCGTGGAGGAAAAACATAAGAAACATTTCCGGCACAAGTGCTTATCAGTTAATGCCCCGCATATAGACGACATAAATTTGAAAACAATATGGAACTATTTCAAATGCCCGCTGCAAGTCTCTGTCCTAAAGTTCTCCTACGAGTGAAAGAGTGAAATGGAAATGCTATTTTCTCTGGTTAGCTCACATTCCGAATACCCAGCGAGCATTTGGGACCCCGTTCAGAAAGATTGAACTCGCGAAGTGAAAATAATTACAAGGAAAACTGCAATCTTTAATAAACCCCGCTATGAGGGGTCAGAAAGTGTCACACAGCTGATAATAGGACTAGGCAGGAAGCCATAAGAGACTCTGAGGTTACACGTTAGGCTTAGATTTAATGAAAATTTTAGTTCAGGCCAAGTTTCTGTCCTCTCCCCCTCCTTTTCCCTCCCCCTCCATGGCTGGAGTTCTAGCACCCCCTGCCGCAAATCTCTGCGGCGGCTCGCGGGGTAGTATATAGGGCATTGGTTCTTTTACTGGTGCACCGCGAGTTTGTTGCAAGTCCACCGCGATAACAATTGTAAAAGCCGAAAAATCCGCGAAAAGGTGAAAACAGAAAAAGTGCTTCGCAAAACTATGAAAGCAGACCAAAGATTTCAGTGGATTCCGAATTTTGACCAATCGATCGCACGCGTTGCCTTCACAGGCGCCATTTTCCGGACCCTGGATTATTACGCCGCCAGACCATCCACCTTCTCGCTCACTCTCGCGTTTGCGCTTCGCTTTTTGCCAAGCGGTGGCCGTTTAGCGAAACCAAAAGGTCGAATGGCTTCCCCCACTCCCCCGTTTCGGCGCTCAGGAAATATTTTAGCGAGAATGTTCCGTTGCATTCGCTGCGTGCGGTGCGTTGTCGAGCTGTCAAACACTGCTATCGTACAGTTGGATCGTAAACAAATCGCAGTGTTTCTCAGTACTTTGTTGGGCAACATTGTAAACAATAACAATCTTTTGTTCGTGTCGCTTGCTCCTTCTGTGAATTCTGTAACCAAGGGAGCAAGAGAGAACAGCTGACGTCAAAGAGGATCAAGACAATCGACGCTAACGCTCTATCTTGCTCTTTCTGCTCCTAAAAACGTTGTGGCCGATTTATTTTTACGCCAGTATATTACAGAGGCTTGTCGGGAATTATTTCTTTGGCTAAGTTGTTGCAGAAATTGTATCACCTGCCATACTTCTTCCACAACATAGAGGTTATTAGGTTAAGTGTTTCTCTGCATAAGTTTAACGTCACGTATTTATTTAATTCAGCTGGGCAACTACCCCTGCTGAATAATCAGTTAGGTTTTCCTGTGGTTTCATAGTCGCAAACGTGATGGGAGATGCATTCATGCGTGCACGCAAACGTGATGCCTGTCATGCATTTGGCTATCTGCACTAACTTCATAAGCGCTAATCCACTACCACAAAAGGCCGATGTAAACATGAGTTGCCGGTGATTTAGGGTCACGAAAATTTTCTTCTTAAATTGTGTTTAATTATTATTATGCTTTCGCATATTGCGAGTGCAATGATATACGAGAAATTTGGCTTTACGTGGTGGTAATGTCATAGTTTTTGTTCAACGCTAACATACGAGGGATAAAATACAACTGATGATAAAAACGCGATATAGGCCGATGTAAACACGATTTGTCAGTGATTTAGGTTCAAAAAAATGTTCTCCTTAAATGTTGTTCAGTGATTACTATGCTTTAATTCATTTACAGACAAATCAATAATTGCAACGAGAAAATTCCCTTGATATTATTCTAATTTACTCCCCGGACCATATGGCAGACGAAAGCCAGACAATTTTCATCTGTTATTTCCCATGATTCTCAGTGCTGCTCCTTCTGCCACTTTTGCTCCACCTCCAAAGCAGGAGCAAAAGGTACAGGTTCAAGTTGCACCTTTGTTCGTGAACTTGCGAAACGAATAGCGTTCGTAACTTGCACCTTTAGCGCGATGTATCCTGACAAGTTAAATAGCCACTTCAATACGAAGCACGTCTATCTTGCTTGCTCACGGAAAGATTACTCCAAAATATTGTTTAGCATGGAAGATAAACAAGTGAATTATTTTGAAAAAAATGTTAATACTTATAAGGCACAGCTGGCGTCATATAAGAATTCTGAATTGATTGCTGTACAGGAATAACTACACACAATAGCAGAGTCCTCTCCGAGAGAATTTTACCTGCATGTTGTAAAAGAGTAAAAATTTAGGTTTGGTGATGTAGCAAAAAAAGAAATTATCAAAATTCCACGTTCCAGCAAAAAGATAAATATAGAATTAAAAACTTGTCGGATCATACTGAGAAAACAGGTACCAATAAACTTTCTAAACGAAATTTTGCTTTACAAGTCGACGAATCTACTGGCATTAGCGGTATTGCACATACTAGGATTCGTTCGTTTTATTAATGAAAACGAAATAGTGAATCAATTACTATGCTGTAAAGAACTTACCGAGCCTACAACAGGACAAGATGTTTTTGATTCTATGTCTTCATATTTAGAACAATTTAAAATATAATGGGGGATATGTGTAGTAATATTTTCCCGGATGGTGCCCCGTCAATGGTAGACTCATTTAAAGGATTCGTTATCCTCGCAAGGACTTATATGATATCTACGCACTGTTTTTTACGTAGAGAATCTCTAGTTTCAATAAAATTACCAACAGCATGAAAATCTGTACTAGACCAAGTTGTAAATATGGTAAATTTCCAATCATTGCATTAAACAAATGATGTGGTACGCAGTCACGCGCACGGGTGAGAAGTTATGCACCAAAGACGGTGAAATTCGTCATGAAAAAATCATAAAAATGGCTTGGTGGTATAACTGGCTTACACACCTGACCGGCAATTGGGAGATCCGGGTTCGAATCCCGGTCAAGTCAAATGATTTTTTTTCATGGCGAATTTCATCGTCTTCGGTGTATGGTAAATTTCATTAAATCGAAACGATTAAAAACACGCCTGAACTTTGCATTTCGATGGAAGCTAAGTACGAATACTTTCTTATTCACACTAAAGTGAGGTGGTTATCTAAAGATGGAAAGGTTTATGCCGATGCTTAGAACTTAAGAATGAATTGTTTATCTTTTTCCAAAATGAAGGTATGGATGATTTTGTAAAAAGTCTTCCAAATAATAATTGGTGTGCTAAAATGGCATATTTAGCAGGTACTTGAAATTAATGAAATAACGTCAATAAAAGCATTCAAGTAAAAACGAAAATATTTTGACAATCACTGACAAATTGACAGCATTTCGGTAAAAACAACTCCTAGGAAAAATCGATTACTAGGAAAAAATAAAGTAGATATGTTTCTAATAAAATTATTATAGGTAATACGGGTGTATACCGTGTGTTGTTTTGTTTGGCCCGACCTTTCCTGAGACCCACTGCTGGTCACTTCTTCATGGGAATGAGGTTTGCTGCCGCTATTTGCTCTTACATATCTATCCCCACTAAGTTAGTTCAAGTGGGAGAGTTGGAAGGGGGGAGGGAGTTAGGACAAGGGGAGAAGGGGGAGGTAGAGAATTTTTGCGGATGACTAAGTTCCATGTGCTGCTGATTTTTAGGCCACCATCTCCATTGAAATTATGTTTACTTTTCTTTATCTCGATGGCCTCAGGGATGAGTCGGGTTTTGAATCTTCCCACCTTAGCGATAACTTTGGATTTTTCAAATACGATCGCATGTCCCAAGAATTCGTGCTCAGCCACCACAGACTTAGTTGTTTTCCCCAGTCGAATGGCCCGTTTGTGCTCTTCCAGTCGAGTTTTGACGGAGCGTCCTGTATCCCCGATGTATTTTTACCGCACGTTCCCGCAGGGAATTTCGTATGCCCATTCGATTTGAAGCGGTGTTCTGTCCTTCCTATTCTCGAAATTCCGTGCGGACCCCGCAAGGCTAGCAAGATAAAGAAAAGTAAACATAATTTCAATGGAGATGGTGGCCTAAAAATCAGCAGCACATGGAACTTAGTCATCCGCAAAAATTCTCTACCTCCCCCTTCTCCCCTTTTCCTAACTCCCTCCCCCCTTCCAACTCTCCCACTTGAACCAACTTAGCGGGGATAGATATGTAAAAGCAAACAGCGGCTGCAAACCTCATTCCCATGAAGAAGTGACCAGCAGAGAGTCACGAAACGTCGGGCAAAACAGAAATAACACGCGGCATGCACCCGTATTATAATCATTTTATCAGTCATCATGAGCCGCGAAAGCTTTAATGGAGAAACAGATACGTTTCCTTCACTTAACGAAAGCATTCCCGAGGGAATAATTTCCGCTGTAACACAACATTTAACTTCATCGGAAGAAAAGATTGCATATTACTTCCCTTCCTTAAATATAGAAAATTATGACTGGATACGAAATCCTTGTCCCACGATTGATACATCGAGTTGTGAATTTTCGTACCAAGAAGCAGAAGAATCTGTCACGTTGTCAACGGATCGTAATCTAAAAATTAAATTTTCTGAAATACCTAGGAAAGAATTTTTGATTCCTCTCCAAGACGAAAATATTTTAACGAGGGCACAATCTCTCTGCATGAGGGCACTGAAAATCCTGTTACAGTTTTCAACATCATATTAGTGTAAGCTTGGTTTCTCAGCAATAACTAATATAGAAACTAAAAAAACGTGAAAAACTTTCGAATTTCGACAAAGAACTGAGGGTAGCAATATTAAATAATCAATCTAATATTTCTGAAATCTGCAAAAGCTGACAAGCTCAGGTATCACATTAATTGATTTTCACATCAAATAAATTCCATTTTATCCAGGGTAATTTTAGTTACAGTTTTTTCCATATACGTATATGATCAAAAGTGCACCATGACTTCGAAAAGGTTGAGAACCACTGATGCAGGGAGAGCCATCAGCGCAGGTCTTACTGAAAGATTACGTTTTGTCTTCGATTCCTGCAATTATGCGCTCATAATTTAATAAAAAATATGTTCGGTTGATGCCTTAATTTTCTCACCGTTCAACTTCCTTGAAAAATCAGCTACTTACAGGTTTTTTCGATTGAAAAGCATTTTTATCCTATATAAAGTACATACTACTTTTCTCAATGATGATACTATTTCCACATTTGACATGATGTAATTTCGAATTCAACTTACCAAGAAAAAAAGTGTGGAAAAGTATGATTAGGTTTCTCATACGAAATCGATGTGTTTTCTAGGAGTTGCCAAAATATGAATAATATAACACTCATTTTATTCATATTCGAAAAAATAAATTCACCACCATAAATCCTAATTGCATATTTTAATTTCATCCAAAATACTTTTTTAAATGTTTGTCCATTCCATTCCAATTTATGCTTATATCCTGCTTAAATTTAAAGTGCTATATTTTTACATGATTTCACCCTGAATTCTGAAATATCATGACACCCTTCTCAGAAAGAAAATCTGTCTATGAAAAATGGATTAATTACATCCCGGATTTTTTTTCAAGGTCTGGAACATGGGTGTTGTACCACAATCAAGTATACAACGATGGCAATCTAGTATTGAAGGACAGGAAGACCCACCTTGATCGGTTACAGGTATTTCACTCACATATATTTTATGAGTCATAACGTATAGCATTAAATCCATACCCCAATCTCAGTGAAGGAAAGTATAAAATATTGGTTAAATCAAGTTGCAATATTAATGTATGTCATTCTCGGGCTTATCGATATGTAAATATTTCATCGTAAGAATTAAAGGTGAAATACTAACGCTGAAATTTCCATATTTTGGCTATTGATCATGATCAAGGTTTCGTAGTAAAGCAACATCATAAGACATGGTTAGTATTTCACCTAATATTCTTAGAGTATTTTTAGAATTTAAAGAGCAATTCTCGAGTGAATCATTAAATGCTTTTACTTCAATGTAACGTTTCCGTCAACTTCTTTGTAACTGTCAAAATTGAGACCACTCAATGGTGACATCAACTTTGTTATATCCACATTCATTTAAGTAAGATTCACTTATAATCTGATTCTGCAGGTAAGGAGAGTGCGTACCTAGCAATAAATATCGGCCTGAATGAAATAAGAACTGCCAATTGTAAAAATTGAATCCATTTTGTATAATGCTGGCACATTTCATCTACATCTACATCTACATACTACCCCGCAAGCCGCCTCAATAGGCGTGTGGCGGGGGGTGTTAGGACACCAGCCGTTTACATATAAAAAGGAAACGCTCTATGAAATTACGCCTTGCATTTATTAAAGTCCCTTATTGTTCGGGGGAAAAACGAATTCCCATACCTATCCGTTCGGCAAAATATCTCTCTTAATTTATCGTTTCTGTCGGACCTGGAAATATAGTGGGGTTCTAATATGATGTTCTCCGTGTCGCTCTGAAAGATATCTATTCTCAATTGCTCAAGTAATCTAAGCCTAGCGCGCAGCCTCCGAGTCTCTAGCGGCTCCCAGCCTAATTCGTTTAACATCTGCGTAACGCTGTCTGTACGCTCGTAGCAGTTTTTGACGAATCGCGCAGCTTTCCTTTGTATTTTATTAAGTTCCCGAATTAATTCTTTCTGCACCGGATCCCATATGCTTGCTGCATATTCAAGGTGTGGCCGGACGAGTGCGAAATAGCACCTCTCTTTTACTTTTTCATCTGAGAATCTTCCCACAATACGCTTGACGAATCCTAGCTTCTTCAGAGCTCTGCCACAAATATTTCTTATATGTGTTCCCCACGATAGGTTTGAGGTTATCGTAATTCCCAGATACTTAACTTCATCTGTCGCATTTATCTTAACGCCATCCACAGCATATACACGGGGATAGTTGGACGACCTCCGCAAGAAATGTACCGCCGCACATTTGCTCAGATTAAGTTCGAGTCCCCACTCTTGGCTCCACACATGAACGTTGTTTAAATCCGATGATAGAATTTCAAAGTCAGAGTGATCATTAATTTCGCGATAGATGACAGCGTCGTCAGCAAATAAACGTATTTTACTGCTAATTCGAGAGCATAGATCATTTATGTAAATAATGAACAAAAGGGGGCCGATTACGCTTCCTTGTGGGACACCTGATTTCACTTGAACTGCATCAGAGCTAATTCCGTCAAGAACTACTTTTTGCTTACGATCACTCAGAAAGTCGCGTATCCAGTTTACTACTGTTTCGTTTAGGCCGCATGACTGTAATTTGTATAAAAGTTTGTTGTGAGGTACCGTGTCGAAAGCTTTCTTAAAATCTAGGAATAATGCGTCCACTTGTGTTTTCGATTCACCAGATTTGAGAACGTCATGAAGAAAGAGCGCGAGCTGTGTTTCACATGATCTACCTTTCCGAAAGCCGTGCTGACAGCCATGAAGGAAGTTACGACTGTCCAGGAACGTCATGATATTGCTAACGACGATATGTTCGAGTATCTTGCCTATAATAGACGTTAATGAAATTGGTCGATAGTTCCCTGGGTCATGTCTGTTTCCCCTTTTGAATATTGGTGTAACGTTTGCAATTTTCCAGTCTATTGGTATCTTTCCTTCAGACAATGACTTCTTGAATATTATGTCTAAGAACGGTGCGATCTGTGGCGCTAATTCCTTGAGGACACGCGCGGGTATTCCCTCCGGACCCGGAGATTTACTATTTTTGATCGACTGTAGCTGTTTAGTTATCCCATCACATTGAATAGTGATTTCTTTCATCGGTTCCTCAGTGAATGAAATGTCGAAATAACATGGAGTATCGTCTGTAGTGTATACACTTTCGAAGTGGGAATTTAACGTGTTAGCTTTGTCAATATTATCGGTGACAAGTTTGCCATCTTTATCAAATAACGAATCTACGGTTGAAGATTTTCCCTGAAGCTCTCTCGCATATGACCAAAAAGATTTCGGATTTTCTTCGAGTAATTCACCAAGTACTTTTTTCTTGAAATTTCGCAATGCAGTACGCATTGATTTCTTGGTTTTTGAGCGTTGTGCAGCGTAACTTTCTTTTGCTTCAAGTTCCTTCGATTTGTCACCTAACGTAATGGACTTTTTGAATAAGTTGTACAGTTTTCTCTGTCTCTTAAGGTCCCTCCTAACATCATTGTTATACCAGCGAGGTTCTTTACTATCACATTTCAATTTTCGCGGAATATATTCGTTGATTCCCTGGCGTAGAATTTCTAAGAAATATTTCCATGATGCATCAGTGCTTTTGTCCTCTGTTTTAGCTACGAAGTCAGTGTACGAATCATTAAGCATCTCGCCAAATTTTATAAAGTTGCATTTATCAAATAAATAAATATTGCGTTTCGGTTTTACAGCTGACTCTACTTCAAGTTTTAAGGCTGCAAAAATTACTCTGTGATCACTTATGCCATCAATAATATCGAGTTGTTTTATCAACCTAGGATGGCTTACTGCAAAAAGGTCTAATATTTTATTTCCTCTCGTAGGCTTGTCAACTACTTGGGCGAGTGAGTGCTTAGTAAGTGTGTTGAGTAAGATCTCGCTGATTTCCCTATTCCTTGAATTTGGCTTTACAGTGTAAGAATCCCAATTTATAGATGGCAGATTAAAATCTCCCCCAATAATGATTACACTTTTACTGTCTCTCAAAGTAAATGCGGATATTTGATTTTCTAATTGGTAAATAATATCAGCTTCGGAGTTTGGAGGTCTATAAAAAGAGCAAACATGTATACTCCTTTTGTTTCGTTGTTTAATTGTACACCATACGCTTTCTATTTCATTATCAGTTATTTCATGGGCGTGCTGTGTAAATGTGATTTAACTGCTATAAAAACTCCGCCTCCTGTCCTATCGCTTCGATCGCATCTGTAGATTTTATATCCTGGAGGAAAAACTTCACTGTCACTTATATCCTCTGTAAGCCAGCTCTCCGTTCCTATGACCACGTCTGCGTCCTGAAATATATGCTCGATTTCAGCGCGCTTGTTTTTAACGCTACGGCAATTAACTACTATAAAGTTAATGTCATATTTTGTAGATTGAGTGTCGGTTGGTTCTTTTCCACGCTTATGGGTATTAGGTGGGCGAATTTCACTGGAAATGCTTATTACATTTGATATAATTTCTTTCGCTGGAGTACGCGTTTTGGGAATATTGTCGCTATTTTCCGGCTTTAGTCCTTCTAAGTTTACTTGGATGTGAACATTTTCGCAATGCGGACTTCCTCGGAGGCTACGTTCGGTTAAATCTTTACAAATCCCACTAGATGACCTACCCTCTAGTCTAAAAAATATCTACAGTGCTCAAAAATCCTACGAGCCACCCGTTCAGACGCCTCGTTGGAATAATGCACCCCAGACGAGTTGAGGGGAGCCCGGCACGATCTAAGCACCGGCCGAAGATCCACGAACTCTGCCCCAATGCTCACACAGAATTTCCACAGCCTCTTGTTGATCCAGGCAATCCTGTCCCAAACTCGAGGGCCGCAGTCAGTCCGTGGAACAATGCTGCAGATGGATAGTCGCAGATCGACACCAGTGCCCCTCCGAACGCGTTCCACCTCCGAGTTTAGATCCCTAAAGGAATCCAAGATCTCATCGGCTCTACGCTCGGAAGCATCATTGGTGCCGACATGGGCCACCACCCGTAGTCTAGAGCAGCCCGTGTCCTTCACCGCTGCTTTTACCACCGCCGTAGAATTGGGTACGATTCCCCCTGGTATACACCAGGAGGTGACCCGTTGGTCCGCTCCGTCTCTCCTTGCCCTCTTCTCTAACTGGGGGAAAATCCGCCGGACGTTTGAACTCCCTAACAATACTATCCCTGCCCTCCCAGCCCGGCTGCCGTTCGAAGTTGAGTCCCTTGCAACGGGGGGTTCGTTCCTGACCTCGCTAACTGGCCCCCCAGAATTGTCCTCCGACAAAACCGCGAAGCTGTTGCGAACGGGGATGGGATTAGCCTCCGCTTCCCCCACTCCCCGACTCGGCCGAGCCACCGCCCCCCGCCCTTGGGGCACAACCACCCACCCGGGCCCCAGGCTGTGAGTCATCCCCCGACCCGAAGACCGCACCGTCTTCCCCAGGGCAATCGCACTTGCTTTCGCCCCCGAGCATGCCCGGGACACCACCTTGGTGCTGTGCAAGGTCCCGGGAGAAACACTACGACCACCGGATCCCGAGAACCCCCCACAACCCGCAACCCGGGCGTGCATCTCCGCAACCAACCTCTCAAGTTCGGCGAAACGTGCCTCGAGGAGGTCGCTCTTCACCTTCATGGTCATTTAAGGTCACGCAGGAATTATTTTAGAGCGATACTTAGCAAGATAAATATGTGATTTTTAAATTCAACCATACAGGTATTTCGCTTTAATATTTGTCATTTTTATTTAACTGAGAGGATTTATTTACGTTTGGGATTCAATTACCTCCCGTGGAATTTATGGCTACATTCAGTAGGTACTTATTTTCAACTGGAAAACCTCCGAGTATTATCAATTTTAAAGTTCAATTTCTCTCTTTACAGGTTGGCGACCGAGTTGGGTTGATGAGAAGCGACTCTGGGACCTTGTCACTGTTCATCAACGGGAAGGAAGAAGCGATTGCCTCCAACACCCCATATCCCGTGTACGGAGTATTTGAGTGCTACGGCGACACAATCAAAGTGACACTCTCTTAGTAAAGATCACGTCTAAGAGAGACTTGAAAGTGTCAGAGCAAAATATTTTTAGTACTTTGCCTTCATATGGCTGAAGCGGCCTAAGGATGTGGCTGAATATATTCATTTTGAAATTAAAATATCCAGGCACGGGTTAACATTTCGAAAATCAGTTTTATACGAATTTTATTTTACCTTGAAAAGAAAAATACTTTGTTTAGTTCCACATAAAATAATTTTAATACGACCTAGGTTTCGTCGCTGGGCGACATCATCAGGTGGTTTACAAAACATTTTTCCGTAATATATAGGTACACTGGGGGGAAGGGGGGTGGAAGGTTTGGAAGAGGAGGGAGAGGGTTGGTCTGGGGGAGGGTAGTGCCGGGGGAGAGTGGGGGGAGGTTGGATGAGTAAGGAAAGAGTGAGCAGGTAAGGAAGAAGGTTGCTGTGGGGGAGGCTGTTGGAAAAATGTTTTGTAAACCACCTGATGATGTCCCCCAGCGACGAAACCTAGGTCGTATTAAAATTATTTTTGTGGAACTAAACAAAGTTTTTTCTTTTCAATCATGAAGGAGTTCCATAAAGTTACGCCTCAAACCATTAACTTTATTTTACCTGTTTAGCGGCCAAATCCTTTATTGATAACAATGCTTGTTAAAGATTTCATTCAATATGAATAATTCTTTTTTATTTTCAAACATAGGCACATAGGGTGGATATAAAGTACAATCAAATTATGTACCAACGCATTGCAGAAAAAAAATATTAAAATGTTCTGATCCTCCAAAGCCAAGGGTTTTACTGGTGGTGCCAAGTTAGAATAAATTTTTCGTTGAAAATTAATGTCTTGCTTGTGCATAGATACTACACCGTAGGAGCACAAATATTATATGCAGTTAAATAATAAAGAAGCATGTATATAAACTTAGGTACATTCATTACCATTTTCTTTTTAATTAACAATAAGTTCCTTTTTGTCCAAATAATTATAAATGGTTACAACTATTTAGGTGATATTTTTTGAGACACTATTTTACCTCATTTTTTAATTCAGATAAGTTTTTCAAATTTTTAAGATATGTCGGAATACCATTTCGAAAATTTAGTATCAATACACTTGAGTACACTATTGCAATAAATATTAACTATCCAATTTACATTCCCTCAAAATGCTATGTTAAGGCATAATTTTTCACCGCTTTATTCTGGGATGTATAAGAAGTATTTAAAAAATTAAAATCAATAGGATAATTAATGCTTTAGTTTTTAAAATTTAACAAATAAAACAATAAAAATGGACGGAAATAGCCAGGGTTGTCTTTGTAGGCCCTACTTGGAATTTGATAGTATGAAAGTGTTGTCAAAGCAAATATCAGAAGAGGAAAGAATGTGCGCGTAGCAACATCGATAATTTAATTTTTTTACATGTCACAATTTTGCGTCTTAGGGCCTTCAATAATAAACGTGCCTTAAACCAACCCGGAGTCTATAATAAATGGTAAAATGAAGTGGTAACACGTATGATAAGGGAGCATATATAATTTTTGTTTCGAGCAAAATAAATAACAGGATTAGTACATAAAATGGATGTCAGTTCATTTACCTTACACCCCTTTTATTTTTAAGAAAATTGCGCAGGCAGGTTTAAATACCATTACATACTTCAAAGTTATGATAAAGTTAACCGTAATCGTCGACCGCCAGTTTGAATTAGAGTTCCATATTAATTTGTGTGTTTTCAAGGAACTGTAGGAATTTTTCATCATAAAATTGCACTCTTACTTTGGGAAATTACTTTAATAACCATCCGCGTTGGAAGAGAGCAGTGATAGTACATATTGAGATATTGCTGCAAGAATTCAGCAGTACTGTTATCGTAGGTGATCTAATGATTCAGGACGCTGCGCTGGAGCAATTTAGCTGTGAAACTTAGCATACGTGTTCGTATTAGATAAAAATGAAATAATTGCGTTTTACCGATTTGGTTTTTTGTATTTCAATGCTATTTTAACGTACCTTCATGTTTTCTGAGATATATTATGCTCATATTTTCTTCTATACGCAAAATAACACCTTTCATAATATTTTAACAGCTACTTTTAAATATCAACGTACCACGCCGAGTAAAATATTTAAAAAAAAACATTTAAAGATAATTTTCACCTTAATTTCAAATGCCGCGCTGAAAATTATCACTGGCTGTAGTCCTAACATGCCTTATAATTCAAGAAGAGAGCAATTTACAAGTAAATTAAATTCAGGTGGTTCCACCGTAAAATGACTTAAATTTCATTTCATTCATATTCTGTCGACATGTAAAAAATCTTGTCTTCTATCTGATATGAACAACAAAATAATACCTTTCCACGCTATTTTTTTCCATAATTGAACTTGAAGTTACATAGTGTTCAATGTGGGAATCAGAGAAACAAGAGGAAAAATAGTATTATTCCATAAAATATAAATGCCATTTTCGCGAAAAACTATTTATATGAAGGAAATAATCCAGAGAAACTGAATAAAAATAAAATATAGGAATCTTACAACCTTATTTTTTTTAGTTATTAGGGAATTACTGCCGTATTTTAAGTCAAAATACGGTAATTCGTAGGAAAAGGCGCTGCAGTCGGCTCCAATGGCTGGAAAAAGTGCCAATTGAAAACACATTCGTGGAATAATCTGCATTTTTTCTAATTTCGCATGTAATCAGCGAAGGCAGGATTTTTTGGACAAAATATAAAAAATATGGAATTTAGTATTTGTTTTGACTCACACAGTCGCGGCGGAACCTCCTTAATCCAATTTGTCCGAGTCCGTGTCCAAGTTGGAATCTTGAGCCTCGTGCAACACGCAGGTGTTAACGAGATCATACCCCTCCCGGTAGATGGTCACCTGAAAAACCGAAATGCTTTCATAGGAGCCTATTTCCCTTTGTTTCCATCGGCAATTTGAATTCATCTTTAATTTAAATAACATGATTTAGTATGGAAAAATACACTCAAAACAATGTATTTTAAAGTTGTTTTCTCTGTTTTTACAACCATCAGAATTTAGTCTTGGTTATGGATGAAAGTAAGCTCTAGGTGCAGCTCTAATTTTGAGAGAACATACTTCAAATGCTTTTGATCCGTTAAGAACCCTATCCACCTAAAATATTTCTTTCTTCATCTCAGCGTACGTCCTATTCTTCTTCCTATCCATAAAACCTATCCTTTCTCCCCTTTCCCCGCTTGTCCAACATACTCCTCTATCACGACCTTCAGCAACCCATCGCCCCTCATTACCCCTTCCAGCCACCTACCCTGCCTCCCCATAATCTCATCCAGAAGTTTCTTTTCCTCACCAACTATACCAAGTACTTCCTATCCTTCTCCCTCTCCGTCTCCTACACCTTCTCCATCCTCCCCTACATCCACATCTCGAACGCCTGAAGCCTATTCACATATTCTATTCGCAGAGTCCACGTTTCAGCCTCATACCACGCTATACTCCATATCAGCCTCTTCCTTATATTCTTAACCAAAGTCTCATGTCAAACTAAAACCAAAGCTCCCTCCTATTGCTGAAGACTTCTTTCGCTAGCGCTTTTGTCCTAATGTCTTTGCTGCTATGCCCATTTCCTTATGACGTACTACCCGAGTAATTAAATAGCTATAACAGCTCTAGTTTCTGCCCTCCTACTTTTATGGCCAGCATTGCCTTCCTTGTCCTAGAAAATCTCATTACTTTTGTTTTATTTTGATTTATAAGCAACTAAAACATACGTGTTGCATATTCAAACGCAACTCTGAACTCGAAAGGATATTTTAATTTTAGACTTATTTCCACTAACTCCCAGAGACAATCTAAATTCAAGAGGAAGTATGATTTAAAAATTCTCTTGGAAATAGAGAGAAAATTCCTCTAATTGCGACTTACCACTTCTTAGTAAGAATATTGCGGAAAAATATCTATAACGAAGAAAGAAACGGCTGAACTAAGAATACATATTTTTGGGCGTAAAAAATATGTACCTTGTATTATTTCCATTGCTGCATATATGGGGAGTTCAACCGCATAAACGAAACGTAGCCCTAGTATTTTTCGACTAATATCATAATTATTAAAATTTGCACTCAATGATCCACGATCACAGCTGCACCCGGGTTCATTTGTACAAATATAATATAAATAATACCACGTATCAATCTGTTTCTATGATGGGAGGATTCTCCATGATTTCTTTATGTAATGCTCTTTCTTTTTCTGCATGTGAGTATTACCACTCTCCAACCCATCCACAAAGCCTTTTTCTTCCCCTTTTCCTCTTACGAAACATTCTCCCCTCTAATACGACCAGTTGAGACAAAAGAGGTGGGAACATTAATTTTTAAACAACTTTGATGCTATTATTTTACACTTCGATAACAGTGGTGTCGTTATTTTTTATTGCCGACTAATTGAAAAAGCCTGCTTAAGCCGGCTAACATATTGGCGAAATAGCCAAAAAGTATTGAATATAGTAAATAATTGAATATAAGTTAATGTTTTTTATGCGCTGAAACAGGTTAAAATATCGGCAAAACAACCGAGAAGTAATGAATAATGAAAATAATTTAATATAAAATAAAGTTTTTATTTTCAACTAGCTTTGGCCGGCATGCGTTGCAATGCCTCTTATTCTAAGTAGATACACACAGGAATACATAGCAGACATATTTACTTACACAAAATAAATGAAAGAATTATTTTTTATGTAATTAAAGTTGAAAATATTTATTCAATTGCTTTGCGATATACACTATGTTTGGTATTTTTGGTACAAAAATTAATTTTTCGGCTGTCTCACTCGTGAGCATGCAAACATATAATTGACCTTGTGAAAAGCATGGATTTTCTAGATTTAATCCACACCCTTGAAGTGATTGACCATGTGCCTTGTTGATGGTCATTGAGAACGCAAGGCGAACAGGGAAAGTAGTAGTTTGAATATAACTATCAAATTAGTCACTGAACCTGGCCTTTAAATGCTGCAATCATTAATAGCCATTCATTAAATCTCTCTTAAATGAATATTCACGCCTGGTTGCCAAGGAAATTTCTATTTCCACTTTGAATAAAAAACTTTGTATTTTTCCGCACTTTATTTAAAAACTGTGACCGGTTTCACCTTAATAAGGCATCTCATGGCACATTCTGAAGCTGAGGACATACTATATATACCCAGAGAAATTTAAAAAAATGATGGGTGTTGGTTTGAAATGGGCGAGAGTGGAGCAGGGTGGTTAGGGAATGGCAGAGTGAGAAGGGGTGGTGGAATATTGCGAGAGGAAAGGAAGGAAAGTGAATCTGGGGAAGACAGTGGGAGGAATGGAACGTCACTAAGTTACACTGTTTCCTATTTTTTAAAGGTAAAGAGTGGTTAAAAGCCCCAGTCCTAACATCTGTGACTGAAGGGCAAGGAAAGTAGGCTAAGATCTGCGGAAAAAATGATACAAAAAAAGCCGTGAAGTGAGTAGCTGCAAAGAAAGGACCCCAGAGGAAACTTCGAGTGGGTTTATCAATGGTCACACGGACGGAGGGTTGTGAGGGGAGGGGTTTGGAAGGGCTCCTAGCAGCAGTAAGTTGGTCGCAGCTTTAAATTAAGAGTGGAAACGTACAAAGTTTTTGTTCAAAATGGATATCTATCACTTCCAGGAAGTCAAGCCTGAAACAATCAAAAGAAATTTTTACTGTCGAAAAGGAAGAAAAGTTGATGAATTTAGAGAAAAAAACGTAATAATTTGACGAAAACGAAGCGAATAAGAAAATAGAATGAAATAATTAAATAATTAATTCATATGATAAAAAATTCCATTCAATATATTGAGTGTATTTACCTTAAAAAAGCAAATTAACACCTGCACCGCATTCAACGCTTTTCTTACGGGAGTAAATGTTAACAATATTGGGGAAAAACAACCCCATGAATTGCAATCATTTTACTATAAAAACACGCGTATTCAAATGCAACGTTGTGTCAATATTTCATGTCAATCGACCGACTACTTTTCGAGTTTTGCGTGCACAAACATGCGCAGGCTGAATTTTTATATATAAAGTTCAAAATAATATATGTAACTGGTAAATAATAATTAATATCTAAATGTCAAAGATTTCTTTGCATGCAACATTTTTGTGAGGCAGGCGGAGTAGTTACTAGTTTCCCTTGTTTAGGCCCATCCATTACATGGATCTATGTACCTGCTGACCTGCGAACACGGGAGAATTCAACATATGATTGTCTGTGGCAAAATACGGGTTGTGGGAGATGCCAACCTCATCCGGTGTCTGTCCCTTAGATTTGTTGATGGTTATCATAACCTACCTTTAACAGGTAGATTATTGTAATGAATGAATGGCAAAAGCTAACTTTACCGGGAATTGCCTTCTTCTCCATGTGAAAGGCAAGTCGGTGGTTGTAGGGGCAAGGTCCACTCGTGGTATGAAGACAGTGCGACCCTTTCCAATTCCCGATAATAGTTGTTCAATGATGAGACTAGTTTTCAATTCCTTAATAAACAATCTGGTGCCATTGTTTAGTCCTCGTTTGGTGTTCAAATTTCGAAGAAAATTTCGCGCCAACTTTTAAAGTTAATTGATGAAGTGGCATTCACGATTAAGCCAATCCATTTAAAAATTCCACAGGATAATTATTCTCATCGAATTATTTAATATTTTATAATTATTTTTTTTTAATGATACATGTATTTTGAAAAATTCATACGCCCACGCCATGTGCCAGAGAATGGAAAACGTACATCAAGATCCTTCTACCTTGGTGTGCATTCCCTTATTTTCTACTAAATTTCTGAATTTAATGTGTCTGTTTAGGCTGTTCAAATAATGGTGAAATTCTTCTAGATTCCGTCGACCATGCATCAAAATAATAGAAGTATCCTCAATATAACGCAGAACCTTCTTCCGGAGGAGAAACAATTTTTAAGAGTAAACTTCAGGGGCAGCAATGGGATCCCCCATCTCACCAGCGGTGGCCAATATCTACATGGCGAATCTGGAATCAACGGAACTTCAAAATGCGTTGAGAAAACCCAAGAATTGGCTGCGTTAAATTGACGATACATTTATTATTTGGACGTATGGTCGACATAAGCTAGAAGAATTTCACTATTATTTGAATAGCCTAAACAGCCACACTAAATTCACCATGGAAGTAGAAAAAGCTTCCATTTCTCGACCTTCTGGTGGAGAAAAATCATAATGGAACCCTGTGTCACGCCGCGCCGTGTATAGAAAACCCATGTCAACAAACCGGTATCTCAATGCCAGCTCTCACCCACACCCTTCCCAGATAAACGCTGTTAATTAAGCGATCTAATCGGCTGAGTGATACGAAGAATTTCCCTGCAGAGAAACAAAAATTGAAAACTATTCTTCGCCTAAACGGTTACGACTACGGAGCTCTCCCAAAATATCAACAAGAGAAAGAAGGACAATGGGAATCTATCCGAAACCACGGACATCACCAGCCAGAAGAAAGCTTTCCTCCCGTACATTAAAGGCATGACCGATAAGATAAGCAATGTCCGTCGTAAATATGACATTAAGGCAATTTTTAAACCACAGGTAAAACACCTCATAGGAAATGTGAAGGACAGAACACCGCTACAAATCGAAGGGGGGTATACGAAATTCCCTGCGGAACATGCGGTAAAAATATATCGGGAAGACAGGACGCTCAGTCAAAACTCGATTGTAAGAGCACAAACTTCACACAAAGAGCACATTCGACTGGGGCAAACAAATAAGTCTGCAGTGGCTGAGCACGAATCCTTGGGACACGCAATCGAATTTGAAAAATCCTAAGTAATCGCTAAGGTGGGAAGATTCTAACCCCGACTCATCCGTGAGGCCATCGAGATAAAGAAAAATAAACATAATTTCAACATATATGGTGGCCTAAAAATCAACAGAACATCCGTCAACCAACCAACTCGTTCATCCGCGATATTTCTCTACCTCCCCCCATCAACTCTCCCACTTCAACCAACTTAGTGGGGATAGGTATGTAAAAGCAAACAGTGGCAGCAACCCTCATTCCCATGAAGAAGTGACCAGCAGTGGGTCTCAGGAAAGGTCGGGCAGAATTTTATTGGATTTATTAGCCCACTTAGATACTTTAGTTTTAGTAGCAATGTCTATCGTTTCGTCCAGAATGATTCCTAAGAATGGGGCCTGACAAACTTCCTTGTTTATTTCATCAATCATTAGCTCAGAAAAACTCATAGAATAAATAAGATTATTTCGAATATTGCTTAACAATTCTGAAAAAAGTGAATTATTTAGGTAATTTTTTAGTTCACGATCAAAATCTCGAAGTTCTTGTTGCGTTCAATGTAATTTCCTCTATTTTGAGAACTTTCAGACGCATTGTGGCCTAACTGCACTAATCTTGGTAGCATTGTGTAACAGAGCCTCCTCTTACAAGTCACTACTGAGTGATACAATTTTTCCTATTTCCGACGCATAATGTTCTTACCTCCCTAATCAGTCTCAGTTATGAGTTTATTCTGACAAAATTTTCGCCAGCACACTTTGCTATTACTGCATCAAATATAACAATTTTAAATACTCGGCATCCGTTATGTCATTCATATTGAATGAATAACTTCTTCCTTTTCTAAAATGGACACAACCAGATTAATCTTTCCATGATTACCTCCAAGAATGGTGAACATGCACATTTAAAAAAACTGTTTTTACATGAATTTAATACGTATTCCTATTCATATAGCATGTGAATTTTATCGGAAAAGTGTTACATTATGAGAATATTTCTTGTAAAAATTACGCGCGCATCACGGAACGGTAATTGCTTACAGCAGTACGACGTATTTCCATGAGAAGTTCGGCTTTTTTCGCAATTTGACGAAATTATAATTATAATTTTCTTTTTGGAAGGCAATGAACAAACATGATGACCTTCACGTTGAAATACATTCTGAGCAGAGGAGCATTACCGTTCGGTGACGTCAAGACACATATGCCGATTTGGAGCACGTGACTTTTTCAAATTTTATACTCTTTTGAATGGCATTGATTAATGTTTGTCGCTGACGCATATATACATGTATTGTATAATTGAGTTATTTAGGAATTTAAGCCACGTCACTTGATTATGAGAAATATATTTTATGAATTTTCCCGATTACTGCGATGCCTCCATGAATATTTTGTCCCATGTGAAGGTCGCCGTGAGTTTGACAGTAAAAGATAAGCTAAGCAGAGAACGGAGAAGTTAAAAAGCAATGACACATTGGGGGCTCTTTGATCTCCATGAGAAAGAAGGAATGAATTAGGGCAGAATTCCTAACCCTGAACCTCCATGTGGCTGTAATCTTACCGTCAACATCTATAAACCAAGGTCTCGTGAAGTCAGATGTAATCATTCCTGCATTCCACCAAGATGAAAAATACCTCCTAATCACAATGAGATCGCCTTTTCCACGCACTGCAGCGATATTATCAATATAAAATATTCCAGCGAGGAGCCAGTCATCTTGGCTAAAAGAGAGGGAGAACATTCCAGCAAATTGAGATTTTATCATTAATGAGATTTTGAGGAAAATAAACCAGAATGATATCCAAAACGATCCGTTAAGAATGAGTGCGCGTTCCCCGGCGCTTCATTTGGAATTCGTCCTGAGCATAAGCGAGAGAGAGAGAACTCGAGCGCGGTACACAAAGCAGTTCTTCCACGCCTGCCAAAGTTTATTGAAGTTTATTTGGCACTCTCGAAATTTTTTCGACGTTTCAGCATGCTCGTTCGCTACCTTTTCCCGCTGACCCTCCTCTGTGGCGTCGCTCTCGCGAGCGGATTTTCGGATCCGGCATGCGCGGGTGCCGTAACAACGAGGAACGCGTTCGAGTTCTCCATGCTGAGCGTGAGGAACGACAGCGGGGAATGGATCAGCACGGTGGAGGGCCGCCGGGGCATTGACGACCGCACGGACAGAGTTGAGATGGATTTCAAGCACCGAGTCGTCGAGTGTGCCGGGAAGCAGCACTTTCACTTCAAAGGAACTTTCGGAGGCGAGTACTTCGGTCCTTGTGTCTTATTACTATTCAGTCCAAGGACACCCACCTGTAAAATCACCCTGCCTGTCTCTGTCTAGCAGATTCGGAATGAAATGTCTCATAAATATTTGTTTTTAATAAATTTCTTCTGATCCCATGAGCTAATAAAAACCCGTCAAAATCATCAGTCATTTGAAAGCTAAGAAGTTAATTAAAACCTTTAAATCATGGAATACCTTCCATGCGATTACGAGCATTGCTTTATTTAGTAGAGGGCAGCTGCCCCCCCCCCCATTGACCATACATAACAGTGACGTAGACGAGTATTACTTCATTGGTTGCGGACTCTCAACGAAATTTTGAATTTTTTAAAAATGGCACTAATGGAGAAAGTTAGGAAAATATTTTTAAAACTAAGGATGTTGAATTAATTTCTTCTTCAGTCAGAACATTTTAAATAAATAGGTTTGTATTTTTTTTAAATATTAAAATATCTGGATTTTATAATTTTAAACCTTACGCTTAAGCATTTCATGACCCGAGTCATTGATTATAGAAGAGAGAGAGAACCCATAACTACTGTACGATAGCACAGAAGAATATTTAACCCATTAAAATGTTCAAATAGCCATATTGAACGGATAAGATGTGGAGTAAATGAGACTAAAACATAGGTTATAAAAAGGGAATTATTTCGGTGTTGTAATGATTTTCTTATTGAATGAAATATGGAGAAAAAAAACTTAAAAGCACAGCATTATGTATAAAAATAACAAATAGTTTTTTCTTCGAGAAAAGAAGGATGTTATTACCTCGTCACCAACTTTTTGACAAATTCACAAATTCACAGTATTTACAGTGAAATATCTCGTAACATATGGTGCAATATTTTATCAAAATGAATTCAAAAAATCCCTTTGAGTACTTTTTATCGAAAGTGAATATGCTAATTAATGTGGTTGCTTACTCCTATGTTTTGTGTGGATGATTTTTATTATTTAGTTACCAAGATATTAATAAATCACTGATTTCCTATGCCATTATTTTTGTAACCGTTGAAAACAATTTATATATATATCTTAGTAAGCAAATAAAAGCAAACTTTTTCCACATAAAATATTGGACGAAGTGACCACAAAAATTAGCATACTTTTGAAAGTACGCTTATTTTTGCAAGTATGCTGAAAGTATACCTTAACGTATGTATTTTCTGCATTTAATTTGGATTTGTTAGAGGCCCAAAAGTGAATAATTGAATTTTTTGTAAACATGTGAATTCATTGCGGTGTCGTTATGAATTTAAAATGAAGCGAGCTGAAGAAGCGAATATAACATGGCAAAACTTTGGTGATTTACGTAATAACGATCTATTGTTTCCAAAGACCCATATTCTACCGAAAAAAACACGAATCAATGTTAATAACGAAGTTGGGAGAATATAACATTTTAATATAATTTAATTGACGGATTGCGAGCGATGGCCACGTTATATGGCTAATTTTTCGCAAAGAGAAACAGTTTTCACTTTTATGCATCAAGATTCCATCTACTCCTTTCTTTAATTTCTTGTTCTAGGGTCCTAGTGGACCTATATTTATGCCTGCTATGCACACTGTAAATTAATCTGTCCAAGGTTTCTCAAAAATCAATCCTTAAACTAATAATTTTATAAAATAATTCACAACTGCACCTTCTTTGTATCTCGCCTGGTTTTGATAAACGTGGACATAAAGCATTGCATGGCTAAGAGATGGTTTCATTTTCATTAATAGCTTTTTAAAAATAACTTGAGAAAATTATTATACGAAACATTTTACAGCGAGCACCAGCCAAGCCCATACTATGCTCTCACGATTTTGCTACCCCTAAAAGTTATCCTTCGAGCAGAAACTATAATCGCCTCAGACGGAAATGACCGATTATTCACATAATTTTGTTTCACTTCTATCGTATCAATCGCAGATCGAATTCTTCCGATTAAATCAGAGTTCATGTCGTCAACGATAAGGAGCGTGCACTTTCGCATGTACCCAAAACTGTTCATTTCACTGCTTTTGTTGGGAAAAAAATATCAAATAATTAGTAAAACAGGGTACTATCTAATTCCTTAGCTGGATATGTATGTGGGAATAACGGAAAACATAAATAAATGTAAAATTTTCATGCATGGGTCTGATACGAATAAGTTCCATATCAACGAAAATTCACAGTTTGATTTATGTTTCACCATTACTTTCCCAGTTGAGAAAAAAGGATCTTCTCGGCATGATGGACTAGGAGAAGAAACTGTTGGATATGACTAGGAGAAGGCAAGAGTAGATGGCTGGAACAGGGTATTAATTATGATGATCAACTGGATGCTGAGGGCCTTAGAAGATGGGGAGACTAGTGATAGCACTAAAAAAACACAACAGGTTTAATGTAACTGTTTAGCATCCGAAACAGTTTCAAAACGAAACAGTTCCGTGAACCACCCTATTACTGACAACAGCACACAAAACAACCGGTGATCGATCGGCGCTGTTAGAATATGGCTGGTATTTCTGTATTCTATGTAATAAGAAATCTTTCACTTAATATGTAATAATGTCATTTTGTTTCATAAAAGGTACTTCACAGCTCTAATTCTATCTGCAACTATGGGCGGACATGTGTTGGCTGAATAACCCAGCAACCGCGTAAAACCGATTCAATTCCCAATTATTGTAGCTTATGACAGCAACGCAGCCACACGTGCAGTGCAGCTGGAGCAGAATAGAAGACGAAACAGCTTCAGCTATCAGTTACCGCTGGACAGCACAGTGCGCAACGGCGCGGATGCGCCACGATCACGAAACTAACCTGTTGTTTGCAACAGTTGTTTGAAATAGTTGCCTGAACTAAACAGTTCCGGATGCAGCCGTTTCGCTCCGAAAGCACTTCATTCCACCTCCAGGGAAGACGGTAGGTAAAAGGGTAAGGGGGGCCTAAGAGAGTGGTTCATAAACTGGATGAAGAGAGGTAGGACGTTTGACGAGCCGCAGCAAGATATTGCGTGGCTGCGGACGATCCTCATGACTAGGCAACAGCGCTCTCGACTTGCTTTCTCTTTCAAGCATATTTCAACCTCCTCGGAGCGCATTTTCCCCGAAATGAATGTTAAAAATCATTATACATCCTGCTCACCCCAGTTTGATCGTATAGCTCATTCATAATTTTTAAGTCAAGGCCTAGGAAATGGTTCAATCGGCGATTCTCTCCGGGGCGAGGTTCAGGAGATTATGAAATTCCATTAAATGTTAAAAAAAACTAAAAATGATAAAGTTATTGGTGTTTTATTTCATAATTTTTTTGCGCAGGCTTTACTGCAAAGAGTATGCAGGAAAATTGACCCACTTTCCTAGTTTTGTCATAATGAAGCACCTAGCACGCTGCGTTCGCTTAAGCAGTCATTCCGTTCTTTCCGTTACAATGAGTAGGTATACTAATAAAAACAGTATTTAAAAGAGGTTCTTATTATCAATCAATGCATAAACTAATAAGCTTTAATTTTATATGCAAGTGGCTGAAATAGCCTTATCTTTTTCAGAGATATTACGCTTCTCACTCGCGTTTCAGAATTTTGAAACGAAAAGTAATTCCTGCTACCATCTGTAAAAATATTCCGAGAACAATTTGCATACTTGAATTATAGAATGATAATTCTGTAAAAATTAGCTTAGATGTTTACAATTAAACCTGATTTAACAAGACGTAGATACACTTTTCTGGAACAAGTATGTCAGCTTAATTACCTCGGTTGTACGTTGTAGGAAAATGGGCGGAATACGAAGACAGAAGGGCGGACTACTGCATCAGCGAAAGAAGACTTCGCCGATAGGAAGGAGCTGATGACGAGGTCTTGTGTTAGGATGTAAAGAATAGGCTGGTAAAGATTTTAGTATGAAGAGTAAAAATTAATTATAAAACCTGCTTACCGTACACTTGATAGTTAATTCAATTAGCAAAATTACTCTTCATGAGGAAGTTTACAAATTCAGAGGCATAAATACACTATGGGGTCGTTTAACTCACATGTGTACGTAGTTTTTTTAAATGAAAAATGAGATCTGTTTTTATTCTCAAAGTCCTTAATTTTTTATGTGATATCGTAAATAAATTCTCATTTGTGCCCAAGATCCTCCAAAATATAAAAAAATATAATTGGAGGGATTATAAGTTTAACTTTTTCGTGAGTATTAAATTTTAAAAATATTGTTTTTATTGCAGACAGAAACGTAGAACAGGAAGCGGACAGATTAACCTTTCACCCTAGGTGTGGAACGAATGTGGCCATCAGCAACAGTGGACGAACCATTCAGAAGATTAAGTAAGTGATGCCTTGCACGCCTATATATCTCCTCTTCTCCCCTCCCATATTTCACAAACATTAAACTAACGTACGCAAAATCATCCACTTGCTCAATTATTCCGCCATTCACTCTCATGGTACAATCATTCACTCCATTCAGGAACATTAAACATGCATGTCGTTTTCATTTGGAGAGAAATCTTTTAAAGATATTTTTTCTCTTTATGTATTAGATATATTTTTTCCTTTCAAATCAGCGGAGATGAAAGATTCCATGGAGTAGCGTTCACTAATCGTCCTCTGAAACCGAATGAACTATTCGAAGTTGTTGTCAACTCAAGAACGGGAAGCAAATTCGGATACTTCATCGGAATCGGGATCACCACTACCTCCCCAAATGACGGTGAAATAACGAACCATCTCAATTCTCTCAGGTGGGTAATGTATTACTTATAACGGATATAGGCTAGTGTTATGATATAGCCAATGATAAATCCAATTTCTTGTGAATGACGCTAAAATAATGATGGCTTTTAGCTGTGAAGCATGCCTAAGGTAATGTCTTACATGCCATGACACAGCATTACATGACTTTGCATTCATTACATAGCATTAATGAATATCATGTAATGAATGTCAAGACAGGATACAGTTTGATGTAATTCGCCAGGTATTATGGCTACCATTCAATGATTGCAAACGACGAACCAGACTGTACCGTAGTTTTATTTCTAATTTTGCTGATACACATACGTATTTATTAAAATATTCCAAAGAATTACCAACTTGATATGTTTGTAAATACTTACTATGATCACATTTGATAGGTGTTATATCTTGCATTTTAAGTGTAGGCAATATGAAATGCAAGCAGTGAAAACCGGTTATGCGAAAAACTATGGTTAAATGGTTAAACTTAGATAAATTTTCTTTACCCTAGTAGAACAAATATTTAGAAAGTATTATAAATGTATCTATATAAACTAATATCATAGAGCAAGGTAATATGGTTCCGGTAATAAGGTATGGCAATAAGAGGAAGGTAACTCTGTGGTAATATGTAGTGGAGGGAATGAAAGTCAGCGCGGGGTTGCATTCGTAATGAATAGGAAACTTGATATAAAAGTAGTGTATGCAGAACAGGTGAGTGATAGGATAATAGTCGTGGAACTAATGGCAGATCCAACGAATTTGGTTATAACCCAGGTTTATATGCCTACCTTAAATCATAAAGAGGAGGAGGTAGATGGTGTATACGATCAACTAGAGAAAATAATTGGTAGAATACCTGGGAGTAAGCACTTGGTAGTAATGGGGGATTGGAACGCGGTGGTGGGCGAAGGAAGAGATGGGCGGGAGGTGGGCGATTATGGACTGCGGAGAAACGACCGCGGCGGGAAAACCGTTGAGTTTTGCCATAGAAATAACCTAGTCATTACAAATATGTGGTTCAGACATCATCCTCGACGTAGTTACACTTGGAAGAAGCCGGGAGACACAGATAGGTCCCAAATAGATTATATAATGGTTCGTTACAGATACAGGAATAGCGTTAAAAACTCGCATACTTATCCAGGAGCTGATGCAGACACAGGCCACAACTTATTACTCATGACATGTCGGGTAAAACTGAAAAAGATAAGAATGGGAAGGAGGGTACGAAAGTGGAATACGGAGGCATTAACGGGTACAATGAAGAAGAAGTATCGATAGAAGGTGAATGATATAATGGGTGGGGATCATGGAGTTACATCATTGGAAGATGAATGGGGAAGTTTGAAAAATGGAATTGTAGAAGCGGCGAAAGCAACGGTAGGCGTAGTCCGTGCAACTAAAATTTAAAAAACCGTGGATCACGAAGAATATGATAGTTGAGATGCAGGAGAGAAGGAAATGGAAGAGCGTAAACTCGGAGCTAGGTAAGAGAAAATACCGAGAATTAAATAACAGGCTTAGAAGAGAAACTGAAAAAGCAAGAGAGGCGTGGTGAAGAAAACAGATCGACTCATTAGAGAAATACCAAAAAGAGGGAAGTGCAGATGCATTATTTAGGAAAGTAAAGGAACTGACGAGTGGTAATAAGGAAAGGGGAATTACAACGATAACAGACAAGACGGGAAAGGTGATCGTAGAATCGAAAGAGATCCAGGAGAGGTGGAAGGAGTATGTTGAAGAGCTGTATGGTAAAGATATAAGGCCCAATAGGTTAGATATAGAAAGGGAAGACATCGACAGAGATGGTATCGGACCAGGTATCCTAGATAGCGAATTTGAAAGAGCTCTACGAGCCATGGAAAGGAATAAGGCGGTGGGAATAGATGACATACATGCAGAGTTTTTAAAGAGCATGGGGAAGAACGGAAGAGGAAAACATTTTGCGCCTATTCGTAGGATTTATGAGGATGGAGTGTGGCCGGAAGACTTCGCGAAGATTGTACTAATTCATATACCAAAGAAGAGCAAGGCAAAAACGTGCGAAGAATATAAGACAATAATCTTCATATCCCACGCGGTCAAAGTAGTTCCGAGTATTATAAACAAAAGGCTAGAGAAGAGGCAAATGAATACCTGGGTGACGACCAGTTCGGGTTTAGGAGAGGGATGGGAACGCGAGACACTATAGCGGTGATGAGGACGCTAGTAGAAAGAAACGAGTATGGGCAGGATGTTTTTGCATGCTTCTTAGATTTCGAGAAGGCATTTGATCGGGTGGACTGGATGAAATTAATGAGAGTGTTGAAGAAATTAGGGGTCGAGTGTAGGGACAGGCATCTGATTCGAAATTTGTATATATGAACCTGACGATGCAGGTTAGGGTAGCCGATGGACAATCGGGATGAGCCACGATAGGACCGATAGGGACGAGGAGTGCGGCAGAGGTGCCCACTATTGACGTTGCTTTTTAACGTGTATTCAGAATAAATGGTAAGGGAGGCATGGGGGAAGGAGGAGGTAGGAATAAAGGTAGGAAGGGAGCTGATAAAATCAGTGAGATTTGCAGATGATCAACCATTGGTTAGTCAGTCGGCCAATTTGTTACAGTCAATGGTGAATGCATTAGATGTGCAGTGAGAATGGTATGGGATGAAGATTAACCAAAAGAAAACGAAATTGATGAGATTTTCTAGAAATTAGAAGGAGGGGATGAATATAAGGTTGGGAGGGCAGAAGATAGAGCAGGTAGAGCAGTTTACGTATCTGGGTAGTATTTTGGAAGAGAATGGGTTTACTGGTAGGGAAATCATATGCAGAATTGCGCTGGCTAAAGATGAATTTTCGAAGAGAAGTTAATTTATGAGGGGTGGTCTGAGGATAGGCGTAAAGAAAAGGCTGCTGCAAACTTTAATATGGAGCGTGGCGCTGTATGGGTCGGAAATTTGGACATTGCGAAGGGAGGATGTGCGTAGACTTGAGGCGTTTGAGATGTGGGTTTGGAGTAGGATAGTGAAGGTGAGTTGGGTGGCAAGAAAGACGAACGAGGAGGTATGGTTGAAGAGGAGAGGATGCTTGTGGCGGAGGTTCGGAGAAGGCAGAAGAGATGGATGGAGTAGGTTTTGAGTAGGATAGTGAAGGTGAGTTGGGTGGCAAGAAAGACGAACGAGGAGGTATGGTTGAAGAGGAGAGGATGCTTGTGGCGGAGGTTCGGAGAAGGCAGAAGAGATGGATGGAGTAGGTTTTGAGATGAGAAGGCATGTTAAAGAGAGTGATAGAGGGGAGAACACCAGGGAAGCGTAGAAGAGGAAGGAAGAGGATAAGAATTCTGGACGAAATAAGAGGTAGAAGATATGAAGACTTGAAGAGGGATCAAATGACGGGACATCCTTAGGAGGGAAAGCGAGACAATGCCTATAAAATTGGGTTGCAAAATGGGGACTTACCTACCAAGAACCTACTAATCAGCTGGTAGAATACTTGAATGAAAAAATGAAAATATACTTTTCCTCCATAAGTCTTTTCGATATTTCTATTTTCCTTATAGACTGTCGATAAAGGAACTTCTCTTCTTTAATTTTCAATTCTCTAATGACATATTTCCCTCAAGCTAGGAGCATTTTTCCATTCGGAGAAGTAACGGAACGCTTATGCAAATGTATCTTACTTCGAGAAGCCATTAAATACTTGAGAGATGGTCGATAACGTAATATTAGCAATGGGTTGGATATGTAGAAATATGTCATACATTGGCATATTAACTCTTTTAAATACGTGAAAAACTCAAAAAACTCGTTAAAGTTGGAAAATTCGAAAATCCATCTTGTTAATAACACAATTTAGGAATTTATCCCTTATTGTTATGACAAAAGTATAACTGCGGTAATTTTCTAAAATTAGAAACTTGGAACTTTTTGAAGATTTTGGGGCCCTACGATATAACATCACATGATGAGATTAGCCGATAACTTACTTCCTGGTCTTAGAATTCTGTACCAAACCCTAATTTCATTTAGTTTTGTTTGTACTCGCATCTAAGCTGCTCATTCAATAAATTTTATAATTTCTAAAAGTTGTTATAACACCTTCTGCCTCACACCTTCTCAATAATAAGTAATTTCAACAAAATAAGCAAAATAAATAGGCGATTTCAACAGAGATGGTGGCCTAAATAAATTTTATAATTTCTAAAAGTTGTTATAACACCTTCTGCCTCACACCTTCTCAATAATAAGTAATTTCAACAAAATAAGCAAAATAAATAGGCGATTTCAACAGAGATGGTGGCCTAAGAATCAGCAGCACATGGAACCCAGTCATCCGCAAAAATTCTCTACCTTTCTTCCCCCTCGTCTCCCTCCCCCCTTCCAACTCTCCCACTTGAACCAATTTTGGTGGGGAAGGATTTATAAGAGCAAACAGCGGCAGCAAGTGTCGTTCCCATGAAGAAGTGACCACCAGTGGGTCACGAAACGTCGGGCCAAACCGAAAGAACACGCAGCATACATTTTATTAGTCATTACGAGCCGCGAAAGCTTCAATCAAGAAATTATAATGAATACAAACACTTGTATATATTCCACGGATTTATTTCTTTGGCACGACGCGTTTCACCACACTGTGGCATAATCCTGTGCCAAGTGTTTGTTTTAACCAAGTGTTTTTATTCATTATGAATATCGAGATCTTCCACCATATCCAGCCTGAAACAGTTATATTTATTCAATCAGGAAATTAATTCTCGTCATTGATAGAAAATTATATTTATTCGTAAAAACATTATAATGTAACATATCTGATGTTTTAGCTAATTATTTTTATAAACCACCTGTTTTTACCACAGTATTATAATCAATGTTGATTTAAGGTATTAGTATTAAAAAATAACAACAATTCTAAATTTCTTGTTTGTTTGTTTGGAAATTGAAGAAAATTGTTTCGAATAAATTCATTTAAAATAAAATTCATGATTATTTTTTAAATAAATTATCAAAAAATGAGCTAGAAATTTTTTACTTGTTTATAAAATATATGATCAATACTCTTGATAGCTCGAGTACTTTTTTAAAGACTAATATTGTATAAATATATTGACAATATCATTTTTATCAGTGCCAATCCATACTCTAAATGCCAGTAATGGTAAAATAATTTAAACTGTTAACAATTCTAAATCAGGAACTTTGATGATGTACCGTAACAATGCATACAACAATGGAATATTATCATTAAGGGCAGACAAAAGCATCTTGATTGTCCGAGTCGTTAAAAAAATATCAAAACCGCAAGACCAAAACTGTATATTTATATTGACTAAATAATGTTTAGCAGTGTCAATGCGTACTCTTATACCAATGAATTGAAAATTATTTTTTTTTAATTCTTTTATTCTAATTCAGGACCGGAACTTGGATGTTGTACCATAACAATCTATACAACAATGGAAATACTATCTTGAAGGAAAGACAAAAACATCTTGATCAGCTTAAGGTAAGAAAATAATTATTAATTCTGTAACAATATCTTTAGCTGTAATAAATCCATGCCAACTAGGAAATCAACCTTTGCGGGCTTCTAGAAATCCGGATCGGAGCACGAGTGTGATTCCTCGTAATTTGTGGCAAAACTACAGCGTTCGATTCAAGGAGTGGACGAGGAGAATTACGCGGCACCATAGTACAGTGGCGGAAAAAATTAACGCAAAGCTTGATGGCTTCTGTGGATGGGGGAACACGGGAACCACTTGGAGTAGATCACCTTCCGAAAATTTGACAGCAGTATTTCTCATACAACCGGGAATTTTCAAAATTCATAAGCTTCGTACTAGTGATATTAAATCATATGCATCGAAATTTGACTACGCGTAAAACACACAACTGCGAGTTCTTGTTATTTTTCAAATTATATCTTCGCCCATCTCTCACCAAGTAGCTGCCGTCGGGGAATCTGTGAACGCAGCACACATAATGAACATAGAAACCGCTAGCCTCCATCACAGTTCCAGTGGTGTAGTGGGTAAAGCATCCGGCTTTTGACCAGAAGATCGCGATTTCAAATCTCTGTGGAGCCTCATTAATTGATCCAACTAATGAAATCCGTTTTTCTGGCCATTCAATTTTCGCTTAATAGTGCAGGAGGTTCGCAGGATGTAATACGATACGTGGAATGTCACAAACCTTTATTAATTAAAATTCAACCTTTAACTACCATAACCATTTTTTCCGGCAGTTTACTGAACAGTAAAATTTGACCACCTCTCCTGAGTCGTCCAGCCCCGTTCGCATACCTCTAATTCCTCCTGGCCCTTCGTGCGCTCTTATCGCCTCATGCGTTTTTCTCGCTTTATATTCTCAAGGGAAGATCCCTCGAGGTTTGGCAGGGCAGAGTGAAGGCAGAATTTCGAGCAGTTTAGAAAACTGGACGATGTTGGTTCTTACAGCCGTCGATTTTTCGTACGCACGTGTGTAAACGAATCAGTTCGTCGAAGCAAAAAATACACCTCTAGTAAGCCGGCTTTTAATTCGTTGAATAGCGTTTGCATTTCCTCACGAAAAATGTATGTCCTAATAATATTTCTAGCATTCTCATATTCTCAATGAATATATTATCATAGCATCTTTTGTTTCAAAATTAGGGAAATATTTTTCGCACACCTTTTATTAGAATGTAACTACGTCATGGTCTCTTCAAGATGGAAAATAATGAACCATGAGTCTTTTTACTAACGGGAATTTTCCATTCGCAAAGCAACTCTTACGTAATATGATTTTAGATAAACGCGTGAATGTTTATTTCCCTGAAGCAGCTTTGGTATCTCCGTTAAGTTAGACGGAGTACTAACCTGGTTAAGTGTCAATAAATATGCGTTACTTATTACCATTCTAAATTTAGCTGAATATTTAAGCTAAGGTGTAATAATTTCTCCCCATCTCATATTACGCCACCACCCTTCTTTTGTTATTTTCCTCTACAATCTAGGTAAATAACGCGAGTTTCTTGGCCGATAAACCAGCACAGGCCCCGATGAAGACGACGAAAATGTTAAGGTCAATTATGGTTAAGATATACTACGTTGCTTGAATACTCGCTAGGACCTTGGTGATTTGAAGACTTTCTTCATATTATGAATCGATTCTAATTTTTTTACGTAATTATATTTAGTAAATACACACCTATTTTCTGTTATCAATAATTTACTCTGCTAATATTTCTCTATTATAAAGAAAGTCGCGTTTTTTACCTAGATACGTCTGGGAAATACCCAGGAGTGGACGATTTTGAGTTCACGCCTGGGCGTGGCTTAGCTTTGACGGGCCGGGAGTGTGCTGGCACATAGAGGGAACTCTACGGAGCGACCAGTATGTTGAAATTTTGGACGTCATGCTGCCTTCTGTCTTCTCAACAATGGGGAAAAACTTTACATACCAACATGTTAGTGAATTTTGGTTACTGTGTAACAGTGGAAATCCAGATTTTTTTTTATTTTCACTAAACGAAATTCATTTTTTCAAATGTTTTGCGAACTATTGGCATGTAACATATATCTCATTAACATTCATTTTTACTCCACACCCTGGACAATTCGAGGGTTCACACCTTCCACCACTCAAGGAGGTGGTTCATTAAAAACAATGTCACCCAGTTGCAGTAGCCCGCGCGTAGCCCAGGTCTCAACCCAATTGAAAATATCTGGGCAAATATGATGAGAGAAATGCGAGTGGAAAATAGAAGGCCCCACAATGCACATAAGTTGTGGGAAATGGTGGAAGAAGTGTGGGTCAGGGTTCCCTTACGGTTATTTCAAAATTTGGTTCATTCCATGACTCGGAGACTCCATCTAGTAGTAGAGAATGAAGGGGGATGGATCGATTATTGATCGATAAAAAATCCACCACCCTCTCTCTTTCCCAATCTAATTCTCGATGATGTGTCAAGGTGCATGTTTGCACAAAAAACTTTGTCTGAGAGAGTTTCAAATACAATTAAATTGTTCCACAGTCTCTATGCACGTTTAAATAGTTTCCTTAATTGCATCATAATGAAGAATAATGAGAGATAGAGGGAGGAATATCACGACCATTGTCGTTGTGGAAATGAAATATGCAACGTATAATTGTCATGTTGTCAATGGGAAGTAGCCAATTCCGCTTAATCGTTCCTTAAATAATACTTTATTTGATGGACGACTGAGCTCATCAGCCGGCTAACACTGTGAATTTTAAGTTTCGATGATGTTTTCAAAAACTCTTTCTAAACTTTCCCGGAACAGACAATTATAGTGATTGTCACAAATTCAACCCTCTAACTCACCAGAATATTAAAATCGTCAAATTCAAAAGGCACGTTAATAATAATTTTTAAAATCGATAAACAAGGCATAAATGAGAAACAGAAATAGCCGTTGCTTTAGTTTCTTTAATGTATCGCATTGATTGGTGGATGACTCTCACAATCAGTCCATTTAGTGAAACGTAACTATCGTAGTTTACATTAACTTCATAATTGAATTACTGAATGTTGAAAAATTTAACCTTCAAAAATTCCTATTCTTTGTATATCTCTCAAAAGGTTAGTTCAGAAATGTCTAAATCAGCTGTGCCACTTGGCTTAATATTATTACGATAAAGTTCTAGTGCGTACTTTTTCTGAATTTATTCTGATTCTATCGGGATATTTCCTGGCTTATCTCCGATCTCTGGTGTCAATTTTCTAGTTTATCTCCAAAGCATTTCCTCACGTTGCCAGCCTCGGTGGCGGCAGGGCAAAGGGTAAAGTCCTAGCCTTCCAACTCTAAGGTGCGGGTTCGAATCCCTCTCTAAGAGAATGAATGTCTGTGAACGTTACTTTGAGTTAATTGTAATAGACTTACTTCACTGAAATAAAGACACCATTATTTTGAGGTGCGCATGCTTCTCCGTCCCTGTAAAAATTTATCCACGTCCTCATATTACGCCATCCACCACACTTTTGTCTTGTTCGTTTCTCCACGACCGTTGGTTATCCATTTCCCACTACAATATTCTTCCATTATCTGCAATGTTCCCTTAAACACATTTAAAATGAATTAGATCACGATCATTTCCGCCAGAGGAAGTAGATATCTGTTCATCCTTCTTGCGTGATCGGTATATCATGTGTGATCAACAATGGCAAATCTTTCGATCGCATTGAAATTTCAAAGAATAAATAGTATCCTACAATATTCAATTAAAGGGAAAAGATTTTCTTTTGGACCATATTTCAAAACATACTCAGTGACGTGCAATTATGACCGATAATCATCTTTTGAAAACCTGTGATTTATGAATAAGTTACGTAAACTTATGTTCAGTGCAGTTCTCATATTCTAAAGCTAGATTAATCTTGCAAATTTTCATCAACTGTCCTTAAAATGGCAACTTACGTTTATGCCTTTGAATTCAAATGGGTAAAAATTAGGGAATATAATATGGTCTGCAACAATTAGAATAAATATTCTGTTATGGCGATAGAAAAGTTTTTATCGACTTGGCCACAGGGCATGCAGAAAATTTTACAGGGACGATTCTAGGCCTAGGTCAAAGTTTATCGTATTATTTAAGACAACATACCAAATTTTTATGAGTCTATATCCTTGCACCGTGCGGTACGAATTGAGTTCGCAGATGCGATTAATTTGTTGTATCAAAGAAAAAAATAACTTCTCGAAAGAATGCGTTTAGATTATGATAACCGAATCAAACGCAAACAAACAAATGACCAAATACGTTAATTACTTGCTTTCAAAGGATAATCAATGGTTAAAATGCGAAAGAATAATTGAGTTGAAAAAGTTTTCAGTTGCTGGTTACATTGGCTACATTCTACATTGTCAAAAAGTTACGGATGACCGGAAAAGAGTATTAATGAAAGTGAAATGATTGTGCTCTAAATTATTTCAAATATTAGCCGAGTAAATTATTGATAACGGAAAATAGTTGTGTATTTACTAAATATAATTACGTAAAAAAATTAGAATCGATTCATAATATGAAGAAAGTCTTCAAATCACCAAGGTCCTAGCGAGTATTCAAGCAACGTAGTATATCTTAACCATAATTGACCTTAACATTTTCGTCGTCTTCATCGGGGCCTGTGCTGGTTTATCGGCCAAGAAACTCGCGTTATTTACCTAGATTGTAGAGGAAAATAACAAAAGAAGGGTGGTGGCGTAATATGAGATGGGGAGAAATTATTACACCTTAGCTTAAATATTCAGCTAAATTTAGAATGGTAATAAGTAACGCATATTTATTGACACTTAACCAGGTTAGTACTCCGTCTAACTTAACGGAGATACCAAAGCTGCTTCAGGGAAATAAACATTCACGCGTTTATCTAAAATCATATTACGTAAGAGTTGCTTTGCGAATGGAAAATTCCCGTTAGTAAAAAGACTCATGGTTCATTATTTTCCATCTTGAAGAGACCATGACGTAGTTACATTCTAATAAAAGGTGTGCGAAAAATATTTCCCTAATTTTGAAACAAAAGATGCTATGATAATATATTCATTGAGAATATGAGAATGCTAGAAATATTATTAGGACATACATTTTTCGTGAGGAAATGCAAACGCTATTCAACGAATTAAAAGCCGGCTTACTAGAGGTGTATTTTTTGCTTCGACGAACTGATTCGTTTACACACGTGCGTACGAAAAATCGACGGCTGTAAGAACCAACATCGTCCAGTTTTCTAAACTGCTCGAAATTCTGCCTTCACTCTGCCCTGCCAAACCTCGAGGGATCTTCCCTTGAGAACATAAAGCGAGAAAAACGCATGAGGCGATAAGAGTGCACGAAGGGCCAGGAGGAATTAGAGGTATGCGAACGGGGCTGGACGACTCAGGAGAGGTGGTCAAATTTTACTGTTCAGTAAACTGCCGGAAAAAATGGTTATGGTAGTTAAAGGTTGAATTTTAATTAATAAAGGTTTGTGACATTCCACGTATCGTATTACATCCTGCGAACCTCCTGCACTATTAAGCGAAAATTGAATGGCCAGAAAAACGGATTAGTTGGATCAATTAATGAGGCTCCACAGAGATTTGAACTCGCGATCTTCTGGTCAAAAGCCGGATGCTTTACCCACTACACCACTGGAACTGTGATGCAGGCTAGCGGTTTCTATGTTCATTATGTGTGCTGCGTTCACAGATTCCCCGACGGCAGCTACTTGGTGAGAGATGGGCGAAGATATAATTTGAAAAAAAACAAGAACTCGCAGTTGTGTATTTTACGCGTAGTCAAATTTCGATGCATATGATTTAATATCACTGGTACGAAGCTTATGAATTTTGAAAATTCCCGGTTGTATGAGAAATACTGCTGTCAAATTTTCGGAAGGTGATCTACTCCAAGTGGTTCCCGTGTTCCCCGCATCCACAGAAGCCATCGAGCATTGCGTTAATTTTTTCCGCCACTGTACTATCGTTTTCACTGAAATGTAGGCACCCAAACTGATTGTACTGATTTGATAAAATGGGGCCGGGTAGGAAAAAACATAAGAGGGTTGGCACACGAGGCTAGCTGCGGACTTTGCCTTAACGTCACCGAGAGCCGACGAGGACGGACTTGGATGCGACCGGGATAGCAGAATTAGAGTCGAATAAACTCCGAGAGCATAAGCCCTAGCGAAAGAAATGCACTGAGGAAACTCACGTCCACGCACACGTTGGGGCGATCGGAGTATTTTCTTTTGGGCTCCGTCGCGAGGTTTTTCCTCTCCCTAGATTCAGGTATAGGCTCACCGTGAGTGATTCAGAGGGAAGCGGCTCCGTAGCCGAGATGGTTAATTCCATTCGCCGAAGTTGGTGTGCGGTTTTGGCAGGGTTCGAATCCGTAGTCTGGACAATTTTTTAATCTTTTAGATTAAAAAGATGTATTCTTCATATCAACACAATTTATATAGTTGACAAAAGAAAGAGTTAATGCGGTTTTTTATTTACTGCTTAATTTACTGCGTCACCGATATCTGCATCCTTACGTTGATTGCGGTGACGTTGATTTCGGTCAAACATATATAACTATTAAACATCGTAGGATAATTTGGGGTAAAAGAGCTGATATGCGTATTTATTTCCACCTGGTCCTTATAGCTTACTATGGTTCGCACACCAAGTGACAGATTAACGCACTTGGGGGCCTGTAGGCAGTACAAGCAACGGGGCCCACGTTAATAAACAAGTAGCAAGAGAAGAAAGGGGAAAACAATTCTCATAACAAGGAGCCCATAGGCAACTGCCTACTTTTGCCTTATTGTTAATCTGGCTCTGCGCACACCCACTGAAAGGAAAGCATTCGTTCTTTAAAACACCTAACTTCCCACATTTTTACGTGAAAAAGTACTGGAAGTTTGAAGATGAAAAATATCAATTGAATTACAAACCTTTTTCAAACTCTAGGGTTTATCAAAATGATCGAAACTACGAATGCATTTGGTTATTTATAGAGGATTGTAGATACAATGAGTAGGTATTTCACTGCAAGGACACAAAGATGCAACCACTGCCACTTCCAATGCTTTTTCCCTCTCAGTGAATTAAATCTGTTAAGAAATAAATGTGGTAACGTAGAAAGCCATTATTTTTATAAATTAAACCGTAAATAAAAAACCGCATTAACTCTTTCTTTTGTCAACTATATAAATTGTGTTGATATGAAGAATGCATCTTTTTAATCTAAAAGATTAAAAAAATGGGCTGACTACGGATTCGAACCCTGCCAAAACCACACACCAACTTCGGCGAATGGCATTAACCATCTCGGCTACGGAGCCGCTTCCCTCCGAGTCACTCACGGTGAGCCTAAACCTGAATCTAGGGAGAGGAAAATCCTCGCGACGGAGCCCAAAAGAAAATACTCAGATCGCCCCAACGTGTGCGTGGACGTGAGTTTCCTCAGAGCATTCCTTTCGCTAGGGCTTATGCTCTCGGAGTTTATTTGACTCTAATTCTGCTATCCCGGTCGCATCCAAGTCCGTCCTCGTCGGCCCTCGGTGACGTTAAGGCAAAGTCCGCAGCTAGCCTCGTGTGCCAACCCTCTTATGCTTTTTCCGACCCGGCCCCATTTTATCAAATCAGTACAATCAGTTTGGGTGTCTGCATTTCAGTGAAAACGATAGTACATTTGATCAAACCGCTAGGCCGAGAGATAAACCCATTAAAACCCCGTCATATTGCATTGCGGGCAGTTTTAAAAGCTTCACCGCGGCTGCCGAAATTGCCGATACCATCGACCCACAGTAAATCATCAACCTCAGGGTTGAGAGATGCCTCTTGCGTTGTTAAGAACAGAAGCTCCTGCCGTACCTAGTAAGACCATGCTGGTGACCAATTCTCCTTCAAATGGGGCTTTACCGATGACGAGGACGACCCATTGAGTCCGTCCCCTTTTGAGGGCGACGTGCGCAAGGCTACGTGATGATCTCGATTGTATTTCAGGCATTTGGGACCTTCTCGTGGGCACTGTGAGGCCAAATTTCCATCACTTAGACAGCTAATACATAATTATTTTAACCGTAAAAATTCCGCACGCTGCCCAACGTTCAGTTCTTTATATTTCGCACATTTGTGAAGGAAATGCGGCAAATTGCAGAGAGGATATAACTTTGACTTAGCGATTTTAGTCTCGGGAATCAAAATATTAGTCGCAGACACTGTCATAGTAACTTTAGCGTGGGAAGGAGATTTCAGCTATGAGGATTATGTGCGAACTCGCTTCGACACAACGCCCTGGTAAGGTTGCAAAACTTTCCATTTGTTTCTCAACGAATGGAAAAAGGTGAAAATGTTGAAATGTCCCTCGCCAGTTAAGGTCTCTTTGAAACAAGTTAATATATCTGATAGCACGTGCAGCTAGACGAAATAAAACAATATCACCAATATCGGGTATTTTGAAAGCCTTTTATGCAGCAGAAATTTCTCAAAACGTACTAGTAAAATGCAGCAGATTAGAAATGGGGTCGGAGGAAAGGCGAGTGAATTCAAGTAATTGTAGTTGAACCCCAAAACACGAGGATTATTATAATAATCGCACATCTCATTTCAAGCTGCAGCGTAATAGAACCCTTCAAAGAGAACATATTTTATCAGGGCCAACGCACAAAACACACACGCACCCAAAAAGAGCGAATTTTAAGTACCCGAACTTTTCAATGGGGTCGATGACGTCCTGTTTGTGAAGAACTGAAATACATATGTTACGAAAAGTTTCCCACTCCACTAAAAGACTCAGAAAATCAAGGAATTTCAAGAAACTGGAGGTGACACATCGTTGCTTTGACACAGAGGAAATTCCGAGGCTAACCGGTGAGTGAGAAGAGGCACTTAAATCTTCAACAAAATCAGCCACAAAGAGAACAAAATAATAATAATGCTCCACATTTTTGGAGAGTTCTTTATCAACCAAATTTGCCTCCCCTCTATTACACTCGAGACAAAAATCACAAATTACATTCTGGGCCGTACGAAAGACACGATGTACTTCATCCAATGTTGCTACCCCAAGTCCGAAGACTTAATTTTGAAGAATCTAGGATACCACTTCCCTAAGCCTCCAATTCGCTAGCAAGTGAGTGTGGTCAAGACGTGATCTCGCTTCGTTCGAAGTGATTTCAAGTGGTTATCAAACACGTCCCTCGTCATGTCATGGGACCGCTTCCCCTCTTCCGGATCAGTTATATTCGACAAAAAATGTTACAACCCGTAACAAAATTTGTTACAGCAGCAAACCATTCCCGGGTTTCGGCACAAAATGTTCGTGCTACCATAGCCAAAACGTCTCGGACAAATAATAAAACGAGGGGAAAAGTATGGAAATTGGCCTTAAACGGTGGTCACAATAAAAGAAGGGATGCAACGTGATGAAACTGGGAAAGATGAAAGTGACGAGTAAGCACCGCTTACCTGGTGGTGAAGAAGATCGCCATGTTTCCCGCCGCCGGTCACACCATTCACGCACACGCACACATGAAATCTGTCTCCTCCAACCTCTCTTCTGCCTCGTAACGCACTGACACGGTCTCCTTGCACATGGCTCGCGAGCGCCACCGAGACGATCAAAGGTGGCATTTAGCCATACTACCAAAACAAGTACGCAGCGCAATACCTGCTACGTCACCAGGTAGGGGGATGTTTAAACCAAAAATTAAAGAAGGCGGCCAGTTCCCGGAAAAACGCATAAACAGCAAAAAAGAATTAACGTCCTTTCCGTCAATATTTATGTGGAAACTTATTTTTTTTACCGGATGGAGCGTTATTCGCAACGAAAAAATTTAAAACAAAGTAGACGCTTTTGAACGGGTGCGAAAACAGCAAGAACAGGAAATGATGGGATATGACGGCAGTAGTCGTACCGGAAGAGCAGGGGCATTTTAGGTGTGGTCAAGTGTGGTTGCTTTGAACGTTCTTTCTAATTATTTGATAGGCTGCTGCATCATACGGAATGCTTTAGTTCCCAGCGCACCAGCTATAGCTTATTCGGATAATAGTAAATGGCGTTTTATAACGATTTAAATTAAAGTAGGAGGTCATAAGCTAGAATAAGGTCACTTGTCTTAATCTAGCGAAGTTTTATTTTAATTCGATGTATTTTTTCGAAACTTTTTCGGTCATGTGGGTTCAGTTGAATAACAAAGGTATCGTGAATAACCATTCAATAATACCTAATAATTTGATTTTAGTTTTTCAGTGTGTTGCATGATAATACGTTCTATCGGTGTAACCGAAAGCATGAACGTAAAATACCTAATAATGCTTGCAGCGTATTTACTGTAGGTACTACTAAATCATTCAATATGGCCAGTTTCGCATTTAAATCGGTAAATATGGTATCCCGGCATTCATATTCCTGCACTCATTATGCCTCGTCTATTCCCGATCCTCAAAATCGTTACAAATAAATAAAGAAAAATTACACATCTAAGCAAAATTTATTCAGATGAGTATTTTTTTACTCCAGTGAAAATTACAATCTTTAACTTTGTTGTTAACTCAATAATATAAACAATAGCCGATGAATGAAAGGAAAACTTGATTTTTTATTGCGGTGCAACGTGTTCTTTTGCTCTCTTGAGAAGTAATCACATGACAGGTTCGTAACTTTACCTTTTCTGCTCACGGTACAATGCAAAATCTTGCATGACTCACATTCTGACCATTACCATTAACTTCCAAAACAGAATTATGGACGTAATAAATGGCACCTTCACATTTTCAGGTCGGTGACCGGGTCGGAGTCAAGAGGAACGAATCCGGGAGCTTGTTCTTGGTTGTCAACGGAAAGGAGGAAGTTGTGGCGTCCAACACCCCATACCCCATGTACGGCGGGCTCGAACTATTTGGAGATCTTGCCCAAGTGACGATTACGTCGTAGCACACTGTCTAGCACAAGGAGGTTAGAAAGTAAGGCTCTAGCTTATAAAAGTTCGGACAACGTTTGCCCTCGGCCAATGCCGACAATCAAGGAAAGATATATGGGAGAGATATGTGGCATTAAAACGTTGTAGCATTATACAAAACATCACAATTTATGGCATCACATGGCTCAAACTCGCTTCAATGCATGGAAATAATTTTTTTCCCGTAGAAACATGTTTACTCACAATCATCTCCATGCTATGTCTGTTTTGTTTGCGTAGTCCGTACTTTCCCAATCTAGAGCTTTATTAGGATGAAAATGGAGGCGACTATCCGCTAGATCCTTGAAGCAAATTCCGTCATTACATTCGTCACCTACGAGCTAAACATAAAAGTGCTATCATAAAAGGTAAACATAAAAGGGCTATCCTCCTGAATACAGCGTTCTCAAATTGAAGTCAAGTAAACTAAAGGCCGCCATGACTGAAAAAGGAAGAAGCGAACTCATGCAATTGGTTGCAATTCGAGTTAGAGGGTAAGGAAAAGAAAAAGGGTAAAAACTGATTATTGTTTTCAATACTTAAGGATTTTTAATACTGCCAACTTCTTGCGTCATGTGGCTGTTCCGATAAGTAGAGTAAAGGATCATAAATTTCATATTTCAAGTTAGTATGTTGTAAAAATTTTGAGGACAAGAATCTCAAAGAGAACAACGGGAGGAAATGCCTTCTTCCTGATACAGTAAATACCTTCAAGAAGTTAATATTTCGGGGGATATGATTTAGTCACTGTAAATGATCAATCGCATTGTTATTATCATATCATAAAGCCAGATTATACCGAATAAAACAAGGTTTCTAAGAGGGAGTAAAGGATTGAATACTGCAGCTTCCACTTAGATATTTATTTAACACGACCATGGTTTCGTAGCAGTGCTACATCACAATTGAAGTGCAATTGAAGTTCTATTGAAAAAATATCTAAGTGGAAGCTGCAGTGTTCAATCCTTTACTCCCAGGATGATTGACTTCCACAAAGTATTGCCTGAAACTGTGTCGTAAGGTTTCTAAGTTTTATTAAACTAGTATACCTAATGAAAATGTAGTATAGAGTAAGTACACAGTGATGCCATGGTTATGTCGAGAATGGAAAATTGTTTGTCAGCAAAGAAGAAAATTTTGGGATTATATTTGGCAATCAGACACCATTTAAAAGCCCGATATTTTTTAAAACAGTCACGATCAGTATGAAAATATTATATTGCCGCAATAGCAGGAAAACGCGTTTTCATAAGCGTTTGGGCGTAAGACGATCATGAGGGTTATTTTGTTATTCCACTTCCGAAATAGCTCTTTCGGAAGAGCACCAACTCAAATGAACGATCCATTTTAGCTATTCCGCTCTCGAAGTACTCATTTGGAAGCCCAATTCCACGACAGAAATAACTTGAAATGAACCATTCTCGGCATAAATGAACGAGTCGGTGGTCTTCGCCGTCTGGGGGGCACTGTTTACGACGCCACTTTCGGTAATATTCGCCATATAAGGAGCGATTCGTGACGTCATGTTCCGTGAGGTGAAATTACAGAATAACCCCCCATGTTAACGCCCGGTTAAGGTCAAATACCGGGCTGTTTTACCTTTTCCTGTCATGGCGTCGTCCAGCACAAATGACTTCAAATATAGCGGGTGATTTCTACCTTTATGTTTACCTTAGCTCGTTCGGTACAGTTTACGCCTATACTTGTCCTAAGTTTCCGGTGGTCACGTTGGATTTTCGACACATCTTAGTTAAAATCCACGGGTTAGACGATGTTTTGTGACTGGTAGGCCACGCCTTTTCGGCAAAAAATCCTTCCCATACACCCCTCTTCTTGCTTCATTCTTCGCCCATGAGCGTTCATGGCCGTGCCTCCTCCATTTCGTTTTAACCTCCTTGATCTACCACGTGGCGTATTTCTTTTTTTATCGCCAGTGACATGCTCTCTGGCGGAAACTCGGTACCATAGGCTACTCGTCAATGCACCATTGTATTTGCCTTCTTGGCGATGCTTTTACTGCACAGCGATGGGAATAATACTGAATAATGTAATATTTCTATAAGACACGTTGTCAAAAATAATTAATAAACAACATCAATTAGTAATTTTTAAGGAGATTTATTTTTTATATCTAGCATTTAACTAGTATTAATAAAGAACTTGATTCAAACTCTTCACCAACAGAAAAAGACAATTGACAAAAAAATGTAAATAGAAAAAGGTTCATTCATTCATTACAGTAATCTACCGGTTAGAGGTAGGTTGAGATGAAAGTCAGAAAATATCCAACGAACTCTTACACGTGCTGTGCCCTTTCTGCCTCTTGTATTTCTTTCTTCATCTCAGCATAAGTCCTACCTTTCTTCATCCCGTCCATAAAACCGATTCTCTTCCTTCCCCTTCCCCGCTTACCCAACATCCTTCCCTCTATCACGACCTTCAGCAAACCATCGTCCCTCATTACCCCTTCCAGCCACCTACCCTGCCTTCCCCTAATCTCATCTATAAGTTTCCTCTCCTCGCCCACCATGCCAAGCACTTCCTCATTTGTCTTCCTTTCCGTCCAACGCACCTTCTCCATCCTCCTCCACACCCACATCTCAAAAGCCTTCAGCCTATTTTCGTCTTCCTTTCTCAAGGTCCACGTTTCCGCCCCATACAACGCCACACTCCATATCAAGCTCTTTACTAGCCTCTTTTTTACATCCTTATTTAAGGTCCCCGTCATCAGCTCCCTTCTATCATTGAACGCTTCCTTCGCTAGCGCTATTCTCCTCCTAATGTCTTTGCTACTATGTCCTCTTTCTTCTAGCGTACTACCCAAGTAATTAAATTGTTCAACTTGCTCCAGTTTGTGACTTCCTACTCTTATCACCAGCTTCGCTTTCTTTGTCCTACAGAATCTCATTACTTTTGTTTTCCTATTATTTATCTTCATTCCGTATTTCTCACACTGCTTTTCCAGTGCATCTACTAAAGTTTGCAGTCCTTTCGATGACCGACTCACCAACGCCTGGTCGTCTGCGAATCTAACCGACTTTATCCACTGGCCTCCTACTTTCATTCCCACGTCTAGCTCATCCCATGCCTCTCTTACCATATCCAATTTAATTAATTACCTGAACGAGGGACATCATGCAGCTTTGCAGAAGATGGATGAAATTAATATTTGAAAGAAGAAGATTTTATATGCATCTTTCCTTTCATTTCACATTTGAACTAATTTTTCCGTGAATCTTAAAAGAATGGCTTAAAATCATCATCTCATGAATATAGCAGTCATTGAAATTCCCCTTCCTATTGGCCATTATTTCAGTCCATTTTTGAACAAAGAACAAGCTGAGCTGGATGCAATTTCATCATTCCACATGGCAAAAGGAACTAATAAGGTAGGTATATTAGCGTTTTGGCACAAATGGTCATCAGCTACCAATTTATCTAAGGCGCAGACCTGCGCGGCCAGGAGGGGAGGTAGAAGTGGATGGGTGAGAGAAAAGGGCTGTGGAAAAGAGAGGTAGGCAACGAGAGAAAGGCAGGAGAACTAAACTACTTCGCGAGAAAAGCACGAGACACACACGCAAGGCAAATGGTTAAAATCACCCGTCACCATGACTTTACCTGTGATTCTATCTTGAGGTCTCATAGTGAGACAAGTCGAAATGGGACGGCAGTTAATGGTAAGTTATCCAACTTCTGAAAGTACTAGTGTTGCCAGCAATTAGAAAATGTTTCTGAAGGACCCTCCACACTAAATAACCTCCCTTTCCCGTTTTGTATCCATTTGAAAATTTCCGCAGCCCATGCCCCAAAATCGTCCTCTGCGCAGTGCCAGGAACATTAGCGAGAGCTATATCAGTTATAACTCGAAAACATGAGTACCCGAGTAGCTAATTCTTACCCGGGTTTAAGAGTGCCATCGGGTCATAGTTAGGATTAACGATTTTAAAAACTAAAGATCAAAATTAATCGCTAAACATTTAGTTAACCATTTAACTTAACCGTAACTTTTTATAAGAGGAAAACATAACTTTTAATCGTTAAAATTATAGATTAACTGATACAAAAGTAATTTCAGTTATATTGTTTCGTAAAATATTTGGCGAATGTCAACCTGTTCCAATTTGGGCGCAAAGCTTGCTCAACAGACAAAGGGTATAAAACGGAAAAAGTATAAAACGGTATCTAAGAATGCAATATACCTGGGTAGTTAGTTGTGCAAGAATGCAATGAATAGGCCCAGACCACCCAGACGAATATATGCAACAAAAGCGGGGTTGTGTGGAGTGACCGCCAAAGTTTAGAAACAGTAAGACCAAGAATTATACTTCTTCTAAGTTGGAAGCATTATTTTCAAAATTAAAACACCAACCGACTTCTATCAGTCTGGAGGCACTTTGCATCGCCGATGCGGAAGCAGTGAGATATGTCAACGAGTGTAGAAGTGTTAACGAACTCTCAAGCACTATGAGACATATTTTCATCAAGTACGACACTGGCATTCTATCATCAGCGCAATGTGAAAGGATGTTTCGTGCTGCAGGGATTCTTTTTTTCAGACAGGAGAGGACGGATGTCCTATACAAATTTTTAAATGAGAATGTTATTAAAGTTTAATGACTTTTTAAGTAAAAGTTAAATAAATTTTTCTTGAATTTGAAGTTTGTATTTATTTTATCTCCATTGCGAAAAATTGCCGTTAAAGGTTACTTTTTTAAAATTTCTTAAAAGTAACTGAAAAAATAACTTTTAACGTAAAAGTTACTTTTGTTTAACTTTAACTTTAATCAGTTACTTTTTCTGAAAAGTAAATTTTAACTTTAATAGTTAATTTTTACAGAGATTAACTTTAACTTAAATCAGTTAAATTTGTTAGTAACTTGCCTAACTATGCATCGGGTACACCATTTATTCTGCAGAGTTATCAGATACAAGGTGGAGTGAACGGATTCAAGAGGTTATACTGATATTTAAACAATATCCAGATGTTCTAAAAATGTTGGATTCTATCTCATAGTACGTCTTCAAACTAAACTCTGGGTTCTTATAACACCATTCTCGGACTAAATGAATATTTTAACTCCATAAAAGCGCTGATGATGGCATCTTTTTGGTACCAAACCAGACAGCACACTACATATATTTGCCATCATACCGCGGCACTAAATATATCTTTACCATGGAAATTATTCATAATAGCTTTTTTCCTTTGATCTAATAAATACTACCGACAATGAATACATTTAAACTACTACGGCAATGTCGCAGAATATTCAATATAAAATACTTACATTAACATTTTACTCATAGCATCTCAGCATCTAGTATTTGATGCATGCAGTCAATGTTTTGAATCAGGAATTCCTTTTTCTTGAGTAACTCACCTTTCAAGAATGGATGCATTTATATGATTTTGAAAAATATTAGTGCAGGTCTTACCAAATATTATTCCACTTTAACTGGAGGCAAACTCTTTTGAAGCCGGATGGATTCTTGCAACTCCTTTCCTGTGGGGAGTGGGCAGGGGATAGAAATGGGACAAGTAGAGAAGCTAAACCAGTGAACCAAATGATTTCTGTAATTTTTAGTCCATGGCAGGATCAGTGCGAGAGTAGTGGAGTGAGGAAAAGTCATTAGGTGGCAACATTAAGGAAACTTCCAATAAGTAAGTACACCATGTGAAGTTAGGTAAGGCAATCAGTATCAACCACCTGTGCATAATGGTACTGCCATCCCATCGGATTGTTCAGGGAGAAATGACAAGTTTGGCTGCAAATATGCACAGGTCAAACCAAAGCCTAGTGTTTGCACATATTTGGATATGCATAGATCTATTACCTTCTCCTCTAAAATATTACATGATACGGCAAGTATAACGATTGCATTGTGCAAATTTTAGGCCAAAGACACAACAGATGATGACCATGGTTTCAAGCTTTTCCATACATCAACACCATTTTTTCTTCCATAATATTTTTAGGCAATATACACATTTATGCTCAGCTGAAGAATGAAAATATGAAAGGGGATAGGATCCTGCGCCTGCAAAAGTCTGGGAAGTTATCTTCTTCCATCTTCACCAGTATAACCTGGTTGATCACCTCTAATAGATAATATTAAAATCTACGAATTAGTTATAACCTTCAGAGCATCAATTTGATCCCCGTGATACTTTTCAAATGGCCATGGTTAAAAGACCTGTGGCATATTGTTGAACATATCACAATTATAGACACCATTGGTATTACTGCATAACCACATACTAAGTAAGTTGCCATCAATGCATATCTCAACATAGCCCAAAAGAGAAATACCAGCCTTTACTCCAGACTCTTTAGCACTTCATATTTTGAGCAGAGTTCATGTTGTCTTCATTCCCAGTGGCGTGATGTCTGCTACATGTTTTCTGTTTCCTTCAGAAATCTAGGAGGAAGCTGCTAAGTGTAAGGTGGCTGGAGCGGTAATCTTGTGTCCATTGGTGCAATTTTGAAATAATACATTTGAAATATTTTTCAAGTCGAAAATATATTCCAAGGCCACATTCATACAGAAAGTACCTTCTTCTGTAAATGCGGTGGAAATCACTATCTATAGATGCCGTAATGAAAAATACACAAGAGTCATAATTTACATTTTAGTCTTAATTTTAGCATTTTATAACTTGAGTTTTGTTAGCAACCATTATAAAAACATTAAATGTATTATTTCGCGTTTAGAAGAAAATCTGTACATATGTAATCGAATTGTTATTAAATATATTTCATGCGTCATAAGGCTATGCGTTGAAATACCATTGAATTGCCAAAAAACTAAATCGGCTAAATGAATTTTTTTTCACTTTTATCAAAATATATAAGTAATAAGAAAATGCATGCGAATTTAAACGCATATTGGTGCATTGATAAAAATCGCTTCGACCACCAAAAGGTTAACGACTGCTTTGGGGACCTGCATCGGGAAGGAATTCAGGGGGCAGGAAGGGGGCCACACAGGCCCCTGCCACACTTATCCTCACAATATACCACCCAATAAGCTTGGAACTCAAGTAGAAGATTGTTCTAAAGAATCTCCAGGGACTGGTGCTTTTTTTGAATTAACGTATTTGATATTTCATCGAACAATCATTCCAGTCAAAGTATGCTTCCAATGAGTTTACACTCAAATTTAATGCAGAATAAGTGACATGGATGTAGTTATTATTCACTATAGGGATGGTTGAATTGGATTCATAGATCCGCGCAGCTGAGCGAGATTTTTCCCGTGTCATATTAAATACCATAAAACCATACCAAATATAGGCTGTTGTTATAAATAACGTAAATATGATTAAATAAATGAAACTAACTTTTTCACGTACTGAAAATGCCATTGAAATTTAAGTCTTTTTTGCAATAACTAGTAAAATTAAAACCGCGAGTAATGAATTTACACTTGAAAATAACTGAGAAAGCTCACTAACTATCCACCGTTACATTTTTTTCCACAATAGGGGCAGCCCATGTCAGATCGGGAGGGTAGACGAATGAATCCCTTTGCATTTGTAGATCTCACTTCTGATCTTACAGGGGGGAGGCAGCTGCCCCGCCCCCTTTCTGCCCCTCGCTAGGTACGCCTATGTCGGTCGCCACGGCGTCACCTATTCCAGTCCGCAGTAATTAGCCCCCGATTCTCCTTCCGATGGCCCTTTGATCATAGCCAGTTCCTTACCATTATCAAATAAAGCTTTCCTTCTTTCCGATAATTCTAAAATTTGTATAGTGGTTGTTCAGAAAGCCAAACTGTAGCAAGTGGAACAATTTAATTACTTGGGTTACACGTTGGAGGAAAATAGGCACGTAAGAAGGGACTATTAGAAGGGCAAATCCGCTTGCGAAGGTGGAGGCATTAGGAGGGAGCTGATGACTGGGACCTAGCGTAAGAATGTAAAGAAAAGGTTGACGAAAATTTTAACACAAAGTCGTTGTTCCAAGTTTAATGTTTAACACAAAAGCACTATATGGTACAGTTAGGTGGACTCTGAAAAAAGTGAATGAGAAAAGACTGCAGGCTTTGCAGATATGGGTGTGGAGGAGGATGGAGAAGGTGAGGAGGATGGAAAGGAAGACAAACGAGAATGTGCTAGGAGATAGTCGGTTGAGGAGAGGATACCTCTGGAGGAGATTATGAGAAGGCAGAGTAGGTGGTTGGAAGAGGTAATTGAGGAGCGAAGGGTTGTTTAAGACCGTGACAGAGGGGATTATGTAAGTGGGGAAGGAGGAGGATGGGCTTTATGGACGGTATGAAAAGAGTTTGGACTTACGTGGATTTAAATAATAATGCCCGCACCTCTGAAAATCTGGAGGATTATTTCTCTTTTCCATTAAATTCTACTTCAACCGGTAGATAGACACATCATGATGCAATATTTTCCAAGCTTAGTATTTTTAAAAAAATTATCAAGAGCTTATTTAAGGAAAAGTTTATTTTTTTCGTTAAATAAGCTCTTGATTGTACTCCAAGCGTATCGATATGTCTGTGTTATGCTATGTGGTAAATCTTTAGTTATCTATGTGTATGTATGGTGCAATATGCAAGATATCATTGTTAATGTGTGCTATGTTGAATGTCATTGCATGCCAGCTGGGTCAGCAGTATTGCATTATTTCATTTTGATGGTGTCCCCACCCTCAGGCCGATTACCTTGGGGGACACCTAGCTCCAAATTATTTTTCGTTGTATGTGTATAAGAATATGCATTTTTTTACGGTTCAATAAATTTCAATTTCAATATATTCGTTTGCGCAGACAGTTAACCTGCTGCCGGAAAGACTCTCTTCGTAGACTTCAATGAACCGTTGTCTGTCGACGAAAAGTTGCAAGAGTACGGCACGAATAGGATGAGAGTTGGTCTTGCTGGCTAAGACACGACCGACGGAAACTATCCGGCGATCGGATAATCGATCGTAGAATTATCTGTTCAGCGCTCGGATCGATCGGCGCACTAACGTGATTTAAAATCTCACAGTGAGACTGCCGCGTCCGAGGTAGATACGTTCCGAGACCTTCTGCGGGTATCTGAGTACGCAACTTATAAGTCTCTCTTCCACTATGTACAGTCCTCGCGAGAGCTTATGGCCTTTAGATGCGTAGAACAGAGGAGATGAAATGTGTGGGAGGGGTATAGGAAAGGAACGGAGGGGAAAGTAAGCGCGTGGCAGGCAGAATGACCAACATAGCGTATCAGCGTAAAAATGTAATTCCGAGCCGTGTTGGACAATTCGACTCGTCGCGGAGCATGGAGCAGGTAGCCTACCCTTCCCCGCCATACCTCCGTTCGGCGGCCGGGGCTGTGGAATAGATGGTATTACGCGATGATTCACAGCTGGGCATTTCATTTACTTTAAACGCATTAAGATTTTTTCAACATTAACAAAAAATAACAAATATAGTCGCGATTCCGCTGTAACGCTGATTGAGTAGACACCAAACTTAGCGCAAATCCGTTGTTTTTAGTAACGTTGCTAACATTTTCAGCCGCGTGAAATTATGCCATCGAGATTTAAGACATAAAATATAAAATTAGGAAATATCAGTGCATTCTAAATTCTTCTTTTACTTAGCTAATGCAATGAATTGAATCGGACTTTGAATACCACTAGCTAAAATGTCAGTCACTGAAATGAGAAAAGAAAAAGTACTTGAAGAGATAATGTCAAAAATTGGCACTATGTACATGTAAATTCGATGAATAAATGGAACATTGAGAACACAAAAGAGTGGAAATATAAGAATATATATATTCTAGAGAGACAGAGAGAACATATATATTTCATGCAAAAATCAATTGGATAATTTCCGTAATTTATTAAAGAAAAAAAATCGCAAGAAATACGAATGTGATATTTGTTTTTGTGTAATATTGTAGAAAAAAAAGTTACGTGATTGTTGCAACGAAAAGTCCACTTCCGAGTCATCGGCCTGAGATCCCCAGGCCGTGACCTCCTGGCGCGCGCTCAGGTCCAAAGGCACGACCACTCCATAACCCACTGAGCTGAATAGCTGGGGGCATTCAAATTCATTGAAGGCATAATACAAATTTCAAAGTTGGCAACGAAAATCGTAAACATTAGCCCGCCGGTGCCACCCTTCAACCCGCGGCAACCGGTTTTTAGAAATAGACCCTTCCAGTCCCAAAATCGTCTACTGCGCCACGCCATAAGCTTTCGCGACGACTGTAAGTGAAGCCAGACTACCACGCAAGGAGAAATACATTCCCAGTGCTCTAATTTAGGTTTTTATTTGAGTTAGAAGCTGAAGGGCGAAGGATGATAAGAACTTTTATTGAAAGGTTAAAGTGATGCTATAATCATCGTAATTTTTTGTAATTTTTACACACAGTTGTAAACAACACGCTGATTTTTTCTTACGCCACGCAGCATAGCCCTTCCCTTGGACTACAACCTTGACGCGGTGGAAGGGCTTTGGCATTCCAATAACCTCTTCAGCTGTAACGTAGGGATACGTAATTGCTTCCGGTAGGGCCACCTATTCCAGATAGGCCCAAAGGTTAGGAGCCAGACGTAAGGTAGTTCACGTGATGGTGTCATGTTAAAAATACTGTTGCGAACCCTTAGATAAGAATTACTATCCAACAATATAAATTGATTATGTATAGTTTTCTATAATCACTATGGTTGTAGTTCTATAGGCTAGTATTTGGCATATTGTGATTGTAGGACTATAGAACTATACATAGTTCCAAAGTTATTATGGGACTATATGCAGTTCTATAGCGATTATAGAACTATAGTAATAATTATATTGGGACTATGGAGCTACACCCAAAAATGGAAAAAAAGGGTTACAGTAATGATGGCACAGTCTTGACTATAACAGCATGGACCAAACATTGCAGAGAAAAATAAAGTAAGAAAATAATTTTTCCATTTTTTGCAAGAGAATCCGTGCAAAGTTTTTAAATTTACTGACCCTTGAAAGAAAAGTTTAAACTTTTGAATCAAGATTTGCATATTAGTGCAGAATGTACAAACAGTTAAATAAACAAATCAAATGTGATCAACGCGAAAACAGTTTGCACTTAACACAAAAATCGTGTAACATTTAAGGTAATGAGAATCACCCGCATTCCCAACTGTTATTTCCCAGAACATGAAAGGCAATCACGCATAATTGAACCTTGGCAACTACGGGCCGCTGCCCACGCTGGGAGGGTTTCGTGTCTTGTGAGTAGATCGGGTTCTACGCAGGAGAAGATCTAGAGGGTTTATACCCAATCCCATTTAAACCTGCGTTAACCGGTAGATATATTCCCATAATAAAAAAATAACATCTCATCAGCAAGATATTCCATTTTTCTTTTCTTTCCTGTCCCTCTGTCCTCGTAGAAAGGCAAGCAAGAGTAAGAGGATTTCGCCTACTATGTTTTCCTTTAATTATAGCCTTTAATAATAATTTACTTGAATTATTGAATTTGTCAAAACATGAGATATGCCTTTGGGTGCTGAGCGACCAAACAAGTCATATCGCCTTGTCTTCATCTTGAAATGTCATGCGGAGGGGACTTCCCCCACCCCCAGTCAAATGACCCAACATAACCTCCTTTAAAGGTTTTGTCAAAGGAACAAACATAGGATGCCCGGAAGTGGAACATACAATAAACCCACCACGCCCTATCTCTACAGCTAATCCGACTGTCCTTAAATCTCGCCTCTCAAGTATAGTGCCGGGTACTACCGGCAAAACGATCCCTTTCGCAAGAGGAGATATATTTTCTCTCGTTTCGTGTACTCATTGCTTTCGCCTTCGTGCCGATACAGGTTAATGAAAATTATTTCTGACAAAATTAATGCCAAAATAATCATTGTTTACGCCCATTTCATTAAAGTATTGAATATCATTTTCGTTTTTCGCTAAACTTATAACTTATGCTTTTGTTTTGTATCTGAATTAAATTGAGAACTATCATTATTACGTTTGGAAGCCATCATAAAAAGACACATGTATACACAGCATCACGAAACATGCCGCGCAGCACTAACAGACTGACCTACGACTTGCGGAAGGATAGGGGTCACATCTCTAACAATGGCACGGTATTTATGCAAGTTTCTTCCGCCAGAGCTTGCGGGAGATTTTAATGGGACGAAACATGTTTCATACGTTAGTGCAGAGACCGATTGGTTGCCATTTACACTGGCTACAATAGGTACACTTCGAAACACAGCGACTTGCCGAAAGTTTCAACAAGTTCTGGAAGCAGACTCGCAGAGCCGTTTACGCCAGCAATTTACGTCGAAAGTCGCATTCTGCAAGTTACTTGCTCAATAAACTTGCTAATGTAAACCCACATTAAAACGTTACACTTTCCGAATGTAGCGCAGAACATCGCGAGGCGCAACACTGTTTGGCAATAAAATGTTTCCGATGTGGACTTAGCTTTGGAAAAACTAAGGAAATTCCTTCGGAACAAACTCTGAGCTCAACCGGGGGAGGAGGCAAGGATTAACTGCATTTTAGCAATTGCGTTCACCAGTTAGTTCTAACGTTGCGTAAAAAATAACTGAATAACTACAAAGCGTGGCGAATCTCCGCGGTGAACTAAAATCAAAATAAGGAGTATAAAAATTCTCTAATATTGGCGAGTAGTTTCACTGGGCTTTGAATCATTCTAGGAAAATACCGTGAAAATGACCACCGAATGCAACTGCGTAAATGTGAATCACATACCGCGTCGGCGAAGTCTGATACATTGCATTGGCGTCAATTAGAACTTGCGTGGTGAGAAGCCACGTTCGGGTAAGTTTCGCTGTCATGTGAATTGCAAACTAGACACACCAATTTAATGCATGAAAGAGGACATATTCTGCCATGAAATTTGGTTTCACGACTACATACATAAAAATAATAGATCAATAAAAATTTCCTTGGTGATATATACGATGAAATTCCTAAAATATAAATTCATTAGCTGAAAATAAATAGGCCATACTTTTAAAGTAGGTAGGAAACATTCAATGCACCAGTCAGAAATCACTCCATTCCTGGTAAACAATCTGAAATAACTGTATGTTTCTTGCTCGGGTGTACCCCACGTACTTATCCTGGTCTGTTACCCGACGTTTCGTGGCCGTTTCAGGTCACTTTATCGGAGGGAATGAGGCATCTGTCGAGAGGGGGTTTTATATAATGGTTCATGCAGGGAAGAGGATGGTAAGGGAAGGAGTACGTAGCCATTGCATTTTTATTTAAGTTCAAAGCAGGGTCCCACGTGTGGCTGATTTTGAAGTCGCAGTCTCTATTGTAGTTTGTTTATATTTTCTTTTCTCCATCGCTTCGCGGATCAGCCGGGGCTTGAAGAAGCAAGACTGTGCTGAAGCCACGTGTAAAAATTATAAATTGCCTGAGGAGTGTGAAGGACATAACACAATTTCAAGTGGAAGGAGTGTATGAGATACCATGTCAAACCTGCGGGAATAAATACATCGGCGAGACTGGACGCTCCGTCAAAACCCGTTTAGGAGAACACCAGCGGGCTATTCGACTGGGACAACCTAGTCGAATAGCCCGCTGTAGCGGAAACCAGTCAGCCGTAGCGGAACATGCAACTTCGGGACACGCGATTGACGTCAAACAAACAAAGATAATTGGGAAGGTGAAAAACTTCAATCCCCGGCAGATCCGCAAAACGTTGAAGATAAGAAAATGTAAACAAAACTACAATAGAGACTGTGGCCTCAAAATCAGCCACATGTGAGACCCTGCTTTAAAATTCCATGACTATCTCTTTCCACCCCTTCCCTTTCCATCCTCTTCCCTACATGAACCATTATATAAACCCCCAACTCGACAGATGCCTCATTCCCTTAAAGTGACCAGCAACGGCCAAGAAACGTCGGACACACCTGCATTTAAGTACTCGAGGTACAACCGAACAACAAACATATAGGTACCTAGCTATAATGTATACATAAACTTTGTTGTCCGGATTTGGTCAGTCATCCAACGGCCGAAACGGAACCACAGATCTAACTTCTTCGGTCTCCTGACGACGTTCCCAGCATGAGGAATGAAACGTTGAGCAAAAAATTTCTCCACACAGCAGTTAACCCGGAAATGTATAAGAGTAGTACATCTTATCGCTGCGAAAACCTTAGAACAAAAATATAGCTATAATGACCCACGAAAGCTTCAACCAAGAATCAGAAATAAGTCAGTCGTCCAAATAAGGCATTTTCTACTGAAAATAAGCATTGCTCACTTTTTTACACTCTTCAGAAAAGTTGATATTTCTCTTTACAGCTCAAAGATACCACATACGTTAATCATTACGACAACAGGAGATTCTAGAAAGTAGCTTAATTTACCAAGCAGAATTACATTTAA